>JZKD02S1672738.1:1494375-1515446 GCA_000966675.3 Picea glauca
GGGGATTTGGTCCTTATACAATTACCGACTTGATTAATCCTCAATGGGGATTAATGTAATAACAATAATATTAATAATGACATGATTAATCCTCAATGGGGATTTAATCCAATAACAAAATAATAAGAATGCTCTTCGCAGTTACATTATTTCAACACTAATGACCGAGCCCAATGGGTAACTAGGGTCTAGGAATAATGTAAATGACTATGCTAGACATCTCCTAGAGTCTTGCAAAATTCTATCGAATCTAAGTAGTTTTTTTTAATTTTTTAAAATTATCCAGTTAATGGTAATTTTAATTAATTTTGATGTAAAAATTTTAAAAACTGGGTCCTAGGGGATTTTTATAGGGGTGTGAGTACTCAAAAAAAATGGAATGAGACCCCCTACACCCTTGGACCAAGTTTCAACTCAATTGGACAAGTTTTGCTAGGTCATTGTCCATGAAGAGTCCAAGTCAGTCTTGAGTTAACAATTAATTGCTTTAATTTGGCTAAGTAAAAATGCCCAAAATTGTAAAATAAACAAAAAGGTTTGAGAGAGAGTGGGAAATGTTTCCTAACCTTTTTCCTAAGTTGGAAAAGTAATTTTCCACTTAAATAATCCCCCCTTGCTTAGCCAACACCTTAAAGTGGTGTTCCCTTGCTAATTGACATGTGGAAATTAAAAAGTTGAAGTGAAAAAAACCACCTAAACCCTAAATTCGCCCTCTTTGGTGTTTAACTTAATGTTTGACCATAGGAAAATGTGTTTTCCCCCTTTACACCTCACCCCTCAAACCCTAACTTTCTACCAAAACCCTAAAAGTGACTCTTTATTGACTTTGTCTATTTATCTTAGATGTGTGACACTTGGAGCTCATCCAAGAGGGGTCTCTCTCCTCTCCCAAGTTTAAAATAATGCTCAACCGCCCCCCCCCCCTCATTTTACATCTATTTTCAGTGCAAAGTTACTATACCCAAATCTCTCCCACTCTTCTCTCTCTCCCATCTTGCTCTCTTTCATTTCTCAAGCTTGCTTTCAATAAATGAATCTTTGGAGGAAATTGTTGGCATTGGGAGTATTCTTGGTGCTTGGATTGGATCTACATTGGAGATGACTTGTATTTTTGTTTCTTTTGAGCTTTAGCTTCTAGATCTAGTGTAGGAGATCCAAGCAAAGTATTTTGCTTGGATAGATCTATGATAGTATTATTGTAGATTATTGAGTGGTTTATTATTGGTTTAACAAAGTATTTTGTTATTCCTTTTAAATCTACTCACCTCCTTCCTTGTCTTGTAGCTTGATCTCTTTTATTTGCAGGTCACTAAGGGTTGGAAAATGACAAATTTCAGATATGGAAATTTGTCCCTTTACCCACTTAAAACCCTCTTAAGATTTCTGTTCTTTTCATACATATTTCTCTAACATTTTTGAGTATATTTCTATCATAGAATAGGTTTTTAATCATCTATTATATGCGGTTTTTTATGCTAAAAATTTCTGGTTACTTCTAACAGAAAATTTTCCAAGTTTTATGGTTGTTTTGCAGCTTTTCCAGCAAGTTTTACTCGCTGTTTTTCTGCAGATCTGAACCAATTAAGGGGAGGTGCTGCCCATTTGGAGCCACAAATCATCAAGAAACAACCTCCCAAGTAAGGGTATTGAATACCCTCTTCTTCTTCTTCATTCCTACATTGTAAACAAGCCCACAGACAGTCTCTTGGACTTGCATTTCTCAAAGCTTAAAAAATTTCTGCATTTTTTAATTCTTTTGCCTACAACTAGCAAAGAGGCTTGGCTTTGCCACCGATGCTAAATCGTAAGGCTAAGATTTAGAAGTTATTTTGAGTTTTAAGCTCTTAATTCTTTTGCCCCACTTGTCCTTAAGGAAAGGTGTTAAGTTTTGAGCTATTATTAGGTTTCTTTTCAATTTACTAGATAACAATAGCATAGGTAGGATCACTGAGAGAAACACAATCACAAGATACACATCATTTATCCTGGGAAATCACAAAAATTCCTTAATAGCGAATGAGTGAGTGATATAACGATGCGCTGGCTTCCTTTATTTATACTAGCTGGCAGGCGCTGGAAAGGTGTCTCTTCACTGGGCATGGCCGACTTGTCTTCTCAGTGGTTAAAACCACTTTAATTAGGCATGGGGGCCGACTTCTTAATTTGCATAATACAATTAGGGTTCAACCAATCCGCAAAAGGGGATTTGGTCAATTACAATGTCAAACATGATCAATCCACAAAAGGGGATTGATCTAATGAATAATGACTCAATAATAAATAGAATACTCTTTGTAGTTACAATATTTCAACACTCCCCCTTAACAAGGAGGGTATTCTACAACATCATCAAGAGAGAGAGAGGGAAACGACATCAACATCATCTGGAACACTGACTGGCATATCTGTAAATCATCAGAAGTTTTTCTCATCATCAATATCATCATCCACAACAAGGAGCTGGAATGGCATCATCATCATTTGCATCAACATGGATAAGTATAACACTAATACATCATCATCATCAATAACAACACAAGGCTGATACAACATCACAACACGAACGCTGGAGCATCATCAACATCAACACTAGGCTGGAAATCTTCAGCACGAAGATGGCATCTCAACAACATTAGCACGAAGCTGGAAATCTTCAGCACGAAGCTGGCATCTCAACAACATTAGCACGAAGCTGGAAATCTTCAACACGAAGCTGGCATCACAACAACATTAGCACGAAGCTGGAAATCTTCAACACGAAGCTGGCATCACAACAACATCAACACGGAGCTGGAAATCTTCAGCACGAGGTTGGCATCACAACAACATCAGTACGAAGCTGGAAATCTTCAGCATGAGGCTGACATCACAACAACATCAACACGAATCTGGAAATCTTCAGCACGAGGCTGACATCACAACAACATCAACACGAACCTGGAAATCTTCAGCACGAGGCTGGCATCAACACGACTCCCCCTTTCGAGGGAGGTCCTTTTGGACTACACCAAGCTTGTCTCGAAAGTGCTCAAACTTTACATGAGACAGAGGCTTGGTCAATACATATGCAACCCTGTTCATCCATGCCAACATAATGGAGCTTTATGGCTCCTCTCTGCACCATATCACGAATGTAATGATATTGGATTTCTATGTGTTTTGACTCATCATGGAACGCATCATCTTTATACAACTCTGGTTATCGCATAGGATCACAGTGGCTTCCATCTCCAGATCTAATAGATCTGTCAACAACATCCGAAGCCATATGGATTCACAATTGGCGGAACATGCTGCAATATATTCCGCTTCTGTCGTGCTCAGAGAAATACTGGTTGCTTTCTACTCTCGCATGAAGTCATGGCTGACCCCAGGCTGAAACAACATCCTGAAGTGCTCTTTCTATCAGAGACACTTCCAGCCCAATCTGAATCGGTATATCCACTTAGTCTGAAGTCACGATCTCCATTATAACTAAGACCAAAATCTAACGTACCCTTAAGGTACCTCATCACATGTTTTGCAGCAACCAAGTAAACATGTCTGGGCTCTACCAGGGATTAACTCAATGTGTTCACAACAAAACATATATCCGATCTGTTATTTGTTAGATACATCAATGAACCAATAATCTGTCTGTACAGAGTAGCATCAACCAATTCTGACGAGGTATCTACCAGGAGCTTCAACTTCGTTTCCATGGGTGTGTACATGGATTTACATTTCAACATGTCAAACCTCTTCATTATTTTAACTGCATACTTCCCTTGGTTAAGGAAGATCTTCTCTGTGCTTTGCCAAACTTCAAGACCTAAGAGATGATGCATTTGGTCTTTCATCAAACTCCGTAGCGAGCTTCTTCTGCAATCCGTGATGAGCTTTTCTTCATCTTGTCAAGAATACATCATCTACATATAGTAGTAACAATATAATTGGCTTATTATTCATAACCTTGAAGTAAAGGTTAGAATCAACTTTAGTCTTGGTAAAGCCCAAGCTTCTCAGGAAACCGTCAATTCTTCCATACCAAGCTCTAGGAGCTTGCTTCAACACGTACAGAGCTTCCTTCAACCGACATACATGAGTCTTTCTATCTTCAATCTTCAAATCCAATTTTTCACATCATATTGTACCATCCTGGTACACTTGCTTCAACTTCAACTTAATGTGCACAATCATGTGCTAGCTTTATGTGCTTTTTGCAAAGCACTACCTGTCTCACTGCTTGAGAGTATGTCCTCTCCTCTTTTTGCAACTGTTCTTCTGGAAGTGGGACTCTGCACATGCAGTTGCTCTGAAGTTGAGAATGGTTGCTACATTCTCACTATGACTGCTAAAATATGAGAGTAACTCTTCTACTTCATCATGACAACAACTTCATCTGAAACTAAGAGTGGCTCTATAATTGATACTGAAGGTAGCTCTTCTTCTTTCATAGAGGTAACTCTATCTTTTATTGTAGTCATGTCTCCATGACCCAACTAATGTACTGCACCAACTGCCACTAAATTTTAAATATGGGGATTGCTCTCCCTGCATCTCATACTATATATATGAATCATGGTTGTTCTGGTTGTCTTCATGAATACTGGAACTATTTCTTCAATTATTGGAGTAAGTGTCTCGTCATAGTCTTCTCCCTCTTGTTGGGAGAATCCTCTGGACACTCATCAGGCTTTGTACATTTGCAACATGCTTGATCTGTTAGATCAATCTTGGAAGTCAATACTGACTTCTCTTCTAGTCTCACGGAAAAATCCATATCCTAGTCTTTCTGACTGGCTTCCTTCTTTGTTACCGAAACAAGGAAATCTTCTTAGGAGATTTCATATCTCCTAGAAGTTTTTGAAGTTGCGATCTAGTCTTCTCATGGAATCTGTCTCCCAGTCCAAGAAGTTGTCTCTTCATTTGATCCTTTCTGAGATCAGGCTTACTCTTGATTTCTTCTGAGTCTACAAGGACTTCATCATCTCTTACGGGGTATACTTGGTGTTGAATACCAAGTCTAAATATGAAAGGTTGAGTCAGACTTCAAACGAGTTCTGCTTCTTGTCAAGGTGGCTTCATTATCCTTTGACCAAGTCTTCTGTGAGTTCTTGTTCTAATGTTTGGTCATCTTTGGAGCCTTTTGCTCCTTACAATCAATCTTCATATGAGATACTCTGGATCTCAAAAATAGCTTCTTCTTCATCTTCTTTGGTACATGGATGTATACCGTCATGTCCATGACTTGGGTAGTCTGCTTCATGTCTCATCTAATCTGTTGCCTTCTGTAAGCTTCACTATAGCTTCCTCAAGGTTATCACCTCTGACCTGAACCAAGGTCAGCAAAACAACAGGAAAGAATAATAGTTATTTGATAATACTAATAAAACAGTAGCACGAATAATCGTCACAGTAGCTCCTTTAGAGCTATCACTTGTGACCTGCTTGAACCAAAGATCAAAAGTAAGAAATACAATACAAAATGAGATCAATACTCTTCTAGCGTTGTGATCAAACATTCATCCATGGCAACCTGGAACCAACACAAGAAGTTTCTCCTAGAGGAGATGTTAGTTGTATCTGGTAAATGATTACATTAAGCATTTATCTCAATATGCTCACATGCTACCAAGTACAATACTTTTCAAAGACTGCTTCCTCAACTATAGTGTTTACTTGTAATGGGGTAGTTATCAACTTGTCATGTGCAACTTTGAATCTTATCAACTTAATTAATCAAACTTGGAACCTGGAGTCTTGTCCTCAAGAATGAGTGTGGTACTTTTCTTCCAAGTCTCCTTCACTCAAGATGACAAGTGCTTTCTTCAACCTGTCTTTTGTACTAAGACAATATGCTATCTTGACATAAAGTTGGGTTAGAGAATAAACTCTATGATCTCAACTTTAATCCATCTAATACCTTGACTTTAATTTTTGACCAAAGGTTAGTATGATTGTCATAGCATCAACATGCAACCTAGATCAAAATAATGTCATAACAAATAGATGCATATCAGAATAATCAAACTTGGGTTGCATTATTCCTCTGAATGTGTTGGATCTGAGATCCTTCTGGATCTATGGCAAGAGATCCTTTCTCCTGCAAATACCCTTGAAAGCTTATCAATTTAAACATATGTGAGTACATACCTTTGATAGTAGTGGCACCATCTGGTAGCAATGATAATAATTACCAGCCATTTAAAAACTTCAAGGGTGACTGCAACTGGTACTGTCGCTGATACTTCAACATACTACAATTGTAATTGATACTGCAACTGATTCTGAAACTGCAACTGCAACTTAGGGTTTTATGAGGAAACCCTAATTTTTCAAACTTCAAATTTTGAAATTCTGATCCAGGGACTAGATGCGTTCGACTGAGGTGAGTTTGCTGGAGCTGTTAGATCTCAAAAATTTCAAGTTTTTCCCCTTGAAACTTGACCTGCGGAAATCTGGACTGGTACTTCTGGTACTGGTTCTGGTTTCCTGGTACTTCCGGTTTTCTAGTACTTCTAGTTTTCTGGTACCAGTCAAAACTAGGGTTTGACTTTTCAGAGGCTCTGTCCACTAAAAAGGTGAGCTCAAGCTGCCAAAAGATTCACTAGGGTAGGGCACACTTTTCTAGATGGTTTTTAGGCAAAAAATCCTTTGCAACAAAAAGCCCTAATTTTCTTGTACGACAACAGTGATGTTTTTCTTTATCCAGTGAAAGATGCTCTTTTCAGTTTAGCTCTGATTCCATGTTAAGTTTTGAGCTATTATTAGGTTTCTTTTCAATTTACTAGAGAACAATAGCATAGGTAGGATCACTGAGAGAAACACAATCACAAGATACACAACATTTATCCTAGGAAACCCTCGTGGGGGAGAAAACCCAACAAAACTTCCTTAATATAGATAACCAATACAATGCCAAGATAAGATAGATAAGATAAGATAATTTTATTAATGTCCAACTAATGACCACAAAGTAGGTCAAAGGGACTGTTGAGTACAATGATATTTATTCAAAGCGGGAGTACCAAACAATCTCCTATAAAGAGATACAATGCATGAAGTAAAGAATAGGCAATGTAAACTGGGCCGAAGCATGAGGAATCTTCAACTGCAACTACAGAGTCCCACAATGGGATGGAGATGCACTGGCGGAGAAGATCCAAGACAATAAACCAAAACACTAGAGAATATCCAACACTGAGCAATGTGCCTCTTTCCTCCTTCTTCTCCCAATTGCAGTTGCCAAACTTGCGTACTTGATGAGCGAATGAGTGAGTGAGATAATGAGGCACTGGCTTCCTTTATTTATACTAGCTGGTAGGCGTTGGAAAGGTGTCTCTTCACTGGGTAGGGCCGACTTGTCTTCTTAGTGGTTAAAACCACTTTAATTAGGCTTGGGGGCCGACTTCTTAAGTTGCATAATACAATTAGGGTTTGACTGATCCACAAAAGGGGATTTGGTCAATTACAATGTCCGACATGATCAATCCACAAAGGGGATCGATCTAATGAATAATGACTCAATAATAAATAGAATACTCTTTGCAGTTACAATATTTCAACACAAGGTTGGTTGGCTAGGTTTACTTGCTTATTGTTCTAAGTTAAGCTCTTTTATTTCCATACCCACTTTGGCACAAAATCAGTAGGCTAGTCCTCCTCCTTGTGCCTTAGTTGAGGTTGCTCATTTTTATTTCAAGTATTGTTTCCCCCACTTGTCCTTAAGACAAGTTTGAGTGGATAGGATTGTCATTTACTTTCCAAGTTATTTTATTGCATTCTTTAATTCTTTTCGCTGCACCTAACAAAGAGGCTTGACTTTGCCACCCATGCTATATCGTAAGGCTTATCTATAGTTTAGCTAGAAATTCTTTTTCTTGTCTATAATTGCTTAAATCTCTAGTTTGACATTCTTTAAGTGGTTTATTTTGCAAGGTCATTTTATTTTGTACCTCTTGCTTAAGTTGTGCAATCATTTAATTAATTCAATATCTTGTATCTTAAGCATAGATCTTACACTTTGCAATTTCATTTCAAGTTGTTCATAGTTTCAATCTAGATTAGGAGGATCAATTAATCTAGTTTAACTAGGCACTTTGGATTGATACAAATTTCGCCACCAAAAAGGGGGCTTGTGGAGGCTATAGGGGGTGCTAAGTCAGGGATGACTTCACTGCACTAAGTGTCCCCCCTGCTTGAGCGGCCAAGTTTTCCGGGTTGACCTGTGGAGCTAGGGAAGGGCCTTGTTTTCCTTCTTCTTGAGCACCCAACAATCATTTTGGCCAAAGCGGTAAGAGTCTAGGGGTAGTCACATAGCTTAGGTTGGTTTCACATTAGCTTACGCCCCCTAATCAAAGAGAGACTCTTAAAACTTTTCTAAAATTTATCTAATACATTTCACAACACTTGCACTTTATTTTTAGTATCTTTCAATCTTGTAGACCTTGTTGTTCAAGGCTTTCATTTACATGCTTATGGTTTTAATTCACTAGCATTTCACTTCCAAGCTTTTCATTTCAAATTGAGCATTTACTTTCAAGTCTATTGTGGTTGAAGTGGTTTTTCTGTTCAAGGGCAAAATTCCATCAAGTTGCGCACGATCTCTTTGGGGCACTTGGTGAGTGGTTTCCCCCCTTGCTTCAGAAGTTGTGCACTTCCTCTTGTTGTCTCTTTCATCTCTAGAAGTTGCGCACTTGCCCTTTTTCCAGCATTTTCAAGTTACATGCTTAATGGCTAGTTAGTTGTTGAGTTAATTGGCTCTAACTCTCTTTTGTTGTACATCTTTCTAACTCATTCTTGTTCATATTATAATTTACATTTACATTGTATATTGGTCATTGCTTTATTTGATCTTGTAACTTAGTGTATAATTGTTCTTTTGTAATTAGATCTCTTAACTCTTGTAATTCTTTTGTAAACTTAGTTGACCCCTTGCCCAACATTTAGGCACTAGTCTTAGTTGACCTTAGGGAAAGGATTTGACTGTCATTGAAATTGTGCATTGCATTGTTGCTTGCCATATAGGATAGATTTCCCCCTAACTTAACAAAACTAAAATTAACTCCTACACTTAACTTAACAACTCACATAGTAAATAGGGTCTACCCCCCTTGGCTTCCCTAGGAGTAAGCCTAGACCGAAGAATTCCAAATTGAGGTGACAATGGGTTTGGACTTAGGCATTGTGCCTCCAAGGACACACCAAGTGGATTGAGACTTTTCCATGTTTGTAGGTGTGTATAAGGACGACAACACACCCCAAGGGAAAGGTGGCTCGCCCTAAGGGTGTGAATGTAGCCGTGAAATCATAAATCCAGTTCTATACTTTTCCACGTCTCCTAATGCACGTGTTTTACTCTCTCCAATGTAGATCAGTGCCTTATTGTCTTGGGCAATGGAGTCAAAAAGGCTTGGAGAAGAACTAGAAGATGTTGAAGTGAATCTCCGTTGAAGGTTGTAGCTTGTCACTATCCTACAAGAGGGTTAGAAGCAAAATCGTCGAGCTCACAAGAGGTCTTCAAAAGAGTTGATATAACCTACAAAAGGTTTGTTAGTTTTACCTAGTCCCTAGGACAAGAAAATATCCAAGAAACAACTCTCAAGAGGTGTAGTTTATTAGCTAACTCTTGAAAATATTTCCTTTAGATCCAAAATCATTCAATGAACACTTAGAAGCAATATGAAGTAGATCTCACCGAAAGATTACTTGAAGTAGATAGCATGAGCATTCAAAAGAAAGATCCACCATACCAATATCTCTAAGCATCCACCACAAAACCCTCCAAGCAAAATGCATCACATCAAGACACCAAGAGAAAAGCCATAGCGCACCATTGGAAAAAATAACATCAGAGTATTGAGGAGTATCCACAAAAAAAAGTGTCCAAATGAAATCTCAAGTGATGGATTTATAATCCTCCACTCACTTGGATTTTTCCACTCACTTTCGTTCTTAGCCTCATGAGGAGACACACCCAAAACATGGACTTGTGGCGTCCTGCAATCACTCATTTTGCCACCAACTTCATTACTCTTCAGTCTTTGCTTCGATGTCAGTTTGAGTTGAAGCAAATGTTTGTTTGTGATGAGTGGCAGGATTCTACATATAACAGGAGAGAGGATGGGAAAGCCATTGCCAGATTGGTGTATAGTGACTCTTTCTAGGAAGGAGTGGCAGAGGTGTGCTCAGTGAGTGAACCTTTGGTATAGGATTTGATTTTGGTTGATTCAAGATTGTGATAACCCCATAATGGGCTATTTGTATGAGCCTATGAGGCCATGGATAGGGCCAAAGAAGCTATCCGGGCTTATTATGTGGGCAAGGGTAGCCACGGGTTTCGTAGACAGATGCTATTATGGGATTTGATTGATACTCGATGGACTGGGATGCTCCATCGACCCATTCATGCAACAACAATTTTCCTCAACCCCGCATTTTCCTACAAATGCAACTTTGATTTTGATGGCGAGGTGATGGAAGGGCTCCATACTTGTCTTCAGAGGATGGTACYTGATGTCTCGATTCACCTCAATATTAATCGCGAGATAGAGATGTATCAGGATGGTACCAGACTATTTGGCTATGAAGATGTTGTTGCTGGAAGGATAGTTTTGATGCCACGTAAGTCATTAGAATTTAGAAAATAGTTCAACTTAGAACTCCATGTTTTCAAAATTCGAATTTCAATTATGTATTTTAAATTTTAAAATTTATTTTAAAGATTAATTATATTTTCTTTATGTTCTCTTTATTTCTTATTTGTTGTAGATGTTTGGTGGCGAAACTATGGTGCAAGGGCACCAAATTTACAGAGATTTGCCATCCGAATCCTGAGTCAAACCTGTACCTCTTCAGGATGTCAGCGCAATTGGAGTGTATTTGAAAAAATACACTCAAAGAAACGCACCAGGTTAGAACTTATGAGCAATTACATTTATTGTAATTTGTAATTTATGAGTCTATGACCCTCTAATATATTATGACCCTCAAAAGTTAAAATTCATTAAATTTTTTATGACCCTCTTACAGTTTGGAGTTCTCATGTCTCAATGACTTGGTGTATGTCCATTACAATTTCCGACTATGGTTGAAGAAAATGGATAGAACACCAGATGTGGATGCCATTGCCTTGGACAATATTGATGTATTGTCTAAGTGGAGGGTGGAGGCTGAGATGCTTATCATGGAGGAGGCACCTACGTGGTTAGAGGACGAACCCAAACAACAACAGGACTTGGAGGAGCAATAGGGGGAGGAGGAGCAGGAGGAGGAGGAGGGGGGGGAGGAGGAGGAGCGGCTTGATGACATCATGGAGGGTGATGTGCTATCATCAACACAACCCTCTACACTTATTGATACACCTACTCCTACACACAACCTTCGTCCTCCACTATCAGAATCAGGGCCTTCCATTGTCAGGGGCAGGCCTGACAAACAACCCATTATCTTTTCCCGTAAAAGGGGAAGAGGGAATTGATATTAGATAGCTAGCTACTAGTTTTGTTTCATTTGTCATTGTACATCAATGATCAGACATCTACCTCATGATGATGAGATACATTTTATAACTATATATGTGATGTCATTTTGTATTGGTTCTAACTTTTGGCCCTTCAGCATTCAATATCGACTTTGATGTATAATTTTTTATTTGGCATCCACTACATATATATCAGTGATTTCGCCATATTTATGTGCCGATGTGTTTATCTAATGTTGTGGTTGCTTTATATGTTTAAAATTTTGAAAAAAACGAATATATTTTGTATTTTTTAATGTTTGTCGTGGTTTTCCGATTTTTTGCCAACTTTATTTTTTCCAGACCCTCATTGACTTTGTGCCGATGCCGACTTTTTAAACAATGACCTAAAGAAATGGATATGACAGAGATTGATAAGATGGAAAGTGGTAAGTATGATCGGGAACGGTACGATGACCCTAGTAGTGCTCCATTTTCCCCAAGAGTAACCTAATCCCCCAAGAACCTAAGATAACAAGTCAAGTTATGACATAGGAAGAAGTATAACCAACGAGCTAATGATTAGTAGTTAGAAGGGACTCTCTGGGACAAGCTTAAATGCCTTAGATATTAAATTGATACTCACCATGATGATGGACTTACCAACTTGCAGCATGCTTCTCAAGGATGTCTGACAGGCCTGTCCAAATGCCATGGGTGTCATATGCTGCTCATACCGCTAAGTGATGCTTACACTATGAAGGAGGATTAGGAGTTCAAATTTGCACGTACATGCACATCTTCCGGCTTTCCATGTCTTCAGGCTGGGCGCCTCTAGATGTTCTTTCTGAAGTAGTTATCCATCAGTGGGGGATAACAGGGTCTATGAGACGAGGTCATATGAGCTTGTTGCCTCCTCAGGGGTAACTACTTCTAGAGCCACCCTCTCATGGGGTGTGGTGTTTCAGCTTGCATGAGGTCTCTTTCTCATCTCATCCAGACTCAGACTTATTCTTCCAGTTCTCCTTTAGACATATGATGATCTCATCTCACATCAGTTCTCCTCAGTCCTTTTAGTTGCCTTAGCCATGGTATATCAGCTTCTATCTTTTACACCTTGGATGATACATGCACTTACAGATGGTACAGTATGCTTTCACACGCATGGTGCCATGTTCTCTTGGTTTAGTTTGTTCACTTCAGTTGCTGTACTGTGGTTTCATGTGTGGTTTTTTACTTAGACATGGTGTGATGGTTTCTTATTTGGTTGTGAATGTGGTAAACATTAAGTGTGATCTAATAATACTTCATAACTTTAACAATTTTATTATTTGCCTCCTCGTACCAGGGGGATGTTATCACAGGATTTGTACTTGTGCAAAGCCCTCCACAAGATCCCAATCTTGTGTAACAATTGGAAGTGTCTACCACTGTCACCTAAGTAGAGACTTCCCTTGTTTTAGTGATGGAAGGAGGTCCACCACAAGGGAGGCTTCCCTGGCGACCTCCCTTGTTTTAGTGATGGAAGGAGGTCCACCACAAGGGAGGCTTCCCTGGCGACCTCAAGGGATCAAATAGCAAGATTAGCCGAGCCTACAGCCCCTTATCTTGGTCCCCTGAAGGTTAGGTCTAGATCTAGGAGAGGAAATAAAGGTAACGAGGTAATTATTTCACCTGTACGAGACAATAAACAATTTGAAGCATACTATAGATGGAAGCCTAGATTTTCAACATGGAAGCCTGTGGGCATCTATAGGGAGATGCCTTCTGGAAAAACTCAAGGGTGTTACTGTCGTCACTCAAATCTATTTTCACATCATAAGTTATTTATTATTTATCTGTTATCCTGTGTGTTCTCTTTTGTTTTTCGTTATTTTAGTGCTACTCTGTTCTGCTTATTGTGCATGCTTTGTACTTGCTGGTGATGATTTGATGTTAAGAACATTTAATACTTTTTAATTATGTACCCTGCCTCTAGTCATGGAAAGACTATGCTGCCTCTCGTGTGCAGTATTTTAGCTTTAGGTGGTATATTAACTAATTAAATTGAAGACCACTTTTTTCGATTGAGTTTTTGTAACATTCCATGTTGGGTGCTACATTTATTTCCTTTTCCAGGGGCTCAAGGAATTTGGCTTTAAAATTATTCCCCTGGGTTATTTCTTTGACTCCTATCAATGTGTCATTGCTTGTCCATGTCACTTGGCCTCTCTTTTTGGCATATTTTTGGTTAATTTAATTATTCTGATTTCTTGCAGGCTGAACGACAAGGCAAGGTGTTTGATGCTCCAGTCACAAGATATTCTGTTAAAGTTCTTCCGGTGAGTTAAGCAATTTAGGTACTCATAAGATGAGCTAGTTTTAGATTGTTAAATTACCCAACTCACCAATTTAAGGACTGAAACAACTCACCAATTTAAGGACTCAAAACATTGTCTCCAATAAGCTATCATCATCTGTATAATTGAGTCTTTATGGAACTAGCTTCAGGTTGGAAATGGAGTCATTTCCATGACAAAGTAGATCTAGTGGACACGTTCCTTCTTTCATTTAATTATATTGTTTGCACAGATGTTGCATGGATATTGTTGATAGTGCAGATATGGCATTGGATACCTTTATAATGGGATTTTCTCTAAGTATGGGACCACAGTTATGATTCTTGCTAGCCAATACAGTTATTGGACTTTGTAAATATATGTACTTTGAGGCCCCGGCATTGTATATATATAGGACCCTACTTTTATGAGTAGAGTGAGAGGCAAGTAGATAGACTTCATTTCTATGTACTTCAGCATTTCTACTATCTTAATAAGATAATATAAATTGCTTTTGGCACAATATCTTTTTCCCGTGTTCTTGACTGATTGTTAGCTTTGCTTTTTGGTTAATCTACTAAGTATTTGCATTAAAGTGTAATCTGTTAATGTTCTAAGGGTTATTAGCTGCGTTATTTCTTCACTTAGTTGGCTGTTACCATCTTTCAACTTTACTTGCGGATCAAGTCATGTACTGTGTTAGTAAGCAAACCTATGTGCCACCATAGCTCCCCTAACACTAGTTCCATTGCCAAATAGATCACCATTTTCTGCAGTGTCTTGTCTCTTTTTCGCATGACTGTCAGAGGCTTGAACAGCAGAAGAGGTGTAAGTAGTGGTAAAAATTTGAGCACTGGTTCTGGCAGAACACCGAGAATTTCTGGAAGCAGAACTAAATCACACACTGACTGACACCAGCATTGGCCAAAAGAGCAAAGGATCTATGGGAAATGTTTTTTGTGTGCGAAGATCTCAAATACTAGGTCGCCACCAGAAATTAGGTTTTTTGAGGAATACCCCAAGGTTGCCCTAGCGCAGACAAACAAAAGAAGTGGAAGTTTTTCAAACCAGAGATAGTGGGGATGGAGGAAACAAAGCCCAATACCTTGGCCTTATCATTTTCCCACGAACACTGCTAAGTGCTAACCTATCTCTCATTGGTAGCTCCAGCAAGGGGTCTGCAAACTCAACCAATGGCACAAAATTGAGGTTACATTGCTATGTTTAAATATCTTATGCATGATGGAAACACTAATGGTGCATTACATATTTTGTCTTGCATATAAAATAGCCATTTCAATTCAATTCTATTGTTATGCAGGGATGCACTCCCCTAATTGCCCCCCCTACCCCTCCATGTTTCCCACATTTCCTGGATAGGGAAATTCTAGGAGACACAGGGAGGGACATTTCCCTTTTGTGGGGGATGCCTGGAAACTGCTCCCGAAAAAGGGGGATTCCATGAGATTCCCCCCCCATGATTTTTGTCCAATGACCTTAGAAAAATAAAAAAATATAAACCCTAAGCAGACTAAGACCAAACACTTTATAAAAAGCCTTAAGGACATACCCATTTATTACTATCATTTTTTTTTGTAACCACATAGAACAACTTATATTAATCTAGCTGTAGAAAATTCATACAAAAATTCTTTGGTGCTGGCCTGCCACTCAGGAAACCAGACCAGCAGAAAAGGATTTAGTCTTCAGTCCATTGAGTCTGAACCAAATTTCTTCTTATACTATGTCTAGCTATATAAACATTGTAAAGAAGAATGTGAAGTCTACTAGAGGCTATGGCATATCTACTGTTGTCCATCATTATATAGAAAACCAAAAAGTACATACTATTCATTAATGTATTGAGGTTGCCTTGTGATCCTGAGGTGGCTCAGGAGCCACTGGCGGGGCACTCTTTGGCATTGTAGCTGTCGTCACAGAGCTTGAAGACGGGAGCCGAGTCAAGACTTCACGGAGCAACAGGTGGAACTCATCCAATTGCAGTTGAGTTGTGTTCTGAGTATCCTCTTTGGTTTGCAGCATTTGGCCCAACAACGTCTTGAGGGGCCAGTACAGTTCTACTGTTTTCCAGTATTTAGTTTCGCGACCGCTCGAGCTGCCAGTGTTCGGAACCCAGTTGATAATTGCCTTGTCCACCTCCTAGTTTGGCATTAAGCTACGTTCCATGTGAATTTCTTCTTCCACGTCCTCCAGGTGTGCCTGAATACGTGGTGGGGTTGCCACATGGAATGTCGTCGCATCGGTTTGGGCATCATGTTGCACGCGAGTACTAGACTTCCCCTCTCCTGGGTTGCTGGTGGGTGGCTCCACTAGTGCACTCCCCCCTCGCCTGTATCCACGTCGGTGTCCTCGCCGTGGTGCCATTGAACCCGCAATTCTCTCCCCAAAGCCAAAGCTTATATGAATAAGAGATGGACAGGGTGTCTATCCACAATGCACCTAACTCTCGCAACTGTCGCCTTCGAAGCCAGTCTAGGATGCGCTACTCTGGATTTCTGCCAATTTCCTTCTCTGGAGAGCAAACATAGGCCGGGTTTCTTTAGCTCGAGCTTTCCACATTCTTCCTTGGTAAATTATCCCGGAGGATCCAGCGAACAAGGTGCGAGTACTGCGCTTAGGTGGTAAGAATGCCTACATTAAATCTGCTCTGTACCTATCGTCTTAAAGAGAAAACCCAGGTTGAATGTCCCTTGCCATATCTTTCTCCATGCTTCCACGACAGATAAGCCCGGAGGGGCTGACGTCCGAGGCACATGTGTCGCTCTCACGTCACATTAATTCAGTCATTAACTAGTCTAGTGTGGGCGTCGGTGTTAACATTCTCAAGCTTCTGCATGAGAGGACATGGTGGGCTCCTCTATCCCTACTACAGGGCCACATGGTCATTTGGCTCAATCCTCGATATCCCCTTCCTCCCCAACACCCCATCCGGGGAATTTATTACTATCATTGTCAACGCGAAATTTATTTCATGCTTTCATTGTTTTTGTTTGTGACTTGTCATTGCTTTTCATATATTTCAGATTTTTATTTTTTAGAATTTTGGAAGAAGTCCCTAATGTCAAGGACTTTGATGTTTTCCATGGCGTTTCCTAAAATTTAGGGAAGGCCAAGTAACAAAAACAAGTCGCAAAGAGTGCATGTACTATAACAGGAGTGGATGATTTATCATCCCAGCTTGTGACCACCTTCTCCATGGTCTTTTGTTTATCGTCCAACATTGTGTCAAGTGTAGGATGGTATGTGGATAATGGGGCATTGAGACATGAATTATGATAGGGAAGTCTTTAGAAGGATTCAAGAATAAGAGGGAGGAATGAGTGTGGAGTTGGGTGATGATGCCTACTTATCCTATGAAAAAATTGGGCTCTATTATTGTCCAAACGAGCAACCTTTGTAGATGTGTTATTGGGGATAAGCACAACATGGGAGATAGAGCTACTTCTAGGAGATATTGGAGTGGGTGAGAGTACCTCCCTCGTTAAGAGGGAGTGTTGATGTTTTGGTAGCATCAGGAGTATTCTCACATGTGTGGGCTTGTTGATGGGCTTTGTGGGCTCATGTTGGGGCTTCACACCCACATGGGAGAATAAACAAGTCTAATTTAATGTTGAGTTAAGTTAGGGGCTTTCACTCACCCTTAGAGTTGTATATAAAGAAGAGTAAGGTGAATGTGACATTCATTCTTGTGTGGAGTTTTGATGACCTCAGTCCAGCCATGGAGAGGGGATGAATAGGCCTTAGGTCTGCATTTTTTCTTGTCTTGGGCAAGTAACTTGGAGAGGAGACTAGCCACAGGTCTCGGCCAACAAAGGAAAGAGCATCCGCAACCTAGGAGAGGCTCGGGCTACTAGAAAAGGCTGGCCGCAGGTCTTGGAAGGCTGGAACAACCTAGCCGTGTAGAGAAGGCAGTTGGAGGGTTGTTCTGAGGTTTAGACTACAAAAGGAGGGAAGCTACAGGTCTGTAGGGCTACCACAGGTGGTTAGGACACTCGATCTGCAGAGAGAGTCATTTATGGGCAGTATCGAGGGCTGTTACAAGTGGAGGAAAACAATTCTGGAGGGCTATTACAAAAGATTTTGTAGGTTGTAACAACAGTCTTTTGGAGCAGACCTTGGACAACTTTTGAGGATGGAACATGCATCTTCAGTCATAGAGTTTTTTGACAGCCTCTCAGGGCTAATTCAGCTGAGTTTTGGGACAGTTTTGAGGCAGTCATGAGGGTTGTCACAACATCAGTTTGAGGGTTGTCATAACATTAGATTACAGGGACAATGGAGGGCTGGAAGGACTCAGCCTTAGTCAAGGAGAAAGAATAGGGCTAGAGAAGGACTCAACCTTAGTCTTGAAGACCTCAGTTCAAGGGATGGAAGGTCTCAGCTAGACTTGTGCAAGGAGTGCATGTCAGAGAAGGGTTTGAAGGTGCAGGGGATGCCCTAACCCTCAACCAACATTGCATGGACAGTTCAACATTGAGTAAGGGTTTTCTGAGTTTATGATTTCCCTTGTTTTGGCATTTTTCAGTGTAAGAAAATTGGGCCATATTCCCTGGTACGGGAGCCCATTGTTATGGGTTTAAGAAGAATTGTTTCGGGCATTAAATTTCTATGTACTTGTGTATGATTCAATTGTTGATTGTATTTTTCGCTGTGGTAAGTTGTTAGGCATCTCAGTGTGTTTATGTTAACTGTTGAAATTGTATTTTTGTGTATACAGTTAAGAACCTAGACTAGACCTGAGGTGTGTGTGCATCGAGTCTGGGTGCACTATGAAATCTAACAATTAGGAAGTTGGGTGAGCCATATAGTTTTGAGGAGGCATATGTAGAGCATATATGGTGGGATTCCATGGAGATAGGTTGAAAATTTATTGTGGAATCAATGATTGATTCCAAGCTTCAACTTAGTAGAGTATCGAAGAGTACTAGGATAGGGTTGTTGGATTCTTTGAGAAAGACTGAGTTGAGCTTGATGAGATTCTTGCTCTAATTACCAAAGGATTTTCTTCAAAAGAGAGAGTTGACCTTGTTGAGGGTTTTGCTTAAATTGTTGGAGGTTTTGAGGTTCATGGGAGAGATACCTATGTTTATAGTTTGTTGGAGGCCCTATGTTGGTTGTTGTTTGCACTATGAGCTTGGTATTTTAGGATGGATGAGATTTGTGCAAATATTTTTCTTTGTGATTTTGATAGATCTGATCCACTTGTGTTGGTCTTGTATGGAGATGTGATCATCTTGGCAGGAAGTCCTTAACAACTCATGAAGTGGCATCTAAAGATTTTGGCTTGTGAAGTTGACAAGATGTTCCTTCAGATTCATAGGTGGTCAAGCTCCTAGTAGAGGGGATGTTCGAGACGCTGTGGTAGTATCTTGATTCGTTGGATACAATGAGACTTCTATTACTTGCAAAAAATCTACATTCCATCACAACAAAAGACTGTGGTGAGCCAAGACGTGAATTTTGATGAGGATGTATGGTCCTCTATATCACACGTACCTCCTTTAATGATTGAAGGGAGCAAGGAGGTTGTTCCTGTTATGGCACAAGTTGTAGGTTGGGCAAAGCCCGACCCAACCAAGAAACAAGTGCTATAACTATGGGAATCCTACACCCAATGTCACCTCGATGTAGGTTTGACACTTCAAGGGTGACTAGGTCACTCTAGGGAGGCGATCCCGGTGACCCTAGGGGGATTGAGACGAAGATGGAAGGAAGTGGAAATGGATCCCCTATAGGTCAAGTCTAAATGGAAATAAAGGTAGGGAGAGATGCCTTGCAAGTTAAGAAATGACTGCCCCACAAGTATAATGCTTTTTTGGATGAGTGTGTTAGAATCTATTGGATGTGCTCGTTTAACCATAGACAATATCACTATTGTCACCCAACCATAGGCCGAAGCCACCCCCAAGCACCTTAACCTTGACAGAGAATCATTCCGGAAGCAAACCCTAGGCTAGATAGCCAAACAAAGGGTGGCGCACCTTTCCCCAAGGATAACACACCAAGCAAGAGATGATTAGAGAGTCCAAACCATAACTAAGAGATAGTCCAAGACAAAACCGAAATTTGCTAGCTGCAACAGCTGCAATGACAACTCTCTTCCAAACTTGCGCACAAACTGGCCAACTACAGTGCGCACAAGTGCTGCTTCTGCAGTTTTGAGAATGCCTGCCAGAATGAAGACTGGCCTCCTGTATTTATACTAAATCTGGCAAACTGCCTAGGCCGACTTCTCATTCTGGGTGCCTATTTACTTAGTATATAATATTTCCTTTAGTCGACTTCTTCTCTTGGAGGCCAATAACCTAATACAAGTTATCCTCTTAAGTCGACTTGTCTTCTAGGGTTATTAGTGAACTAATTAGGGTTTCTTCTTGCTTCCCGAAGTATTCTATTCTCATCAGGTTTACACGTGGAGGTAAATACTTCCCGCAGCTACCATAATATCAACACTCCCTCCTAGCTAGGGAGGTATTGAAGGTAATGGTCTTGAGCACAAACATACCATTCACCCGGTAGCATCAACATAGTCGTATAGACTATCTCATGAGTAGATCATGAGCACCATCATCACTATCAGTGTCATCAGCTGCATCATCTCTCAAAACCATACTCCATCTGCGTAATCAAACATGATGTTGGATAAATCACTCACTCCACAAAGTGACACAAGAACCATTCTTTTAATACAGACATATGTTTTGGAAGAATAAATGTTCTGGACCATTTTTCGTCTGGGAAATCTCTGTCCATTGATCATCCATCTAGCTGATTAAACATTTTCCAACACTATTGATAGTCTTCAAGGCAATCATATCATCTGATATCAACCATAACAATCATATCAATCATATCATCTGATATCAACCTGTACAGAAAAACATTGTTATGATATAAACTGAGTCATCTGGGCCATTCTTCCACTCACATCTGTGAGATCTGGAAGAGCATCTGCCCTCAGAAGGTAAAACATCAATGATGAGCTATCTGGACTATTCATCTCAAGCAAGGAAGAATAACTGTCCCAATTTATGAGCCTGGACCATTCCTTATCCGGGTATTCCTCCGGCACTAAACAAAGTACAACCTGGAGAGAATCACTCTACCCTAGGGAATGCCCGTCCCTGATTGTTGAACCTTGTTGATTTGGTACCTGAGGAGGTGTTCCCCATGTGTTATTCCCTCTTAGCACATGTGGGAGAGACATTTGCCTTTGTCCTATGTACTTTATGTTCTATTTTGTACTTGACTTTGGTTAAAGTGCAAAATGTCACTTTTTGGTAAAGTGA
>JZKD02S1672738.1:1555824-1582580 GCA_000966675.3 Picea glauca
ATCATGCCCCTGCAAACAAAACCCAAGTGCCAGAATGGCCCCAGGCCCTCTGGATAAGCTGGATTGAACCTCCCTCTAGATAATGTGCGCCCTTGCTGGAATCACAAGAACAGTACGACCTGCTACCTTCTAAAGTGCTGGATGGAGATGAGCTGAGACTAGAATGGTGTGGAGGAATCTTTCATCCCCGAGACCAAGCTGAGGAACAAGGTGAGTGGATATTTCACCACTGAGTTGCTCACAAGGGTTTGTACAACAAAACCCCCAAACTGAATGCTCAAGAGCAATAGCAAATGCTAATCCAAAACCAGAATGAATAATAGGTGCAGCCCAGCCTCTTACTTATACCTTTTCCTTCTAATTCTCTGTTGAGTTAGGTTAACTCCTAGGGTTAATCTTCTATTCTTCTGTTGAGTTATCTTTTACCTTTAATCCCCTTTTCCTTTCTTAAGTCAACTTAAAAATATAACTTTAGCTTCATTGACTTCCCCCTTCAGTGTAAGACTATGACCTAGTGGGGGTGCCCAGGCCACTGAGTCTCCTCATCACCTCACTAAGAGGTGGGGGACATGACAAATTATAATCATAAAGTAAAGTACAAGGGATAGTCTTCCCCCTTTGTTCTTAGAGACTCATAAGCACATGGGGACCACTTACCAAGGTACCGAAATCCCAACACCTAAAACCTCCAAGAGTAACTTCCTAAATTAGGGTATTAAATACCCTCTTCCTCCTCTACTTTCTCACATTGTAAGTAAGCCCCAAGAGAGTCTCTAGGGCTTGCATTTCTCAAATTTATTTAAATTTCTGCAATTTTTTATTTCTTTTGCCTACACCTAGAAAAGAGGTTTGGCTTTGCCACCCATGCTATATCGTAAGGATAGGACTTAGATTTTATTTTTTGTTTTAAGTTTTATTTGTTTGCCCCACTTGTCCTTAAGACAAGGTTGTGTGGCTAGATTTACTTGTTTCTTTTCAAGTTAAGTTATTTTCTTGCATTCTTTTGCCTACACCTAGCAAAGAGGCCTAGCTTTGCCACCCATGCTATATTGTAAGGCTAGTTTAGCTTGTTAGATAGTTCAATGGTTTATGGTTTATGCTTCTAGTTTTCCTTTCTAGTTCATGTAAATATCTAACTAGTTAGAAGCATTTCTTTCTCTTGCTTAAGCCCTTGGAGACATTTTTTTTTTCTTGTACATTTTATTTAAGCACTTGTTATTTCATTTTGCTGAAGCTTTCAACACAAGTAATTTTTAATTGCTTGATCAATCTATTTAGGCTCTAGGGGAATCAATTTACTTAGCCTAATTAGATCACCCATTACTGATACAACTTTAACCACCAAAAATGAGGCTTGTGGAGGGGACTTGGGGTGCTAGATCAAGGATGGTCTCGGCACTAGGTGTCCCCCTTGTTGAACACCCAAGTTTTTTGGATTGACCTGTGGAGCTAGGGTAAAGCCTTGTTTGCCTTGCTTCTTGAGCACCCAATAGTCCTTTTGGCCAAAGCGGTAGGAGTATTGGGGTAGTCACCTAGTCTAGGAGTGCAACTTAACTAGTTTCAATCTAAAATCTATTCACAATAATCTAAGCCTTAACATCTTAATCTTATTTAAGTGGTTTATGCTCTTTTATTTTATGCAACCTTTACTTCATGCATTATCTTTCAAGTATTCTAATTGAGCATTGTTGTGATTGAGTAATTTATCTTAAGTTGTGCACTAGTGCCCGTGGAGGCTTCTTTCAAGTTTTATCTTTCATCTCTTGACTTGCGCACTTGTGCCCATTGGTGGCTTTACTTTCATCTTTTGGTTCATCTTAAGTTGCACACTTGTGTTTGTAGTTGCCTCCTTGAAGTTGCACACCTTTCATTGGCGCACTTCAAGCTTGGTTTGCGAGTAATGTTGGTGGTGAATGCATCTTGAGCTATTTCCTTTTTCTTATCTGCAAAATCCATTGAAGAGTTAGTTCATCTTTGCTTCACTATTTTCTGAAAACTAACTAGTGCTTAATTCATTTCATTTGTAAGTAGTTGTACTTTTGTATATTGTTTAATCATCTAACTATTCTTTATTTGTTGTAATAATAATTCTTGTGTATCTAATATAATTTGTAAAGTTATTCTTAGCTTTGTTTAGATCTCTTGTGGTAACCTAATTGACCCCATTGCCCAACCTTAGGCACTAGTCTTAGTTGTCTTAGAGAAAGGGTTTGCCTTTGCATTGAAAGTGTGCATTGCATTGCTTGCCTCTCATATAGGCTAGTTTTCTCCAACCTTTAACAAACTAAAATCAACTCCTAGATTTCACCTAATAACTCACATAGTAACTAGGGTCTACCCCCCTTGGCTTCCCTAGGAGTAAGCCTAGACAGAAGAAGTTCAAGTCGAGGTGACAGTGGGCTTGAACTTAGGCATTGTGCCTTCGAGGACACACTAAGTGGATTGAGACTTAGTCCACGTTTGCAAGTGTGTATAAGGATGGAAACATGACTCATTCAGTTGCTTTTGGCATTTGCTTTAACACGAGATTTGGTGTGAGTATGACAAATAATTTCATACATATGCTATATAGAAGCATTGTTTTAGATATTATAGTTTTAGCTCATACATTTTAGGCACAATCAGATTGAGAGATGCAACACGAACTATTTGAAGGGAGTATGCTTGGGAAGATGATATTCTAAACAAGTCAAGGTAATATCAGCAGATGTGGATAGAAGAAATGCAATAAAGATAGAATGGAAGTGAGAATTCTGTTATCAAAAGCCTTAAGTATTGTAATTTTCTTGATGAAGCTGTCTACCAGAGTTTATAGGCAGCCCTATAATCCCTTTCCAATATACTGAAGCGCTTGCAGTTGTATGCAAGTCTTTCATGAACTACTTGACAGAAGAACTATTTTCATGACATCTGTTTTGGAGAATGAGATGGTTACATCTGAAAAAATGATTTGTATAACTATAAATACCATATCTGCGGAAGTTGGGATTAATAACGGACCATGTTGCCAAAATACAATTCAGATTGACTTGGCAAGTGTGACCTGCAGGTCTCCCGAGTCAGACTCCGTTGTCTGTATATAAAATACACAGAAAAAGCACACAAAAAAAACGCTCGTTTTGCTGTTTTTTCTGGTCCAAATTCACAACAGATAGCCAACCTACCAGTCAATTGTCCAGAATCCATGGTGTTTTGTAGTCTGCAGTATCATCTATGTACTTTGAAACAAGTTAATATTCAAATTTTACAATATATGGACATTGTAAACTTTCATATTAATGAAAATTACCACCTATTCTGAAATTTAGTGTATTTTCTTATTTTTTACTTCCTTATTCAACTCCCGAGCTTTTCCCAAGTCCTTGTCAATGCTTACTCTTACTCTGCCAACTTTGGTCTTTTGGCAAATACTACATTCCTATGGTCATTAGATTTGTTTCTCTGCTAGCATAGGGATCTATTATTTAATTGGCAGCTGAAGTGAGATGCTCAATTTATTGGTATAAGAGCTTTCAGAACGTTGTAAGTTAAGAAGGTATCTTGCGGTATGTTTGTATTGCATTGCTTCCTTTATGGTAGATGAACTTGATGGATGTGTAAGTCGTGTCTTTTTCTATTTGTTAAGAAAGATGGATTTCTCTTTCCATCAATGTACTTGATGAACTCGTTGAATCCTTTTAATGCCAAATAAAAATTTTCCTGGACTTCTCTTCTTCTTGATGTTATTGTCTATCTACATAAAGTAGCATATATAATGTCTCTTGATGTGGCCATTCAGTCAAATAAGGGTAAGGCATTTGAAAAAACCAGCATGCTGAAGTTTTCTTAATTCAGATAAATCAAGGATGTGTTCAAACTCCCTTATTCAACCTTTGCTTTGAAAATAAAAGTGATTTTTCTTTCAGTTTAGTTTTAAGCTATTTATTATGAGGCATTGATTCATTTCTCTTATCAAAACATCCAACTTACTTTCGAGCTAATAATTAGAGCATTGAATATTAGTTTTGCATCCAATGATTCTTAGGAGTATTTCAAAGCCAAAATCGGTGACAAAATCAATGGGATTGGAATAATGGAAACAAAAACTGTGCATATAGGAAGCTACTCTTCTTAAAGATTTTTTTTGTTAATGTGGCTTGCAGTTCAATTATGATCTAAGTCCCTATGGATTTCGGGAATTCTTCAAACGCAATGGCATATCAGCAATATCTCAGAAGCCAGTGCAAGAAAATGTACAATAGTGCACATTATAAGAGCTTTTACAAAAAATATTCAGCCATGCTGTAACTAACTTCTAATTTATCTGTTGTACTTTCAAAGAGGTTGAGATATGAAGACTGGATACATCCAATTTGCTAACTTTGTATTGTTTATATTTAAGTAGACTTATATCAAGGTACTATTGCATATTTGGAAACATATTTGTAATGTTTCATGTCATCAGATAAAATGTCCTAAATAGCTTTTTTAAGGAAAAATGTTACTATCTTATTTGAAAATTTGAGTTTTTATTGGAAGTACTATTATTTTGAATTGTGACATATGTTATAATATATTTACAAGTCAAATGCACTTCATTTTTTCCCGATTTTCTTGATTGCATCAAAACAATCTTAACCATCTAGCTATCTTGTTTTTTGGATGGAAAGTTGATTGTAAAGATCTTTATTCATGTGAATGTGTGAAGAGTAGTTTTTTCATTTTTGTTTTTGTAGTCTTGGTTTGTTAGCATACCAATAAAGAAGTCCTCAATAGATGAAGAATAACCATCTTGTATATTTCAATTATTGGACACTTGATCCCATGAAGAGAGAATTTTCACATAGGAGAAACTGGTCCACATATCATTTTGACAAGACTAGCTAGCAATCTAATTTTAGATATTGGCCCAATGATTAATTTGACAGACAACAAATATGACACAAGTAGACCGGCTTGGGATTATACATCAAGGGGACTGATTTTTCCATAACAACTAGTATTTATAATTATACCTATTAAGAACTGCATTTACACATTTTTCTTTCTATATGTTAGCTTCCCTCTTCTACTGTGGTGACTTCTTCGTTAATTCTAAATGTTGCTATTTTGATGTACATTTGGCATTAGAAAGAAAATTTGGATATCATTGTAAAGAATTGCTACTAAATAGGTTTTCTTGTGATTAACATTTCTGATAAGGTATCACTTTGCCTTGGCATTTTTTATGAAAGAATGTCTTGCTTTGATTTCTTATATATCCATGATTTTGCATGGTGCATGCCATGAGCCTGGCCTTAGAATGTGGCTATCAATGGTCATGTTTGGTACTTTTTTTGTTTAAATAACTTAGTCCTTTCTTTTATGTGTTGGGGGGCATTCCCTCTTTCCCCTTTGTACCACACTTCATAGGGTATAAGGTGATTATTGTGATTAGGATGGTATTGTAATAAATGGGCGCATAAGGAGAATATCGTGATTGCTGATTTAAGCACTCCTTGTGTCAATGTGGATCGTCTTGTAACATTAATTGTTAGGTGTTTTGAAACCTTGAATATTTATTTGATTGAGGTTTTCTGATGTGTGGATCCTTTGGTAGTATTAATTCTGTGGTCTTTTGAAACCTCTAACATTTATTTGATTGAGGTTTTCTGATGTGGGAGTATCTACGAGCATGGAAAATGGGAACTTGCAACAATCAATTGAGGCATTGAGCACGCATAAAGTGAGACAAGAACATAGGCACAAGGAGAAGGTTGGTATGCTTAATGCACAAAATATAGTGTATGGGATGTAAAAGTTTGTTGAGGTCAACAACATGATAAACCAGGGAGGGAAGTTGGATTGTTATAATGTGGTGGTTAAGTTGGTTTGCAATGAGGAAATGAGACCGAAGGTCAAGGGAAGATTTATTGTTATGACCAAGGAACTTAAAGCAAAGAAGAACAAAGGAAGTCGAGTCATCTTCTAAGCTTTCAAAGGTTCACTGTTAGAGATTGGCTTCAAGAGATTGACGAGGGAAGTTGTTGAGAGTTTGAGTGGTTGCAGATAGTGGCTCATGAGAGGTAGCTTGAAGAGGGGAAGATGACTTGAAAGAGCAGGGGTGAGACTGAGAAGTGTTAGGATATTTAGACACTTAGGAGTTAGTTAAGATCTACTTGCTCTAATGTGTCGTTAGGTAAAAGTGTGTTTCTTTAGTATGCATTAGTATGCATTTGTAGTTAAGAAATCCGATGGCCACGATTGTTGAAATAATGTAACTGCAAAGAGTATTCTAATTATTATTGATGTATTATTCATTAGATCAATCCCCTTTTGCGGATTGATCATGTCGAGTATTGTAATTGACCAAATCCCCTTTTGCGGATTGGTCAAACCCTAATTGTAATGAGCTAAATGAAAAGTCGACCCCAGAATATATTAAAGTGGTTATAACCACCCAGATTGAGAAGTCGGCCCTCCCAGTGAAAAGACACCTCACTCCAGTGCTTGCCAGATTGTATAAATAACAGAGGTTAGGGCCTCATTTACACACTCACTTGTTCATCAAATCTCAAGTTTGGAGCTGCAGTTGGAGAAGAAGAAGAGAGAGAGAGAGGCGCACTTCTTGGAGAGGACTTTCTGTGTTTGTTTGAGTTATCTCTTGGCATTGTATTGACTATCTATATTAAGGAAGTTTTTGCCGGGTTTTCTCCCCCATGAGGGTTTCCCAGGATAAATGTTGTGTCTCTTGTGATTGTGTATTTCTCAGTGATCCTATCTATGCTATGGTTATCTAGTGAATTGAAAAGAAACCTAATAATAGCTTAAACCTGAACATGGTATCAGAGCAAAGTTGAAGAGAGCATCTTTCACAAAAGAAAGAGAAAAACGTCACTGTTGTCGTACATGCAAATTAGGGCTTTTTATTGAAGAAGAGTTTCAGCCTCAAAACCATCTAGAAAAGTGCGCCCCTAACCCAAGGAGTTCTTTGGCACCTTCAATGCACCTTTTCAGTGGGTAGATCTCCTGAAAAGTGAAACCCTAGTTTTCACCCGTACCGGAAGTACCAAAAGTACCAGAAAACCAGAAGCACCAGTCCAGAAATCTGTTGGTCAAGTTTGAGGGGGTAAAAGTTGGATTTTTAGAAATCCAACTGCGCCAACTTACTCGCCTTAGCTCAACGCATCTATCCCCTGGATCAGAATTTCAAAATTTGAAGTTTGAAAAATTAGGGTTTCCTCATAAAACCCTAAGTTGCAGTTGCAGTTGCAGTTTCAGAACCAGTTGCAGTACTAGTTGAAGTATCAACCGTAGTACGAGTTGCAGTCACCCTTGAAGTTTTTAAGAGTTGGTGATCATTGTCGCTGCTACTAGATGGTGCCACTACCTGGAAATGCTATCAGAGGTATGTGCTCACATATGTTTAAATTGTTAAGCGTTAAAGGGTATTTGCAGGAGAAGGGATCTCTTGCCATAGATCCAGAAGGATCTCAAGATCCAACACATTCAGAGGAATTATGCAACCCAGGTGTGATTATTTGGATATGCATCTATTTGTTATGACATTATTTTGATCAGTCTTGCATGTTGTAGCTATGACCATCATACTAACCTTTGATCAAAATTAAAGTCAAGGTATTAGATGGATTAAAGTTGAGATCATAAAGTTTACTCTCTAACCCAACCTTCTGTCAAGATAGCATATTGTCTTAGTACAAGAAGACAGGTTGAAGAAAGCAATCATCATCTTGAGTGAAGGAGACTTGGAAGAAAAGCAACACACTCATTCTTGAGGACAAGGCTCCAGGTTCCATGTTTGATTAATTAAGTTGATAAGATTCAAAGTTGCACATGACAAGTTGATAACTAGTCTTTGAAAAGTACTATACCGGGTAGCATGTGAGCATATTGAGATAAATGCTTAATGTAATCATTTGCCTGATACAACTAACATCTCCTCTAGGAGAAACCTCTTGTGTTAGTTCTAGGTTGCCATGGAGGAATGGTTGATCACAACACTATAAGAGTGTTGACCTCATTTCGTATTGTATTTCTTACTTTTGATCCTTACTTCAGATAGGTCATAAGTGATAGCTTTAAATGAGCTACTGTGATTATTATTCGTGCTATTGTTTTATCTACTACTGTCAAAAGAGTATTATTCTTGCTTGTTGACCTTGTTTCAGGTCACAGGTGATAACTCTGAGGAAGCTATAGTGAAGGTTGCTAAAGGAAACATATTATATGAGACATGAAGCAGATTATGTACATGACCATATACAATCATGTACCAAAGAAAATGAAGAAGAAGCTATCCCTTGAGATTCAAAGTATCTCATATGAAGATTGATTGAAAGGAGCAGAAGGCTCCAAAGATGACCGAACATTAGAACGAGAAGCAGAACTCGTTTGAAGCCCGACTTTGTCTTTCACATCTATACTTGGTATTCAACACCAAGTATACCCTGTAAGAGATGATGAAGTCCTTATAGACTCAGAAGAAATCAAGAGTAAGCTTGATCTCAGAAAGTATCAGATGAAGAGTCAACTTCCATGACTGGGAGACAGATGCCGTGAGAAGACTAGATCATAGCTTCAGAAACTTCTAGGAGATATGAAATCTCTTGGGAAGATTCCCTTGTTTCAGTGATAAAGAAGGAAGCCAATCAGAAAGACTAGGATATGGATTTTTTTGTGAGAAGAGAAGTCAGTATTGACTTCTAATATTGATCTATACAGATCAAACATGTCACAGATATACAAAGCCTGATGTATGTCCAGAGGATTCTCCCAACAAAAGGGAGAAGACTATGACGAGACACTTATTGAAGAAATAGTTCCAGTATTTATGAAGACAACGAAAACAACCATGATTCAAATATAGTATGAGATACAGGGGAGCAATCCCCATATTGAAAATTGAGTGGCAGTTGGTGCAGTACATTAGTTGGGTCATGGAGACATGACTACAATGAAAGATAGAGTTACCTCCATGAAAGAAGAAGAGTTGTCTTCAGTATCAATTATTGAGCCACCCACAGTTTCAGATGAAGTTGTTGTCATTATAGAATAAGAGCAGTTACTCTCAGATTTTAGCAGCCACAGTGAGGATGAAGCAATCATTCTCAGCCGTAGAGCAGGTGTAGGTGCAGAGTCCTAGTTCCAAAAGGAACAATTGCAGAGAGAGTAGAGGACATACTCCCAGACAGTGAGAATAGATAAGTTCTTTGCAAAAAGCACATAGAGCGAGCACACGATTGTACAGATTGAGTTGCAACTGAGCAAGTGTACCAGATTGGTACAATGTAATGAGAAAAATTGATTTGAAGATTGAAGATAGAAAGACTCATGTCAGCCAATTGAGGAAGGATCTGTACGTGTTGAAGCAAGCTCCTAGAGCTTGATATTGTAGAGGATATATAGTTTTCTTACGAGCTTGGGCTTTACCAAGAGTAAAGTTGATTCTAACCTCTACTTCAAGGTTATAAATGATGAGCCAGTGATATTGCTGTTGTATGTGGATGACTTATTCTTAACTGGAGAAGAAAAACTCATCACCGAATGTAAGAAGAAGCTCGCTTCAGAATTTGAGATGAAAAACCTTGGCCTAATGCATTATTTCTGAGGTCTTGAGGTATGGCAGAGCCTAGAGAAAATCTTCCTTAACCAAGGGAAGTATGCAGTTGAAATCCTGAAGAGATTTGATATGTTGTAGTGCAAGTCCATGAATACACCCATGGAAACGAAGCTGAAGATTCTGGTCGACACTTCGTCAGAATTGATTGATGCCACACTGTATAGATAGATCATTGGATCGCTGATGTATCTGATGAACACCAGACCATATATTTGTTTTGTCGTGGACACTTTGAGTCAGTTTCTGGTAGAACCTAGACATGTTCACCTAGTTGCTGCAAAACATGTGATGAGGTACCTTAAGGGTACATTAGTTTATGGTCTCAGTTATGATGGAGATCATAATTTCACACTGAGTGGGTACATTGATTCAGATTGGGCTGGAAGTGTCTCTGACAGGAAGAGCACATCAGGATGTTGTTTCAGTTTGTGATCAACCATGATGTCATGGCAGAGTAAGAAGCAATCAAGCATTGCTCTCAGTACAATGGAAGCAGAATACATTGCTGCATGTTCTGCTAGTTGTGAAGCCATATGGCTTCGTAAGTTGTTGACTGGTCTATTTGACCTAGATATGGAAGCAACCACGATCCTATGTGATAACCAGAGCTGCATAAAGATGACAAAGAATCTTGTATTTCATGACAAGTCGAAACACAGAGATCTGATACCATTACATCGTGACATGGTGCAGAGAGGAGCCATAAAGCTCTAATATGTTAGCATGGATGAACAAGTTGTCGATGTGTTGACCAAGCCTCTATCTCGTGTAACGTTTGAACACTTTCGAGATAAGCTCGGTATAGTCCGAAAGGACCTCCCTCGATATGGGAGTATTGTCGTGTTGAGATGCCAACCAAGTGTTGTGCTTCCAACTTAATTGTTGTGTTGAGATGCCAACCGAGTGCTGTGCTTCCAGCTTAATTGTTGTGTTGAGATGCCAGTGGAGTGTTGTGCTTCCAGCTTAATTGATGTGTTGAGATGCCAACCGAGTGTTGTGCTTCCAGCTTAATTGTTGTGTTGAGATTCCAGCTTAATTGTTGATGTCAACTTAATTACTGTGTTGAGATTCTGGCTCAATTGTTGATTCCAGCTTAATTGTTGTGTTGAGATTCCATCTTAATTGTTGATGCCAACTTAATTGTTGTGTTGAGATTCTAGCTTAATTGTTGACGCCAACTTAATTACTGTGTTGTGATTCCATCTTAACTGTTGTGTTGTGATTCCAACTTAATTGTTGTGATGATGTGCCAGCCTCATGCTGTGATGATGTGTCAGCTTAAGTGTTGTGATGCCAGCCTCGTGCTGATGACATGCCAACCTCGTGCTGTGATGATGTGCCAGCCTCGTGCTGTGATGATGTGTTGCCATCTTCGTGCTGTGATGCCAACCTCGTGCTGAAGACTCTCAACCTAGTGTTGATGTTGATGATGCTCCAACCTTCATGCTGTGATGTTGTTGTTGTTGATGATGCTCCAACCTTTGTGTTGTGATATTGCTGCTTTTGATGTTGTATCAGCCTTGTGCTGTTATTGATGATGATGATGTAGTAGTGTTATACTAATCCATGTTGATGCAGTTGATGATGATGATGCCACTTTAGTTTCTTGTTGAAGTTGTTGATGATGATGCCACTTCAGCTTCTTGCTGAAGATGACGATGATGATGCCACTTCAGCTTCTTGCTGAAGATGACGATGATGATGCCACTTCAACTCCTCGCTGAAGATGATTATGATGATGATGATGTCATTTCATCTTTCATGTCGAAGATGATGTTACTTTAGCCTCACGCTGAAGATGATGATGATATTACCTTAGCCTCTTGTTGATGAGGATGATGATGCCATTCCAGCTCTCTGCTGTGAATGATGATATTGATGATGAGAAAAACTTCCGATGATTTATAGATATGCCAGTCAGTGTTCCAAGATGCTGTTGATGATGCTGCCCTTTCTCTCACCTGATGCTATTGTAGAATACCCTTCTTGTTAAGGGGGAGTGTTGAAATAATGTAACTACAAAGAGTATTCTAATTATTATTGATGCATTATTCATTAGATCAATACCCTTTTGCAGATTGATCATATCGGGTATTGTAATTGACCAAATCCCCTTTTGCGGATTGGTCAAACCCTAATTGTAGTGGGCTAAATGAAAAGTCGGCCCCAGAATATATTAAAGTGGTTATAACCACCTAGATTGAGAAGTCAACCCTTCTAGTGAAAAGACACCTCACTCTAGCGCCTGCCAGATTGTATAAATAAGAGAGGCTAGCGCCTCATTTACACACTCACTTGTTCATCGGAGCACAAGTTTGGACCTGCAGTTGGAGAAGAAGAAGAGAGAGAGGCACACTTCTTGGAGAGGACTTTCTGTATTTGTTTGAGTTATCTCTTGGCATTGTATTGGCTATCTATATTAAGGAAGTTTTTGTTGGGTTTTCGCCCCCCTGAGGGTTTCCCAGGATAAATGTTGTGTCTCTTGTGATTGTGTATTTCTCAGTGATCTTATCTATGCTATGGTTATCTAGTGAATTGAAAAGAAACCTAATAATAGCTTAAACCTTAACAACGATATGTTCCCGACATAGAGTGATCCGACGATTCATATTCTCCTCGATCTTAATGGCTACATGGATCCCTGGCTTAACACTCGATTGGTTCGTGACCTCTATTTAAAGATTATGGAGGGTCATTTGTCGATGATCGATTGTGAGAAAATCTCTTGTAAAATCTCTTTGTAATCTTTTTCTTTTGCATTAATAAACTGCTCCAAGTGGTCGCGTTGGTTGGGGTCGTGGATGTTTCCCCATAGTGATTTTACCACGTCAAGACATTGATGTGCTAATATTTGATCTGGTTGTGTGAGTGGTTAGTGAAGGTGTTTATCCTCTCTTGGAATACCTATGTTGCCGAACATGGTATCAGAGCCTGTTTGAAGACCTGTTCCCATTGTAGGTTGAGATCGTGAAGCTGAGTTGTCTCATCTTTGGTTTCTGCCATTTCCATACATTTCTCGGCTGAAAGATTGTTCCATTGCACCCAGAGCATTCGTTTCAGTCAATAACGTTTTTCATTTCACTCGAAAAGGTTTATGTTTTCCCAAGATACAACCATTTCAGTCAGATCCAGAGGTATAAATCCTGAATACGCCATTTTTAAATTTTTGCAGAGTATTATTTTGGTTTTATTTTGTTTGTTTCCAGGGTGCTACTAAATATGTGTATGTTCTTTGCCCCACACCCTATGCAATCTCGACAGATAAAAAAACAGATAGGAAAATGTGCATTTTCTGGGTAAGCTAATTGAAATCTAACCCTTGTCATCGAAAAACATTTTTTTTTTCCTTATGTGAAAATAGTTTTTTATGAGCATGCTCTCCAAGGACATCTTCCACAACAACAACAACAGGCCCAATCCTCCTTCTAAACAATACAATATGTTTTGCTAGCTCACTTGGTTAAAAGTTGCCTTATCAAGTAAAAGGTCTTGAGTTCCAGTCTCTTTTTTGTTATTTTTTTTTTTTTAAGTTAATTCATCCATTGTAAAATGTATTTTACTTCAAGTATAAAAGTGAATCACTATAAGTAGCTTTAATATTTTATTTTAAAGTTATTTATTTTGCATGCAATTTTCTTTTATAAAGTAACTTCATTGTAAAAGTGATCCCCGCTTCTTTTTATAAAAGTGGGTCACTTTACAAAAAAACTTATTTGTAAAAGTGAGGGCACAAGTTTCACATCCAAAGTCCGTTTTTTTAAAACTGCCTAATTTTTCGAGATCTTTCCATCCATCTCATCAATTTCAGTTTTTTAAATCCATATTATTTACATATTTAATATGACTTCTTCCAGTGATCTTTTGCTTACCAACACCAACTACTTCCAATGGAAATCCCATATGGAGGATTTATTAAGAAGTAAAGGCATGTATCAGATTAGCTTGGGAAATGAAAAATAACCCACTAATGATGAAAATAAAGTCAAATGGGCCAATAGGAATGACGGAGCACGTGGACTGATCAGAATGTCCATTTCTCCGGATTTAAGGTTCCACCTTCAAGAAATTGATGACCCCGATGAAGCTTGAGAAAAAATTGAATCTGTGTTTGGTAAACACAATATTATTTGAGCACATAAGTTAGAAAATTAGATATTGACTTTAAGTCCAAATGATTTTTCTTGCATTGAAGACTATCTATATAAGTTTAAAATACTTAGAATTTTATGTGAAGAGTGTACCATAAAGTTGGAGGAAGAACATTGCATCTATATTATTCTTTCTAAGCTAGGTAGTGCATATTTTGTGTTTGTATCTCCATTTTATGCCATGAGAGAGGCTCTAGGGAAAGCTTATCAAAAGCCCATTCTTGAGTCCTATTATCGCACAATTTGTACATGTCCCAAAGGGAAAGGCTAAATGAGGGAAAATTGGCGTAACATGAGGTTTTCCTATCACTGTCATCTTAATAAGACACCTCTTTCTATTTAGGGATGATAGCCCAGGGGAGACATCCTCAGTGACCTGGGGGTTTGAGAAGACAAAGGTAGAAGTGTCAATAAAAGATATCCCCTCTCACAAGTCACACTGATAAAAAAGTTTCAAAGTTTTAATCAATGAAGCAATCATATGCTTAAATGTACCAGCCCAGAACAAAGCAACAAGAAAAAAACAATATCTTCTGCAAGTACAATTTGATGTTAGTGCTTCATAAAACCGTGGACTTGTCAATAAAAGTAATAAGTTGATGCAAGATGAAGCAAACAAAAGTTTATAACAACAATGTATACACGATGATAGCTTCACAATAAATGCCTTAAATAAGTTTCACAATGACCAAAAAATGATAACCTAATAATAACAATATACTAGCACTTGTCAGAAGCTAATTAAGCAATGTAAAACTCAACTTCTGCAATTGCTTTTAAGTGCTTTTATTGCTGTAATAGTTGGTTGTAGCTTACTTTTGTAACAACAACAATAAGGTTAGTGAATTAGTCTAAACTAGGGTTAGGAAAGGTTAATAGGTTGGTTGTAAAATATTTAAGGGTTGATTTCATCAATCAATCAAATGCAAGGTCTAGATCAATGTCTTTTAGGTTTAATGGAGTCACTTTGTAGCAACAAACTTGAAGGAAACAAATAATAATGTATGAGCTAAGGACAAAGAAGGATGGTGATTGAGGTGTTGGTAACCCAAGGCTTCAATCAACAAGCCTTGGAAGAAAAACAACCACTAGGAAGTAGGTAACCTTAGGCCCTAGCAGTTTTCCTTCTTCTTTAGCTCAAGATTGAAACAAACAATGGCTTCATGAAACAAATGATACTAGAGTGCTGCAATGGTAGGGATCTAGTACAATTCTTCAAAAGGTAGGGTTTCTAGCACAATCTAGGAGGTAAAAAGTTGTTCAGACAAGGACAATAACATGTGCTTGATCTCCTAGGGTTTTAAGCTAGCAATTTCATAATCTTGGAAAAATGCAAAGTACAAGTACCATAACCATTCAAAATAAAGAAGAATTGCATAAATTCACTTACATTCACCAAGAATAATCTAGCAATTAGCCTAGTTGAAGACTTTCCACCAAGAAAAATGCGAAGAAACCCCAAATTTAGCCTCCTCCAAAAAGTGTGCCTAAAATTTTAGCCAATAACCCTTAAGAGGGCACAAATTTCAAACCTCACTTGTGAGTGAATGATTGATGGAAAAAATACAAGGGGAAAATCCCCTATTTATACAGTGAAAATGACCTTTAATTTACAAATTATGTCAAAAAGGTCGACATGGATAGTTTACATGAGAAAATTCAATTTTACATAAAATTGGCAAATAAAACCCTAGTTTGATCTTTTTAGGGTGATGTCATGCCCCTCCTAGGGTGACGTTAGCCTCTCTGCTGGAAAGCTAGCCTTCCAAGTGAAACGTTGGGGCTCAAAAACCCCTCAGGAGCTGCCACACGTGCCAACCTGAACTGTCCTCAAGCTGGACACCTCAACTCGGTGACGTCAAGGCTCTGAATGATGATGCCAAGGGCCTTCAGGGGCCAACATCATGTGGGAGGGAAAGACCCCCGTGGGTCCAGGCCTACCAGACTGTCTCTGCTGAAACATCCTCCTCTCCCTCTGGTGCAAGCCTCTGGTATATGTCTGCCCCTGCTGGGGTCTCAACATCCATCTGGTGGGATTTTAGCCCTATGGAGGTCCGAGCTAATCATCTCCCCATGTGTACCTGTCTGTTGGGAACGATCCTGCAACAACAACAAGTACACCCTCCATGGGCTCATAAGTGACAGGGATCATAGCAATGTCAATCACATCTAATAATCAAGTTATCTAAACATGTGCATAAAACCCCCCTTTCCCAGACAAGTGCTCAAAGACGTTATACTATTCTAGAAGCCAGGTTTGGAGAGGGTTTCAGGACGTCCTATTGGGCTAATTCTCCTTAGATGTGGGATGTTTCCAGGTGAATACCAATCTAGGTCATGTAAGTGGATGATGTGGTATGGGGATGTTTGGGCAATGGGTGCAGTGATGACAGGGAAATGTATGACTTACCTGTGGGTGCCTCTGAAGAGGGTGAGTTGCACCTTGTCATGGATGCAAATGTTTCCAAGTCCATTCAATGCCTTTTACCTTTTTTATCTTATTGATTTTTCTTTCAAGAGAATATCTGGGGGACACTGCCCTGGTGTGGTGACCAGTGGTGATAGTGTTACCCATAAGCATTTCATAGAGATGAGAAGGTTGGTTCGTGATGAGACCCTCTTCCTCTTGGTTATGCCACCAAGAGCCACTACCTTGGCATGGTGACCAGCTGAATGGTAGTGTCATACCGCTACATGCCCATGGACCTAATAGGTTGGCTCGTGATGAGACCCCCTATCCTCCAACTAGGTCTTAAGTTTATTTATTTTATGGGTCCCTCCATTTCTTATTGAGAAGCTTTTTACTGCTTTCTTGGGGATCCTTAGGAGAAGCATATGAAGGTTTTGTTCTTTTGGCTTTTATCTTTTGCTAGCTACTTTTACCCTCTGGGCCTTTAGCCCCTTTTTCCCACAAAGCAAGGTACAACCCTTTGCTAGCTTGGCAAACCCAATGCTTGAACCAATGTAAGGGATGGATGAGAGGGAATGGATGATGGCCTTTCATGAACCCACCCAGTGGCAACTCACTCCTAAGGGAACCAACTTGCTAGGGCATTCTGTCATCCCCCCCATGTATGGACAAGTCGAAAGGCATAAAGTCCAAGAACAAGTCATGAAGCAAAAATAATTAAATGCACATATTCAAATATTTTGAGAATCAGAGTGACACATACTGTGATACCTAGACTCATTACCTCATGGAGCAAGACCCACTGCTATTGAAGGACCATGCCGATGGGATGGATGTCGTTGTTGCTGACCGGATGGAGGCGTTGAAGAAGAAAGATGGGCCCTCTAGGTCTAGGCTGAAGTCAATATGGCTCTCGGTACTCCATGTCTAGGACCTATGGGCCTCGAGACATAATCTCTTTAGTTATTCCTATGCTAGGGGATAACAAGTCCTTTTGTGATGCTTTGATTAGAGAGCAAGATAAGCTTGTACAACTTGGAGTGATCAACACTGCAGGTACCTCCAACAAAGCCTTAGTCGCCCCGCAGAAAGATAAACCCAAGAATCCCAAGAAGCAACATCTTCACCACAACAAGTTAAACAAGGGTCCCAAACCCACTCAGATTGCTTCAGTTCCTAATGGTGACAAAGGAGAAAAATCTAAAAATAAGAAGAATAATAGGCATTGCAACTTTTGTGAGAAAGATGGTCATGATGAGTCCAAATGTTTCAAGAAGATGGCAACGTTAGAAGCAGGGATGAAGAAGCACAACATCAATATTGATTCTACTTCTTCTTCTTCTCATGGACATGAACTTTCTACTTTTGGTTTCTCCTTCAATGCAACTTCTACTTCTTCTTCTGATGAGTGTCTTCTTGATTCTGGAGCATCTTATCATATGGCTAAGGATAAAGACATATTTTTTGCTCTAAATGAATGTAACACCAAGAAAATATTTGTTGGTCATGATAGATATCTTAGTGTTGTAGGATCTGGAACAATTCAAGTAGATAATGGTTATTTCAATGATGTATTATGTGTTCCAAGTCTTTCTTGTAACCTTCTATCAGTATATCAAATCACTAATCAAGGTGAGCATAAAACCGTAGAGTTTTCACCTCACAAAGTTGTAGTCAAGGATCTAAAAGATCCTAAGCATGTTCTTGCAACTAGAATTGCTTATGATATTACTAGGTTGTACAAGTTTGACAACTTTGGGTCATCATCTTTTCCATCAATTTTTGTTGCTCATAGTGATGACTTGAGAAAAATTTGGCATGAACGGTTTGGTCATCTAAACTATCGCTCATTGCGGAAACTATGTAATCAACAGATGGTGACTGGTCTTTCTTTTGTTTCATGTAGAGATGGTGTTTGTGATGGTTGTGTTTTCGACAAACATCATCAAGACAGTTTTGACAAACATGCCTCCTGGCATGCCTCAGGCCCTTTGCAGCTTGTTCATAGTGACTTGTGTGGTCCACTTTCTTCTCCTTTTTCTGGGTGCAAATATTTCTTAACTTTCATTGATGACTTTTCCAGACGTACTTGGGTTTACTTCTTAAAACTTAAGAGTGAAGTTTTTGACAAGTTTCTAGCATACAAGGCCCTTGTAGAAAAGCAATTTGGACATCAAATTCAAAGGTTAAGAACAAATAAAGGAGGCGAATATGTGAAAAATAATTTTACAAGTTACTGCACTACACATGGCATACAAATGCAACACACTATTCCATATACACCACAACAAAATGGCATTGTTGAGAGAAAAAAAACACACATTAAAAGAAATGGCCTACTGTATGATCCAATTTATGGGATTAAGTCTAAACTATTGGGGAGAAGCCATCAACTATGCAAATTACATAGTAAATCACACTCCCACAAAGGCTCTTAAAAATATGACACCAGAAGAAGCATGGACTAAAATTAAACCAAATGTAAGTCACTTCCGTGTATTTGGCAGTATAGCATGGGCTCACATTCGAAAAGGAAAACATTGAAGCCTGTTATCTCCATTTTGTGGATAACTAAGGAGATCATGTCTCGAGGCTCTCAGGTTGCAGATATGGAGTGTTGAGAGACTACATGACCAGTAGTACCCTTTTGCACAGATGGAAAACCCATTCACCACCATAGATGGTCACAGTTTTGCAGATGGAATCCACCACACCAGCTGGCTTCCGGAAGGCAGTGGGCCTTGCTCCATGAGGTACAAGTCAGTGTTATGGTGAACATCATTTCAATATTTAATCCATTTGATTATGTTGTATCTTATATTTCTCTAGATTTCATGATATGTGCTTGGACATTATGCCTTTTACCCTGCTTCACCTTGGTGGTTGACATTGTACCCTAGTAAGTGGTTTTCCTTGGGGATGGGTTTGATACTGGGAACTCCCTTAATGAGCCATCGTACCGTTCTCGACCATACTTACCATTTTCCATTATTGTTCCCCTATGTTTCCTTATCTCTTGGGATTTTAGGGTGTATTGACCCAAGAAGTGGTTGTCCCTCATTCTATGGGAAGAAGGGGCTAAAGGCCCAGAGGGGTGTTGATTTATGGTAGTTGCGGGAGGTATTTACCTCCACGTGTAAACCTGATGAGAATAGAATATTTCAGGAAGCAAGAAGAAACCCTAATTGATTGGTTAATAACCCTAGAAGACAAGTCGACTCAAGGGAATGACTTATATTAGGTTATTAACCTCTAAGAGAAGAAGTCGGCTAAAAGAAATAATATATACTAAAGAATTAGTACCCAGAATGAGAAGCCGGCCCAGACAATCTGTCAGATTTAGTATAAATACAGGAGGCAAGTCTTCATTTTGGCAGGCATTCTTAGAACTGCAGAGCACACTTGTGCGCAGTGTAGTTGGGCAGTTTTGTGCGCAAGTTTGGAGGAGAGCTTCTGTTGCAGTTTCTGTAGCTAGCAGATTCCGTTTTGGCTTGGACTATCTCTTGGTTATGGTTTGGACTATCTGATCATCTCTTGTTTGGTGCGCTATCCTTGGAGAAAGGTGTGCTACCCTTTGTTTGTCTATCTAGCCTAGGGTTTGCTTCCAGAATGATTATCTGTTAAGGTTAAGGTGCTCAAAGGGTGGCTTTGGCCTATGGTTGGGTGACAATGTTGATATTGTCTATGGTTAAATGAGCACATCCATCATATTCTAACAGGTTATGGGCCCACACCTCTTTCATTCAGTCTAACCACTGGAAGGGAGCATAGCCATAAGGATATTAAGCTCGTTGAAGAATTGTCACTAGGGTTTGTAGTAAGAGCAATCACCAAAGCACTGTCGCTAGGGTTACTAGCAGGTGCAGTTGCAAAAACCTTAATCCTCTCGTTGAGGCACCTTAAGTGAAGGGATTGACCTAATTTTCGGATAGACTAGTGCGCCCTAGCCTAGCACATCTCCTGGTACTCTCAGCAAGCCAAGACGTCAAGTTTGAGTTTTTGGTCAAATCTAGGGTTGACCAAGTCAAAGAAGCCATGACCTACTCTATGAAGTTAGAAAACAAGTTAGATGGAGCTTCTAACTTCAGAACGTGGAAGACAAGGATTGACCTCATCCTTGCCAAGAATAAAGTGTTGGATATCGTGAAAGGAAAGACCGTGAAACTAGAGTTTGAAGAAGGAAAAGAGAAAGAACCGCAGAACGTTACAGTTATGGAAAAGTTCAAAGACGGTGACATCAATGCCATGAGTATCATAGTGGATTCTATAAAATACCACTTGATACCCTACATCTCCCATCTTGACTCATCAAAGAAGATGTATGATGCCCTAACAAACCTCTTCTCAGTCAGAAACATTGCACAAGTAATGAGTCTAAAGAATGAGCTCCATGACATGAAGATGAATGATGATGACAACATAACATCATACTTTGTGAGAATCTCTCAGTTAAGAGATCAACTACAAACTATTGAAGAGATCATTTCAGAGAAGGAATTGGTAAACATAGTAGTCAATGGTCTTCCCAAGACATGGGATGCATTTGCCGCAAGCATGAACACAAGGAAGGAGTATCCTACATTTGAAGAACTTTGGACTTGCTGTGCTCAAGAAGAATCAATGATCAATGCAAAAGAGAAACCTCAAAATAAATATGATGATCAAGCATTCACAACAAGATTCAAGAATTCCAGGAACAAAATGAAGTTTGAAAATAAGCCAAATCAAAAGAAGGATATGTTAGAAATACAATGCTTCAATTGTCGAAAATATGGTCACTACAAAAATCATTGTCCCAAGCTAAATAAAAGGAAGGAGACACACGAAACATCAGTTGTCGAAGAAAGGAAACCCTCAAGGAAGATCAAGCAGGATAAATCAGACTTGTTCCTCTAAAGACAAGGTAACAATACTCTTCATAGTTCTTGTACATATCTTGTTTGCATAGTCTCTATACATATCTTGTATATCTATCTCTTAGAAGATAATATGTTCCAAGAAGAACTATACCTATGGAAGAACAACAAGATAAGGATTGATCTCATTATGACTACAATTCAGACAATACACATGAAAGAATGAGGTACATCAAACAAATCATGTGGAAGTTATTACATAAGTAACAACTGCAAGATAAGCCGAAATCAATAATCAAGAAGAAATTGGAGAAAGGCTTATGACACCTTGTAGAAGGCAATAAGGATGCAGACTGAAGCGTGGATTATGTTAGATGGAGGGAGTCGATTATATACTTCCAAAAGAACACATGCACTCATACATGAAGCAAGGATTAGAAGGGAGCTAATCCTATGATCCATTGAAGATGATAAAGTATATATCCATGGTAGCAGCCAAGAAAAACAGTGTGTGTTCAGTTTGACTTCAGAAGAAGCCTTTTTTGAAAAGAAACCTTAAAGTATCCCTGGTTGTCCATCCACATCCATGATCCTACGATGAAAGGAAGAAGTTGGAATCTTCAGAGCATGGAATCTATAGAAAACTCCATGGACCCAAGAGCTAAAGAAAAACATGAATATTCCAAGAAAAAAAGAGAAGCCAGAACAACCAGTCATTGTATCGAGAATCACAAGACTACCATCCTGATATGAACTCACTAAAAGAAATCAAGCAGAGGAACTGAAAGTTGTGATGAAGAATAGTGTATGGAAGACTTATGAATGAAATCATTGCGAGATATAGAACTAGAGGTTCTCCCAGATGGAGGGAGAAGACTATGATGATTGTTCGTTCCAGTGAACCATACATACCTCTGCATGAACCATCATATCATCCACAATATTCATGGGTTGGAGTTAACATCAGACAAATATAAGGATTGTTCTTCTCAACAAAGTAATCAAACAAAGAAGTGTATAGAAACCTCAAGGTTTTGAGGTATACCATAAGGAGACTCTTGTATGCAGATGGAAGAAGACAACTTGGTAGAGAGCCTCCAATGCACAACAAAAGCATGGTGAAAAACTTTCTATAACAAAGATACTGTATCAGAATGGTTACTCAGAAGCTCAGGACGATGGATTGCTAATCCATGACAAACCCTCATGATGGCAGAAGAAGTACCACTTGGATATGTTCTAGTTTGACCCTTGCCACGATGTTATGAGCTAGTAGGAAACAAAAGATGAATCCAACAATGATTGATCAGAGTTATATGAAGCCTTCAGAGAATACCAGTGTTCCAGAAAGACCGAAGTACAATGAGATCAAGAATTACACTCTTCGTGATGAAGTCCAGAAAGAGAAAGTGGTTCTCAAATATATATCTCCATAGATGAGCAAATAAGCATACATTTTGGTAAAGCCTTTGTCCAAGATAAACGAGTTTGTGTACTCAAGCTGGAGCTCGTGGAAACAACTTCCTTATTGAAAAAGGAAGAGATGACTCCTAGGTTGGGAGGGAGCACTGATGTGTTATTTATTTATGGACAGTCATTTTTCAGTTCGAATAATGGTCCAGGATGAGCAGTTCCTTTCCAGTTCGGAAAGTGGTTTGAGATTTTTGACAGACATGCATTTTTCCAGTCAGATCGAACGAACATTTTCGTAATGAAATGGTTCGATGGATTTTTGATGTACCATAGACAACGATTTCCCATTGTGGTTAACATGGGGAATGGTCTAGGACAATCTCTCTTCTTGAGGGTTACTCAAGAAGACTGGTCTGCCTTGCCGGACAGTCATTCTTTCGAAGCTCACAGTTGTGAGCAGTTTTGAAGAATGGTCCATTTTGGAGGTTGGTGCAGGACAGTTATTTCCTTTGGAAATGGTCCTGACAGTAATTCCCTAGGACAGATTCATTCTCTCCAGGTTGCAATTTTCTTAGTGACGGAGGAATGGCCCAAATAGGTGAATGTCCTAGGTTCAACAATCAGGGACAGACATTCCCTAGGGCAGACTCATTCTCTCTAGGTTTCACTTTGTTTAGTGCAGGAGGAATGGCCCAGGGTGGGGAATGGTCCAAGCTCATAAATCGGGACAGTTATTCTTCCTTGCTTGAGAAGAATAGTCCAGATATCTCATCATTGATGTTTTACCTTCTGAGGGAAGATCCTCTTCCAAGATCTCATAGATGTGAGTGGAAGAATGGCCCAGATGATTCAGTTTATATCATAACAATGTTTTCTGTGCAGGTTGATATCAGATGATTGTTATGTAGACTGTATATTTCTAGACAGTAGATGTATGCTACTATGGTGGATGTGTTCCATTGTTTGTGACTATACGTCACAGATCAAGTATCTGTGTGCTACTTGGTGTGGTAGTGTACCACTAGATTGTAGTTGTGTACTACTATGGATAGACACAGTTGTGTTCTATTGAATGATATTGTTCTGTTTGCCTTGAAGACTATCAACAGTGTTGGAAATGATTATCAGCTAGATGGATGATCAATGGATAGATATTTCCCAGACGAAAAATGGTTCAAGACATTTATTCTTTTGGTACATATGTCCATATTAGAAGAATGGCTCTTGTGTCACTCTATGGTGTGAGTGACTTATCTAGCATCATGTCTGATTACTCAGATGGAGTATGGTTTCAAGAGATGATGTAGCTGATGACACTGATAGTGATGATGGTTCTCATGATCTAGTCATGAGATAGTCTATACGACTATGTTGATGCTACCAAGTAAATGGTATGTTTGTGCTCAAGACCATTACCTTCAAATACCTCCCTAGCTAGAAGGGAGTGTTGATATTATGGTAGCTATGGGAGGTATTTACCTCCACCTGTAAACCTGACGAGAATAGAATATTCCGGGAAGCAAGAAGAAACCCTAATTGATTGGTTGATAACCCTAGAAGACAAGTCGGCTCAAGGGAATGACTTGTATTAGGTTATTAGTCTCCAAGAGAAGAAGTTGGCTAAAGGAAATAATATATGCTAAAGAATTAGTACCCAAAATGAGAAGTCGGCCCAGGCAGTCTGCTAGATTTAGTATAAATACAGGAGGCCAATCTTCATTCTGGCAGGCATTCTCAGAACTGCAGAGCACACTTGTGCGCACTGCAGTTGGACAATTTTGTGCGCAAGTTTGGAGGAGAGCTGTTGTTGTAGATGCTGCAGCTAGTAGATTCCATTTTAGCTTGGACTATCTCTTGGTTATTGTTTGGACTATTTGATTAGCTCTTGTTTGGTCCGCTATCCTTGGAGAAAGGTGCGCTACCTTTTGTTTGGCTATCTATCCTAGGGTTTGCTTCTGGAATGATTCTCTGTCAAGGTTAAGGTGCTCAAAGGGTGGCTTCGGCCTATGGTTGGGTGACAATAGTGATATTGTCTATGGTTAAACGAGCACATCCATCATATTCTAACAAGGTGTTGATGTTGGGTAAAAGATAAAATCCTTGTATAAACATTCCAGATGCTTCACCCAGGGATCACCCAAGAAAGAAATGAAACACTTATCTTTGAATAAAGGGGACCCAAAATATAATAAAGAATGCTTAAAAGATTAGTTGAAGGATAAGAGGTCTCATCACGAGCCGACCTATCACGTCCATGTATATCTAGTGGTATGACATTGTCATCATCTGGTCACCAAACCAAGGCGATGACTCTCAGTTGCATGGTTGAGAGAAAGGGGGTCTCATCACGAGCCAACCTTCTCATTTCCATTAGGTGTTTTTGGGTGACATTGTTACCACCTGGTCACCACATTAGGACAGTGATCTTCAATTTCTCCTTATGCTATATTGAAAGAGAATAAAGAAATAAAGATAAAAGACAATTGATGGGCTTGGAAAAAGTGCATTGCGGATGAAGGTACCACACACCCTCTACAAAGGCACCCATGAATGAGACACTACAACCCCTTGTATGTCATGAGCCCTATGCCCATTGAGTCTTGAACCCTACCACTTCATCCACTTTACATGGCTTAGAGAGGGATATTTTGGAAGCTTTCCTTGACCTAGGGCAAGACCTACCCAATAGGACACCTTGTCAACCCTCCCATATTTAAGCTTGACAAGTCACATAGTGTCTTTGAGCTATTAATTGTTTGATATAATGAAGTTTGATGCACATGCTTGGATGGCTTATTTATTAATTGGATTAACTTATCATGATGTTATGAATTGAGATCCTTGGAGGGCGTGTTCATTTGTCTTTGCAGGACCTAGTTGGTGGACAATTTTGGGAGAACAAGCCTAGCTTGGGCTTTCATGGGGCTACAAGCCTACAGGTTGGATGCCTGGGGCTTGCATGCCAGATGAGAGAGATCAGACTTGGACGACCTGGATGATGACTTGGAAAACCTATCCCACTCCTTACTTTCCAAACGATTTGCCCAGGAGGGGAAAAACATTCCACTTTTGAGCTTGATGTCATGATCTTGAGGGCTAGGGCATGGTGGTGAGGTGGCACTCTTTTGACACATGGATGTTTGAGGAGAAGGGTATTCACCATGATGAGAGTGCTTAGTTGCTTGACATTTGGCCTTTGGAGGCCTATCCACGCTTCTCCAACACTAACGACTTCCTCAAAGTGGCAAAACGTGCCCTAAAGGGGTGACATCCTCCTAAATTGGGGTTTTATGCAAAAAAATGAAATTTTAAGTAAATTGTTTAATATTACTTTGTTAAGGGGGTAAGATTAGGGTTGTTGACCCCTAATCTTGTGTTTTACTCCTTAATTTATGGACAAGCTATGTTAGATACATTTTGTATAAATAGAGATCATAAGATCTCATTTTAAACATAACTCTCCCTCTTGTGAGAGGCCTTGGTCTGAAATTTTCACCATACTTGTCTATTTTCATCTCTTGTGCACTTTTTTATGGTTATATATTGGTGAATGGTTGATGAAAGTCTAGCACTAGCCTTGGATGATTCTTTCTAGTTCTTGTGGTGGATTATCTTGGCATTTATCTTGATCTTGGTACGGTTTTCTACTATCATGCTATCATTTTCAAGTTCAAGTATTGTTATGCTAGGATCTAGGTGGGAAGTATAAGGGCATACACCCCCACCATAGCCTCCATCATTTTATTTGCATCATCTCATTGATTTTATAAGGGTTTTCTAAAAGAAGTATTAGGGCACACACCCTCTTAGCTTAAACCCTAGTAGCCTGGAGAAACTTTCCTTGGGAAGTAAAAGGGATTACATCCCCAAGGAGGTCATTTCTCTAAGCTCTTTTTGAATCCATTAACCCAATAGTAAAGGCACTAGTCAAGTCATTTATTGTTGCATTGGAGAAATAAAATATTGCATTGATAAGCGTGATTTTCGGTTAAATTTACTTCTAGCAAAGTGGATTGTATTCTTTGTGCCTTGGGCACCTCACAACCACTAGGGCATCCCCTTTAGGGACTACTTATCTTTGTTGTTACAAAATTGCATCTTCAACCATTAGGGCTGCAGAAACCCTTGTTGAAATAATGTAACTGCGAAGAGCATTCTTATTATTATTGGATTAAATCCCCATTGAGGATTAATCATGTCATTATTATTATTATTTTTATTGGATTAATCCCCATTGTGGATTAATCATGTCGGTAATTGTATAAGGACCAAATCCCCTTTTGCGGATTGGTTATCGGACAATTACAAAGGGCAGAATAAGAAGTCGGCCC
>JZKD02S1672738.1:1587638-1606532 GCA_000966675.3 Picea glauca
GTGGCGCATCTCTTGGGGAGGACTATCTGTATTGGTTTGAGTTATCTCTTGAACATTGTATAAGCTATTTATGATAAGGAAGTTTTTGCTGGGTTTTCTCCCCCTAGAGGGTTTCTCAGGATAAATGATGTGTCTCTTGTGAATCTGTATTTCTCAATGATCTTGTTATTATGATGCTCTTATCTATTGAAATGCAAAGAACTATAATAATGGCATAAACATTAACAACCCTAACTCATTTGCTTGAATAACTCTCTTATCAACCACTGGCTTTTGCTCAAAGTTTGCACACCTTTTCTCCTTGGTCCAACACACTTTTTAGCAAAGTTTGAGGGGATTTTAGTGGATGATTTTCTTGCTGTAATAAATTGAATGTTACAGCCATAAGGCTGATATAATTTTCTGTAGACAAGTGTTTACAACAACCTTATCTTTTATGCTAAGAGTATTGGTTTTTCATCTTGAGTTTAGCTAGTCATTTATTAGTTTTTCTCTTACATTTTCTACTTGATATTTAACATTTATTGAGCATCTTATAGTACCATTTTCTCTATGATATATAATGTTATCTATTGCTACAAAATAGGGACAACAAGATTAACTTGTTGATCCAACTAACATGTATCATTGCATAGTGCCTTTTCTTGTGTCTCAGGCAGATACAATCATCCAGAGAAGTATCATACCTATGGGGCAACAATTACTTGACTTACAAGGCATCTATTTCCACCTTCCATCCCACTTAGACTTGACCTATAGGGGCTTCACTTTCATCCATCTCCATCTCTATCTCAATCCCCCTAGGGTCACAGAGATAGCCTCCCTAGAGTGACCTAGTCACCCTTGAAGTGCGGGACCTACATTGAGGTGACATTGGGTGTAGGATTCCCAAGTTGTAGCACTTTCTTTATGGTTGGGTCGGGATCTGCCCAACCTACAAATTGCACTATAACACAACCTAAAAGTGAGAAGTGTATATTTGTTGGTTATTCCGAAGATGTCAAAGGTTACAAACTTCTTCAACCACATTGTAATCAAATTATTATTAGAAGAGATGTTAAATTTGATGAAAATCTCTTGGACTATGAGCCTAATTCGACGATTGTGCCTTCTTCGTCCTGCAAGCCATCTTCGATGTTTGTTCCTTTTTTTGTTCCTATTATGGTTTCTTCTTAAGATGATCACATTGAGGATGAAAATACACCTCCGCCTGCTCACCTTCTTCCAGATGAGTCCATTGAACCTGAACTAACACCAACACCGCTGCTTCCTAGATGGGTCCATTCAACAAGAGAAGCGACTTGTGATATTGTCGGTGATCCTTCAAATAAGTGTTGGACACGTTCTCAGTTCCAACGAGCCTCTTCTCTTTTGGCTCAAGTTTCAAAGACTTATGATCTAGAGACATTTGCAGTAGCTTTAGGTCATCCAGATTGACATACAACAATGAATGAAGTGTATCGTTCTTTAATGGAAAATGATACTTGGGATCTTGTACCTCTTCCAAAAGGAAGAAAACTTTTCAGATATAAATGGGTCTACAGAACTAAGTATGCATCAGATGGAAGTGTTGAAATACACAAGGCTCGATTAGTTGCCAAAGTATTTTCCCAATTTGAAGGAATTGACTATAATGAAACCTTTTCCCCTGTAGCCAAAATGAATTCCATCTGCCTTGTTCTTGTCCTTGCTGCCTCACATAAATGGGAGGTCCATTAGATGGATGTTAAATCCGTCTTTTTGCATGGGGGTTTGCAAGAACAAATCGACATGGAACAAACTCCTGGCTATGTCTAGAATGACTCTAGACTTGTTTTTTGCCTTAAGAAATCTCTTTATGGTCTTAAACAAGCTCCCCAAGCTTGGTATGTCAAAATGGACAACTTTCTTATTGACACCAGACTTTCTAGATGCCATTCTGATCCTAATGTCTATACCAAGAAAGTAGGAAGCCATCTCATAATCCATGTCCTTTATGTTGATGACCTTATACTTACTGGTATTGACTCAAAACTTTTAAACCGTGTGAAATCCAGCCTTACGAAGAAATTTGAAATGACAAACTTAGGATTTTTTCACTATTTCCTTGGCCTCCAAGTTTTGAAAACCAATGAATGAATTTTTATTTCCTAGTCTAAGTATGCTTGTGACCTTCTTCGTCGCTTCCACATTGAATATTGTAAACCATCCCCTTCTCCCTTCTAGTTTGGAGTCAAGCTTGTTTCCACCTGTACTTCTCCCGAAGTTGATGCCGACGTGTACCATTAGTTAGTTGGTAGCCTCTTATACTTGACTCATACCCATATTGATATTTCCTTTGTTGCTGGTCTTTTTGCCTGGTATATGCAAACACACCATGAAAGACATTGGAAAGAATATAAAAGGATACTTTGGGATGTCCGTGGTATAATTCAGTTTGGGATCCATTACAGTTCAGGGGGGACTCATTTATTGGTTGGTTTCACTGATTCAAATTGGGTCGATAATCCTGATGATCAAAAGTCTACTACAGGTTATGTTTCCATCCTTGGTTCAAGACCTATCACTTGGGCCTGTAAGAAACAACAAGCTATTTCACTTTCTTCAGTAGAAGTAGAGTACCGAGCAACGGTAAATGCAAGTCAGAAAGACTTGTGGCTTCGATAGATCCTTTTAGAGTTTGGATTCCAGCAACAACATCCAACCATCCTTTGGTGCAACAATTAGAGTGCCATCAAGATTTCCAAAGACCTAGTTCAACATCAACACAACAAACACATCGAGCTACACATGCACTTCATCAGAAAGCTCATTCATGATCAAATTATTGAAGTTCTCTTTTTCCCTACAAAAGATCAAGTTGCAGGCATTTTCACAAAGTCTCTTACAAAAGTGAACTTTTCCAAACTTCATTCTATGTTAGGAGTTTGAGAAGTTGTTGTTAAAGGGGGATAGGCTCTAATGCCTCCTTCCTTCTCCTATTGTGTCACTATTGTAAATACTTCAATCCTGTCCGAAGTTGTTCTTAAGGGGGGATATTAGGATATTTAGACACTTAGGATTTAGTTAATATCTACTTGGTCTAATGTGTCGGTAGGAAAAAATGTTTTTCTTTAGTATGCATTAATATACATTTGTAGTTAGGAAATCCGACAGTCACGATATGTTCCCGACATAGAGTGATCTGGCGGTTCATATTCTCCTCGATCTTAATGACTACATTGATCCATGGCTTAACCCCCGATTGCTCCATGATCTATTTAAAGGGCATGGAGGGTCATTTGTCAATGATCGATTGTGAGAAACTCTCTTGTAAAATCTCTCTGCAATATTTTTCTTTTGCATTAATAAACTGCTCCAAGTGGCCGCGTTGGTTGGGGTCGTGGATGTTTCCCTGTAGGGGTTTTACCATGTCAAAACATCGGTGTGTTGATCTTTGATATGGTTGTGTGAGTGGTTATTGAAGGTGTTTGTCCTCTGTTGGAATACATGTGTTGTCGAACAAGAAGCACTCCAAAGAGTTGCAAAGAAGCCTAGAGAGTTTGAACAAGAGGCTTAAGGTGAGTTTATGTGATGTAAATTCTCTAAAAGAATGCAATGAGAATGAGTGGAATCTTTATGAAAATATTTGATCATTTTATGTACTATTTTGAAGTGTAGTTTCCTTCCATTTCTCCATGTTTTCTTTCATTTTCATTTATGCACATATTGGTGGGTATGTTTCGAGTAAAGGCCATAGGTCCATTACATGACCTTGTTGTACCATTTTTGGTATCAAAGTGGGACAAGAAGTTCTAGGAGAATTTTGAGTGAGGGTAGAACTCATAAGAAGGAAACTAAAAATATTGATGAGGTAAAGATGAGGGAACAATTTGATGACATAACAAGAGAGGACTCTTTATGCAAATATGTGGGAGAATAAAATGAGAATGAGTGGACTCTTTATGCGAATATTTATCATTTTATGTACTATTTTGAAGTGTAGTTGCCTTCCATTTCTCCATGTTTTCTTGCATTTGCATTTATGCACATAGTTGTGGGTATGTTTCGAGTAAAGGCCTTGGGTCCATTACATGACCTTGTTGTACCATTTTTGGTATCAAAGTGGGACAAGAAATTCTAGGAGAATTCTGAGGGAGGGTTCTCCTCTGGATTGAGTTGAGTCAATATGTGAGAGGGCCCATGTGATGGGTGTGTCGTTCTCCTCTGGAATGAGTTGAGTCATTCTCTGAGAGTGCCCATGTGATGGGTGTGTCGTTCTCTTTTGGATTGATTTGATATGATGTGTGCCCATGTGATGGGTGTGCGTCAGAATCTGGATTGAGTTGTGATGACATGTGGTCTCTTGTCTACTCCTCTGGACTGAGTTGAGATAACTTGAGATGGTCTCCTTGCTTGTGCTCCTCTGGACTGAGTTGAGTCGGCTTGAGATGGTCTCATTCCTTGTACTCCTATGGACTTAGTTGATCCAGCATGAGATGGTGCTCCAAATGGTACCCCTATGGACTCAGTTGAGTGATCTGTTGAGTATGACGTTCCTGTGGCTGAGCACAAGAGGACGTGTCCCTAGTGGCTGAGCACTAATGGATGAGAGAGATCCTTGCTATATTGTGTGAGAGTAAGATTTACTTGTAACCCTAATTATGTTGTAAAGGGTACAAGTCGACCCCACCATGTGAAAGATAATTATTATTGTATAATAATTAATTATGTTATTGAGTTAATGAGGTCGGCCCTATTGTGCCAATAGACACACCTTTTTTTGTGTCAGATCTTGTATAAATAAAGATGAATCCCCATTGAGGATTACACACTCTCACTTCTCATCTCAGAATTTCAACAAGTGCATGTACGACTGAAGTGCACACCTCTCTTGGGCGCTAGTTTCTAGGTTTTGGTAAGCACCCTTTTGTGTGATAAGGTCCATGGTGTGGGAGATATTCTCTTGAGAATATAACAAAGGATTGTTGGGTTTTCCCCTTGATTGAGAAGGGTTTTCCTAGGATACTTCCTGTGTTCTTGTGCATGGTTATTCTTCTTGTGATTTTGGTTATTGCAGCACTTGTGTATGGTATTGCTGCATTGTTTATGGTTCAAGTACATGCTAAATGAAATAAAATACATGTGCATGAGCTAAGGATCTTAAAATTCAACTTACCCTAATGCCAAAGATTATACATGAAATAAATTTAATTTCAGGGACAATATTGTTGAAATAAACTATACATGGGATGAATCCAATGAACATAATAGAGTTAAAATGAGAAGCATAGTAGTTGTTGTCAAAATCACTCACCAAGGAAAGCATGAATCCATGTGCATTATCAATGTTAATTACATCCAAGGATTTGAAGTCGTTAAGGTGCATAGATTTGAGGGTGTTGAATCTAATGACAATTAGATATAGATTTTCATTTCTTAGAATGGATAATTTAATGAATAGTTTGTGGCACAAGATGTTTTACCAAGATAGATTTAGAGAGGATATGGTAAAATAAGTATGATTTAAGGGGGTGAATGAAAGATTTCATTCAAAACCAAGGATAGATTGTATGATTGGTTAGTCATGCCATTTGGATTAACTAATGCACCAAGTACATTTATGAGGTTGATGACATAGGTATTGTGACCTTACATTAGTAAGTTTGTAATTGTGTACTTGGATGATATCTTGATTTATAGTTGGATTAGAGGGGGATATTTTCAACATATCATATTAATACTAGCATCAATGAGGACATGAGGATTGTGCATTAATTTGAACAAATGTGATGTCTTTAGTACGCTCTCTTGTGTAATCACAACCCCTCGTCATTACCATCCCCGTCATATCGCAACCAAAAATTATAATTTTATTAATAATTTCATTGTACAATTTACATATCTCCACCCTCGACCATGTTAATCAATATAGACGCTCTAGCCTGAGACATACCCGCTCACCAGTCTAAATCACATTTAAATTAATGGGGATTAAAACTAGGTATGTTACACCCACTGAAATTTCAGATAACAATAGGATATTCCCTAGATCTGTTAAATTTATTCTTATTTATGATATGAAATATATTGGCATACTTGATTCTTGAAAATTTTCCTCATGTATTCTTGGTTGTTGCAACTCTAGAGATCCAAGTCCAGCTCCTGCAACTTGCTTCCTGCACACAAATAGAAAAAAAAATACCAAACTTGAACCTGTTAATATTATGGTAGCTGCAGGAGGTATTTACCTCCACGTGTGAACCTGAGGAGAATAGAAGACTCCGGGAAGCAAGAGAAACCCTAATGAGTTGGCTAATAACCCTAGAAGCCTTGTCGGTTCAAAAAGATAATTTATATTAGGTTATTAGCATCCAAGAGAAGAAATCAAGCATAAACAATAATAATATATTGAAAAGACACTTATCCAGAAGGAGAAGTCGTCCCCAGCAAAACTGACAGAATCACTATAAATACAGGGCGCCAGTTCTCATTTGTGGCAATCTCAAAATTGCAGTTCCCAGTTTGGTGCGCACTGCAGTTGTAGTCTTGTGTGCAGGTTTGGAGGAGAGTTGCAGGTGCAGCTGCAGCAACAACTAGTTCTCAGTATTGGCTTGAATATCTCTTGGCTAGGGTTTGGATTATCTGATCATATTTTTGTGATGCGCTATCCTTAGGGAATGATGCGCTACCCTTTGTTTGGCTATTTAGCCTAGGTTTTTCTTCCGGAGGAATTCTCAGTCAAGGTTAAGGTGTTCGGAGGGAGGCTTCAGCCTATGGTTGGGTGACGAAGGTATCGTCAATGGTAAAACAAGCACACCATCTTCTATATTCTAACAGGTTATGGGACCACACCCCTTCAGTCAGCCTAAAATGATGGAAGGAAACATAACCGCTAGACATTGAGCTCGTTGAGGAACTGCCGCTAGGGTTACTAGCCGGAGCAGTTTCCAAAAGAACTGCAGCTAGGGTTACAAGCAGAAGCAGTTGCAGAAAACCTAAACCTCTTGTCGAGGCACCTTAAGTGACGATATTGACCTAATATCCGGATAGATCAGTGCGCCCTAGCCCAACGCATCTCCTGGTACTCTCAGAAGACCAAGACGTGAAGTTTGGATTTCTGGTCAAATCTAGGGTTTGACCAAGTCAAGCAAGCGATGACGAACTCTATGAAGTCCGAGAACAAGCTAGATGGAACCACTAACTTCAGAGCGTGGAAGACAAGGATTGACCTCATGCTTGCTAAGAATAAAGTGCTGGATGTTGTGAAAGGAAAGATCGTGAAGCCAAAGTTTAAAGAAGGAGAAGAGAAGGAACCACAGAACGTTGCAACTATGGAGAAGTTCAAATATGTTGACATCAATTCCATGAGTATCATAGTCGATTCCATAAAACACCACCTGATACCCTACATCTCCCATATTGACTCATCGAAGAAGATGTACGATGCCCTAACAAATCTCTTCTCAATCAGAAACATTGGACAAGTTATGAGTCTGAAGAATGAGCTCTGTGATATGAAGATGAATGATGAAGACAACGTAACATCATACTTTGTAAGGATATCCCAGTTAAGATATCAACTACAAGCTATTGAAGAGATCACTTCAGAAAAGGAATTGGTGAACATAGTACTCAATGGTCTTCCCAAGACATGGGATGCATTTGCCGCAAACATGAACATAAGGAAGGAGTACCCAACATTTGAAGAACTTTGGACTTCCTATGCTCAAGAAGAATAAAGGATCAATGCAAAAGAGAAACCCTAAAAGAAGTACAATGATCAAGCCTTCACAAAAAGATTCAAGAACTTCAGGAACAAAAGGAAGTTTGGTTCAAGGAGGAAGCCAAATCAAGAGAGAGACATTTCAGAAATACAATGCTTCAACTGTCAAAAGTATGGTCACTACAGGAACTAGTGTTCCAAACTAAAGAAAAGGAAAGAGAAACATGAAGCATCAGTTGCCGAAGAAAAGGAACCTACAAAGAAGACTAAGCAGGATGGAAGGGACTTCTTCTACTAAAAGGTAACAACACTCTTCTTATTTCTTGTACATATCTTTTTTGCATTGTCTCTATACATATCTTGTATATCTATCTCTTAGAAAGATAAAATGTTCCAAGAAGAAATATACCCATGGAAGAACCACAAGATAAGAATGAATATCATTAGATAATACAAATCGTGTGGAAGTTACTGCAAGATAAGATGAATCAATCATGAAGAGACTTAGAAGTCATACATTAAGAGGAATTGGAGAAAGACTTATGACGACAACTAAGACATACACGTGGACTCTGTTAGACAGAGAAAGCCAATTATATATTGTAGAAGGCAATAAGAATGCAAATGGAATTATGGACTCTATCAGACGGAGGGAGCCGATTATATGCACTCTTACATGAAGCAAGGATTAGGAGGGAGCTAATCCTATGATCCATTGAAGATGATGAAATGTATATATCCATGATAGCAGCCATGAAAAATAGTACGTGTTCATCTTAACCGCAAAAGAAGACCTTTTCGAAGAGAATCCTTAAAGTATTCCTGATTGTCCATCCAGATCCGTGATCCTATGATAAAAGGAAGAAGTGGAATCTCTAGAACATGGAATCTACAAGAAACTCCATGAACCCAAGAACTAAAGAAAAATATGAAGATTCCAAGAAAGAAAGAAAATCCAGAACAACCAGTCATTACATCAATAATCACAAGATTACCAAGCTTGATATGAAAGCAATCAAGCAGAAGAACTGAAAGTCGTGATGAAGAACAGTGTATGGAAAACTTATGAATGAAAGCATTGCAAGATCCAGAACCAGAGGTTATCCCAGATGGAGGGAGAAGACTATGATGATTACTTGTTCCATTACACTAGACATATCACTACATGAGTCATTTTATCATCCGCAACATCCATGAGTTGGAGTTCTACATCAGATAAATGAAAAGAATGTTCTCCAAGAGAAATTGAATAAAGAGCGTATGAAGAGCAATCTCAAGACTTTGAAACATACCAGAAAGAGACTTTTGTATGCAGATAAGAAGAATACAAGTTGGTGGAGAACCTCCAGTGCACAGCAAAAGCGTGGTGAAGATTTCCTATAACATCAAGATGACTACTTAGTAAATCAGATCTCATGATGAAAGAAGAAGTGCCACATGGATATGTTCCAATTCTCCAACTATGATATACTCTATTGTTCATATCTACATGAAGCCTTCACAGTATTCTAGACTAAAGCACATTTGAAATCAATCATTACATTATCCATGATGAAGTCCAAAAAGGAGAGGTAAAGCTCGAGTATATTCCCATTGATGAGCAGATAGCAAATATCCTGACAAAACCTCTATCCAGAATCAAGTTTGTATATTTCCAAGAGAAGACGGGGATCGGGAAGATTCTCCAAGCTAAGAGAAGGTACATAAATATATCTTTGAAGAACATTTATTTTTGTGATTTAAGTAACTCTCTAGTTAGGAGGGATCATTTATCTTTGCAATTGAAAAATAGTCCAGATTGGACAACTGCTTTCCTGTTCAGAAAGTGGATTGAGATTTCTGACGGACAGTGACTTTCCATTGTAGTTAACATGGGAGGCAAACTGGTTGTTGATGTATCATAGAAAATGAATTTCCATTGTGGTTAACATGGGGAGTGGTCTAGGACAGTCATTCTTCTTGGAAGACACTCTGAGTAGTGGTCAAGTAGAATGGTCCGCCTCACCAGGCAGTCATTCTTTCGAAGTTCACAGTTGTGAGAAGTTTCGAAGAATGGTCCGTTTTGGAGCTTGATGCAGGACAAACATTCCTCGAGGGTTATACATTCTCTCCAGGTTACACTTTGTTTAGTGTCGGAGGAATGGCCCAGGGTAGGGAATGGTCCGTACAGTTATTCCTTAGGGCAGACTCATTCTCTCCAGGTTACACTTTTTTTAGTGTCGGAGGAATGGCCCAGGATGGGGAATAGTCCAAGCTCAACAATCAGGGACAATCATTCCTTAGGGCAGACTCATTCTCTCCAGGTTACACTTTGTTTAGTGTCGGAGGAATGGCCCAGAGTGAGGAATGGTCCAAACATTTCTTAGGGTTTATACATTCTGTCCAGGGTGCACTTTAATTAGTGTAGGAAGAATGACCTAGGGTGAGAAATGGTCCAGGCTCAGAAATCAGAAATAATCCTTCTTCCTTGTTTGTGAAGAATGGGGTAGATAGCCCATTGCTGATGAGGGCAGATATTCTTTCATATCTCACAAACGTGAGTGAAATATTGGCCCAGAGGATTCAGTTTATGCTTAACAATATTTTTCTGTGCAGGATGGCATTAGATGATGGTGAATATGTTTCACTATTTTGAGGCAGATATTCTTTCAGAGATCATAGATGTGAGTGAAAGATTGGCCCAGATAATTCAATCTATATCATAACATTGTTCCTGTGCATATTGCTATCAGATGTTTGTTATGAAGATTATATGACAGTAGATGAAGACTACTGTGGAAGATATTCTTTCAGAGCTCACAGATGTGAGTGAAATATTGGCCCAGATGACTCAGTTTTTATCATAACATTGTTTCTATACAGGATGCTATCAGATGTTTTTTATGAAGACTGTATGACAATAGATGAGGACTATTGTGGTGAATATGTTTCACTGTTCACAACCATACATTGTTGATCAAGTACTTGTGTGTTACTTGATGTGGTAGTGAACCACTGGATTGTAGTTATGTACTACTATGAATAGACACAGTTGTGTTCTATCCTTGTTCTAATTTCCTTGAAGACTATCAATAGCTTATTGGAGATAATGATCATTCATATGGATGATGAACAGAGGTTTTCCAGACGAAAAACAGTTCAAAACTTTTACTCCTCTTGTATCACTCTATGGTGAGAGTGAATTATCCAACATCATATCTAATTACTTAGATAAAGTATGGTTTCGAGAATTGATGCAGTTGATGGTGATGATGATGCTCATGATCTAGTCATGAAATAGTCTATATGACTATATTGATGCTACCGGGTAAATGGTATGTTTTTGTGCTCAAGTCCATTACCTGTAAATACCTCTCTAGCTAGGAGGGAGTGTTAATATTATGGTAGTTGCGGGAGGTATTTACCTCCACGTGTAAACCTGACGAGAATAGAAGACTCTGGGAAGCAAGAGAAACCCTAATGAGTTGGCTAATAACCCTAGAAGACTTGTCGGCTCAAGAAGATAATTTATATTAGGTTATTAGCATCCAAGAGAAGAAGTCGGCCATAAATAATAATAATATATTGAACAGACACTTATCTAGAAGGAGAAGTCAGACCCAACAAAACTAGCAGAATCACTATAAATACAGGGTACCAGTTCTCATTTGTGGCAATCTCAGAATCGCAGTTCCTAGTTTGGTGCACACTACAGTTGCAGTCTTATGCACAGGTTTGGAGGAGAGTTGCAGTTGCAGCTGCAGCAGTAGCTAGTTCTCAGTATTGGCTTGAATATCTCTTGGCTAGGGTTTGGACTATCTGATCAGCTTTTTGTGATGCACTATCCTTAGGGAATGATGTGCTACCCTTTGCTTGTCTATTTAGCCTAGGGTTTGCTTCCAGAGGAATTCTCAGTCAAGGTTAAGGTGCTCGGAGGGAGGCTTTGGCCTATGGTTGGGTGACGAAGGTATCGTCAATGGTAAAATGAGCACACCATCTTCTATATTCTAACATAACCTCTTCAAGCATTAGGAATTGCAAATATGATCTAGATCTAGATCTAATTTAATCTACTCAAGGAAAGAACATATCTACCATTTAAAACTGAATACACCAACATTGGAAGGGGAAAACCATGAAGATCTATATTAATAAGTGGAAAACATGTACAACAATCAATGGTTTACCTTGAGTCTTGCTTGAGATTCTCCTTGGCCCTTTCTCCAACTCCTCCTTAGCCTTCACACAAGCAAGGCTAACCTAATATGAAGACCAAATCTGTGGATGAGCTCCTCTGAAAACCTGCAACGTATGTTTACTTGGATTCTTCCTTTAATTCTCCCTTGGAATGCCTTATTTATATAGATTAATGGATGAGGATACATAATGCTTCTATATCTCTATAACTTAGTGAACTCTGAGTCATTTATGATTTCCCAAGATCATATCATGAGATAAACAACTCACCCAACATTGATCTCCTCGTAACTCCTCAATTCTAGAAGGTGATAGAGGTGGCAGTCGTGGGTTGTAGTGATACAACTTGTGATTGATCGCATGTTGCTAGTGATGCAGCTTGTGATCGATCACATCTTGTTATGCATTCAAGGTGTGAACTCTCTCAAAATATGTGAAATCCAAGTTAGAAGAGTTTTCCTCAACATGATAGTGTTAGTAAGTCCTCCATTTGTCTCTAGGGTGGAACATAGAACTATAATAGTGATAGATATTTGACGGCCTTGCCTAAGTCTTGACATTCTTCATAGTTGTTCCTAAGAATTTCAACGACGTTTTCGGCCCAATTAAATACCTTGCCTTGCTTGACGATTTGTTCTATGGATTCTAACATGTTAAGTTTCACATATGGTGCTTGACCTAAAGAAGTCAATCATAAGGATACTATAATACATGCCCATTTGATATGTTGTTCAACCACTTGGATGATGACCAAACCCTTAGAGTTATTTTTTCTTACGCTTCCTGTTAAATTTTGAATCCAAGCCAACGGATCTGTTTTGTTCAGGACCGAGTCTCCTTTGTTGGGAAGATTAGTGATCCGATGAATTAACCCAACCATTATCACAATTGGTTGGTTTACCCAAAGCTAACCATGGGATACATATTGATCATGAATTTTGAAACATCTTCCTCCTAGCCATTGTACCTTCCGACCTGCGGTGCACTCATATAAGACCTGATTTGGGCTTTCTCAAGCAATAGGGTTTCCTATCTCCACTTACCCCAAATAGGCCCCATTTGGTGAAATTTATCTAGTGTTTCTCCTAGTCAATTTTGTCCACTTACGACTGTCATATGTTTTTCATTCTCTCCTCGAGATTTGATGTAGATTGCCTATTGAACATCTTTTTAGTGTGAGGTTCAACCAACTTATGTAGTGTCTGAACTTAACCTCTCATCTTCGACGATATTTAGAAGGAGTGTTCTTCTGCTAGACTTGCTACTAATTCACTCAACGGAGAGGATTTTATAGACTCTCTTTTAGGGCTTCCAGGTGCTTGTAGGTTATCAATCTTGAGAAATTTCGATGGATAGCTATACAATATGAGTTGTGATGCATCACATGGTGTATTTATAGAAAATTTGGGTTTGCCTCCAGGTTGGTCGCATGTGTGTGTTATTTTGACAACATTTTGTATTAATGAAGGGAATTAAGTGTGTCATGTGTGGTTTTTTTTTCTTGTTGTTAGCTCTTTATTGGTCGGTTCTTTGTTCCTGGTTGAATTTTTCCTTGAGTCGATCACTTCCTTCTTCCATAGCTTCTTCCTTGGAATGTTTTCTGAAATTTGATGTTCGTTTTCTTCCATCAACTACTTTCTTTAGAATATCCATCCATTTTTCTTACTCGGTCCCACTCATCTACCATGATCTGGTGAAGGTTCATCTTATTACTCATCCTGGTCAGTTAAGGAATGTTGAATAAATCAACATCCTAAGATAGGTTTTTAACACAATTTCTCCCTAATCAACTATCTAATTGAGGGTTTCTTATTTTTATTTTTTTTCAAGGATCCAAACTATCACTAGGTGGTTTTCAGATAGATCCTTGACCATTGGCGACCCTAAGGAATTTTTCACCAATGGAGTTCTATTTTTTTTCATTTTTTTTTCAAGGGTGGTACATCTTAAGCTAAGTGTTGAGATTTGTGTACCTTGGGAAGTGGTTCCCTTGTGTTTGTGAGCCTATAAAACAAGTGGGAAATACTTTGTACTATGTACCATGTACCATGTACTTTATGTCTAATTTCACTTTGACTTAGGAGATTTAAGTCAAAAGTGAAATTTGGTCATTTTAGCCTAAAATGACTATTAATTCACTTTGTGGGTGAATTATGAGACATAAAGTGAACTTAGGGAACTTAACCCAAAGTGGGTTTGTGAGTGAGATTATTATGGGATGATCTCAACCTTTGATTAGTGATGGGATGGGATGATCTCATCCATCCATATTTTAGGTTTCTTTATGGAGGTTCAAGAGGGGCACATAGGGAAAATGAGGCATTCATTGTTCACTTGATCACCTTGAGAGTTTGGTGAGGAGAATAGAAGTGAGCTTGGAGGGTTTGGAACAACTTGCTTGGGTGCACATGTTCATGGAGGGCGCAAGACAGTTTGGAGCTTCATTTATTTGTGTGTGAGTGTATTCAATAGTGGGAGGGTTCACTCTTGGAGTGAGGCAGCAAGATAGCAGGTACCATTTGGAGTGGAGCCTTCTTGTATCTGATTTGTGGTTTGTTGAGAGTGCAAGAAAATGGCAGTTTGACTGCAAGGGTTCTTCAATCAACAAAGGAAAAGAACAAGGGCATAGAGGTTCTTCAAGCAAACAAGGAAGAAAGGGGGCATACTATTATAGGGGTGCATATCTCAAGGAACCATTTGCAAAGCTTGAGAGGAGCTTGCAAAGAGTCAGGTTCCTTTGTATTTATCTTTCTTCTTGTTATTATTTCTTGAAGCACTCCATATATATACATCTATCCCAAACTGGTTTTCCCTAGGGGGTTTTTATCCAAGGCCATGTTGACCAAAAATACATGTGTTCATTTTCATGTATGATAGAGTTTTAGAACATCATTATTTCAGCAGTAAAGATCTAGAGGTGTGTTACATATTTTATGGTATGCATGTGCTAACTTGTTGGTGACTAAAACTACATGATAGAGCACCTAAAAGCCTATGTAACCTTAACTAAACCAGTAGTGAAGTTCCTTATCAGTTTGCTGATTTAAAATAGCAGCAAACAAGTGTATGACAACAAAAAATTAGAGTCGTCTTGATGTCAAAGACAAACCTAGATGGCAACCTGTTAGGACCTCTGAAAATCTTCATGGTATCAGAGCTCTTGGTGGTTGGTTTTTGCTGATTTTTGGACAACATTTTGTGGACAGTCCTAGACAACTTTTGGGCAGATTTTGTGGACAACAATTGACAATGTTTAGTGGAAGATTGTTGGCATAATTTTAGTGGATAGTTGTAGGATAGTTTGTGGACATTTGATCAACCTTTGTTCACACCTACTTGCTAGGAGTGAGGATGATATTTTTACGACCTCTTTTCACACCTATATTGCTAGGAGTGAGGTTGTTGTTCGTCTACCTCTTTTCACACCTGTGTTGACAAGAGCGAGGAAACATTCCTTTGTAGTTGCAACATCAGAGTGAGTGCAGTGGGAAGTCATGTTAGCATCACAGATGCGAGTGGAGGATAGGCTAGTCGGAGCTAGCAACTGGTCTCCTTGGAAGGCCATGATTGTCTTTGTCCTAGAGGACCTGGAACTATGGGATATAGTTCAGGCTCCTATTGCTTTTCCTCCTGCTACTGCTCCCATCTTGGTGGCAGATTTCAGGAAGAGGAACAACAAGGCAAAGAGAATTATGTGTGATGCAGTGAGGGATCACATTCTATCCCACTTGACTGGTAAATACTATGCATATGAGATGTGGGAATCCTTGTGCAAGCTTTGTTGATGATTACAACTATGTGAGACATCCTCTAGGACATAGACTAAGTGATTCAGCCTGTGAGAGAGCCCATGAGTTGGGTGTTCCCATGATATGGGTGTGTTTCTCCTCTCTGAGACAGAGATGGAACATTGTGTGCCCCTGCGTGGGGTGAGGAATCCCATGAGTTGGGTGTGCCCATGAGATGGGTGTGAAGTTCCTCTCTGAGACGAAGAGGAATGATGTGTGCCCCTGTGTAGGGAAGATGCCCATGAGTTGGGTGTGTCATTCTCTCTGAGACAGAGATGAAATGTTGTGTGCCCCTGAGAAGGGAAGATGCCCATTAGATGCGTGTGTCGTTCTCTCTGAGATGGAGATGAAATGATGTGTGCCCCTGAGAAGGGAAGATTCCCATGAGATGGGTGTATCGTTTGAGATGAAACAATGTGTACCCATGTGAGGGGTGAAGGAGCCCACGTGATGGGTTTACTGTTCTCCTCTGTGCAGAGAGTTGAGATGATGTGATACTCTAGATGATTCTCCCATGAGACACAATGAGAAAGAGATTTGCTGAGTTGGATGTGCCTGTGGCTGAGAACAGGTGAATGTGATCCTAGTGGTTGAGCATTAGTGAGTGTTATTATCCTGTGAGATAAAGTGATATAGAGATGAGATGAGTTGGATGTGCATGTGGCTGAGCACAGGTGAATGTGATCCTAGTGGTTGAGCACTAGTGAGTGTGATTCTCCTGTGAGACGCAGTGAGATAGAGATGTGGACATCCATGTGGCTGAGCACTGATGGATGTGCCCCTAGTGGCTGAGCACTAGTGGGTGTATGATATATATTTCTATATTGCACAAGAGTCAAACTTACCTATAAACCTATTTTGATGTAAAGGGTAAAGGTTGGACCCACCATAAAGTGAAAGATAATTAATGTAAAAGATAATTAAATAATTAATATGGTAATTATTAATTATATTGTGTGTTATTGAGGTCGGACCTATTGTACCAATAGACACTACTATTGATAGAATCACTCTAATATAAATAAAGGTGAATTCCTCATTGAGGAATCACAACACAAGTGTGAGTTTGGAAATTTCAGCAAACACTTGTTCTTGAGAAAGGTGCGCACCTCTCTTGGGCGCTAGTCTTCTAGGGTTTTGTGAGCACCCTTTTGTGTGCTAGGTTTATGGTGTGGGAGGTATTTATCTTAAAGAATATAGCAAAGGATTGGCTAGGTTTTCTTCCCTTGTTGAGAAGGGTTTCCCATGATACTTCTTGTGTACTTGTGCATGGTGTTTCTTCTTGTGATCTTGGTTACTACAACAAATTGTTTATGGTGTAACTACAATTGTATATGGTTCAAGTAAAATGCTAAAATTGGAATGAAATTCATTCTTGAGCCTAGCCTAGTGAAAAATAAACATGGTATCGGAGAATAGGTCTTGAGCCTAGCCTAGCATTTCAATTTAGTCGTCCCTCCTTTTCTGCAATTTCGTACGACCCTCCTAGGGTTTCCATAAATTTCGTACGACCCTCCTTTCTGAGGTGTTTCAACACTTGATACTTGGACATTGGGGATAAAAAGTGAAGAGGAGTGTATGGCCTCCTTCAGTGCACCTCCAACAAGCCTTGGATTGAATTTTCGAGCATTTTGGATTTTTGGCCCTAGGGTTTCACAATTTTCAGCAGATTTTTGGTTTTAGGGTTTCTGTAGCTCATTGAAGGATATTTTCAGTGCACTAGTATTCCTATGACTCTATTAAGTCTTATTGTTGGAAGTCATAAGCCCAAAAAACCTAAAATTGCTATCCTAGCCGTTAGTTTTTCTAACACAGATGACAAGGGTTTTTGAAGAATTCGAAATTATGGTGACACCATGGCTACCTTCTTCATGAATATGTCAGAGGAAAAATATTAGCCAGGTGCCATTGAAGAAATCATATCAACACCATCAGGTATGCACTTGTATATATTATTTGTATAATTGTCATGAGGATAATTGCAGGAGGAAGGAACCTTTGTTGAATTCATGGATCTAGAGGGATCTCAGTGCATTCAGAGGAACAACACACTGGAAGTGAAGAATCTAGGTTTGATTGTTTTAATTATCATGCCTATAACCTACATTTCTAAATCTTGCTACATTACAAGTAGGTATTGTAGATGTGACAACAATCCTTAATTTTTTTTGATTCTAGAGATGTACTCGTTATTCTCCTTTAGGAGATATTCTTGTTTTGTTTCCTTTTGTTTGTTTTCTTGTTCCAGGTAGGTTAACAATAAAGGAAGATGGTTATACTTAAGACTTAAAAGGGAGTCAAAAATATTTGAGGAGGAAGAAAATAACCATCATTGAGGAAACCAATGCAATAATACATTATCAGAATCCTTCTATGATCCTGTGGGCAGAAGCATGAATGACACAGTGTATGTTCAGAACAAGAGTCCTCACCCGATTTTGAAGAACATAACTCCCGAAGAAGCCTTCACTAGAGTGAAGCCTGAGATTGAACACTTCAGGATATTTGGGTGCCCAGTGTATTTTCATGTACCCAAAGAGAAGAGGTCCAAGCTAGACCCTTAAGGGAGAAAGGATACATTTATGGGATAACAATGAATCTTTGAAGACATATCAAATATACATCCCTGGTCAGAGAGAAATTGAGACAAGAAATGATGTTTTCCTTAAAGAAGAGATAGCATTTCAAATATCTAGAGAATCTCAGATGGAGATTGATAGTGAGACAATACCTTCTCCCCCTTCAACAGTTCAGAGGGAGACAAACATTATTTCAGTTGATTCAGTTGCTCCAGTTGATATGCCCAGAGATATTGCAGTAGGGCATAAAAGGCCTTCCTAGGCTCGACAAACTCTGTAGGAGGGAGAGGAACATACAATCTGTTGGATCATATGTCATTGATGTAAATGGTTTTGTTTGATTGATGTCATTGGTTGATGTCAAGTAATTGATTGATATGATTCCCTTGATGAGAATGTTATATGTCCAAGTGGAAACCAATCGATGCAAAGGTAAACAAATGGATGAACTCCAAAGTGGTCCCCTTTTGGTGAAAGCCCTCACGGGAAGACGCTTTGCGGATTGAGTTATCCTAGAAGAATGGTTGGAGGACCCATGCTCTCATTATTTTATTATCATGATTGATAAGGTGTAAAAATGGATGAACTCCAAAGTGGTCCCCTTATGGTGAAAGCCCTCACGAGAAGACGCTTTATGGATTGAGTTATCCTAGAAGAATGGTTGGAG
>JZKD02S1672738.1:1613004-1623757 GCA_000966675.3 Picea glauca
GAATAAATGTTGAATGCTAATTGATGAGTTTTTGTGCAAGAGGGAAGTTTTGGGAAAAAGAGCCCCACACTCATTCACCCCCCCTCTAAGTGTGGTAGGTGTGTCCAACACAATCCCCTCAAGGCACATCCCGAGAGAGAAAATAGATTTTCAAGCTACTCTTTAGCCACGAGCCACATCATTGATTCTGAGCCTTCTTGTAATGGATAAGCGACATATGAACAGGTATGGCAAGATACCATGATAGAAGAATACTAGTTTATCTTGAAGAATGATGTATGGGATATTGTTCCGAGACCATAAGGGAAGTCTGTGGTGACTTCCAAGTGGATCTATAAGATCAAGCATGCAGATGATGGAAGTGTTGAGAGATACAAAGAGAGATCTATAGCCAGAGGATTCTCACAAGCATGGGGAGTTGACTATGATGAGACATTTGATCCAGTAGCCCGATACACTTCTATCCGTACTATCATCCATGAGTTGTAAACTACATTAGATGGATGTAAAGACATGATTCCTCAATGGTGAGATTAAGGAAGACGTTTACATCAAGAAGCTAGAGGGATTCGTGACATATGATGAGAGATCATGTGTATAGGTTGAAGAAAGTCTTGTATGGACTAAAGAAGACACCTTGTGTTGGGTATGAGAAGATGGATGGATTCTTGATGATTTTTGGATTTCAGCAAGAGTGTTGTTGATCCAAACCTATATTATCATATTTTTGGTGACAAGTGCCTAATATTGGTCCTGTATGTGGATGAATTATTCCTCACCAATTCATAAAGACTTATTGTTGAATGCAAGCGAGCATTGACTTTTGTTTTCGAGATGAAGGATATGGGTATGTTGCACTACTTATTGGGACTAGAAGTATGGCACATAACTGATGAGATTTTCTCGAGTCAAGGAAAATATATAGTGGAAATATTCTAGATGATGGACTACAAATCCATTCCTATGCCAATGATGATGAACTTAAAGAAGATGAATGAGGCTTCTTCCGATTCAGATGAGATTGATCCACATGTGTACCAACAACTGATTGGATCATTGATGTATCTTGTTAACAATAGAATTGATATATGCTATGCAGTGAATGTGCTTAGTCAGTTCATGAGTCAGTCGAGACAGACTCAATGGATAGCAACAAAGCATGTATTGATATATCTATGAAGCACTGATGGATATTGCCCGAGATATTCCTCCAGTGTAGAGTTGAGCTTGCAGAGATATGCCGATGCAGATTGGGCAGGGATCATAGTGGACTGGAAGAGTACATTCGATTGTTTTTTTTACCTTGGGATCTATCATGATTTCCTCGTGTATCAGGAAACAAAGCTTTGTGGCCTTGAGTATCACAGAGGCAGAGTATATAATATTGAGTGTGGTAGTATGTCAAGCATTGTGGATTCACAAACTTCTGACATATTTATTTGATCATGAGATGGATCCTACTATTATTCATTGTGATAACCAGAGCTGTGTGAAGCTCTTTGAGAACCCTATGTTTCATGATAGATCGAAACACATTGAGATAAAATATCATTATATCATAAATATGGTGCATAGGAAAGCAGTACATGTGCAATACCTTCCTACCCATGAACAAATTGCAAATATCTTCACCAAACCGCTTTCCAAGATGAAGTTGGAGTACTTCCGTGAGAGACTTGGTCTGGTGGAGAATACCTCCCTAGCTGAGAGAGAGTGTTTATCCAAGACAAAGTTTGAGTACTTCTGTGCGAGACTTGGTCTAATGGATAATGCCTCCCTAGTTGAGATGGAGTGTTGATGATTACAATTGCATGAGACATCCTCCAGGACATAAACTGAGTAAGTCGGCCTATGAGAGAGCCCATGAGTTGGGTTTTCCCATGATATGGGTGTGTTGTTCCTCTCTGAGACAGAGATGGAACGTTGTGTGCCCTAGTGTGGGTTGAGGAAGCCCATGAGTTGGGTGTGCCCATGAGATGGGTGTGAAGTTCCTCTTGTTAATGTTTGAGCTATTATTAGGTTTCTTTTCAATTTACTAGATAACAATACCATAGGTAGGATCAATGAGAGAAAAAAAATCACAATATACACAACATTTATCCTAGGAAACCCTCATGGGGGAGAAAACCCAACAAAAAATTCCTTAATATAGACAGCCAAGACAATGCCAAGACAATAAACCAAAACACTAGAGAACATCCAACATTGAGAAATGCGCCTCTCTCTTCCTTTTTCTCCCAACTGCAGCTCTCCAAACTTGCACACTTGATGAGTGAATGGGTGAGTGAACAAATGAGGCATTGGATTCCTTTATTTATACAAATTGGCAGGTGCTGGAAAGGTGTCTCTATACTGGGCATGGGCGACTTGTCTTCTTAGTGGCTAAAACCACTTTAATTAGCCTGGGGGATGAATTCTCAATTTGCATAATATATTTAGGGTTTAACCAATCCACAAAAGGGGATTTGGTCAATTACAATGCCCGACATGATCAATCCACAAAAGGGGATTGATCTAATGAATAATAACTCAATAATAAATAGAATACTCTTTGTAGTTACAATATTTCAACACCCCCCTTTAACAAGAAAGGTATTCTACAGACAAAACTCAATATAAAATCATCAGGAGAGACAGAGGGAAGCACCATCAACAACATATGGAACACTAATTGGTATATCTATAAATCATCAGAAGTTTTTCTCATCATCATCGTTCACAACATGGAGCTAGAGTAGCATCATCATCCTCATCAACATGAGGCTAAAGTAACATCATCATCATCTTTAGTGTGAGGCTAAAGTAACATCATCATCTTTTTTTTTTTTAGCATGAGGCTAAAGTAACATCATCAACATATTTAGTGTGATGCTAAAGTAAGATCATGATCTTCTTTAGCATGAGGATAAAGTAATATCATCAACATATTTAGAATGAGGATAAAGTAACATCATCATCTCCAAGATTAAATCTGAAATAACATCATCATCATCATCTTCATCAAGAAGTTGAAGTGGCATCATCATCATCATCTTCATTAAGAAGCTGAAGTGGCATCATCATCATCTGCATCAACATGGATTAGTATAACACTAATACATCATCATCATCAATAACAACACAAGGCTGATACAACATCAACAACAATATAATCACAACACAAAGGATGGATCATCATCAACATCAACACTAGGCTGGAAATATTCAGCATGAGGCTGGCATCAACAACATCAGCATGAAGCTGGAAATCTTCAACACAAGGCTGACATCAACATCTTGTGGTACTTTGACAGATCCAAAGGATCTGCCAAGGAATCAAAATATTCCCTAGGATATAATATCTTAGCGGAGATACCACTACTGACCAAAGCTAGCATATACATGCACAAGTACTCTGAAATCCCGTCCTTACAGACCTTCGGGATCTGTCCAGGATGATCAGTCCCCTAAGATATAAATGTTAAATTATGAGCTTGATTTCTTATGTGGATTAATTCTTTTATTTTCTTCAATACTTTGATTCCAGCTTAATACACTTCAACAATTTCAAATCATAATCGAATAGAAATAATTATGTAGATAAGTAAACATGCATATCAACAACACATATACCCTAGGGAAACCTCGTACAGGGAGAAAAACCCTAGAAAACAATATTCCTTTATTGCATTAATAATGTAATATCTCTTACAAATATCCACCATGAATGTACTTCTCTCAAAGAGCTTGCCAAGATGACTTTTGCACTAGTCTGTCTATGCTCACAGAGGTTCTACGTTCCCCCTGACTTTTGCACTAGACTGTCTATGCTCACAGAGGTTGTACGTTCCCCCTGAATTTTGCATTAGACTCACATAACATCTCGTTCGTCCTAAATTTTGGTTTGACTCACAGAGGTTTTCCGTTCCCCCTGGCTTTTGTCAATACCTCACAATACTGGTTGATTCTCCAAATCTCCCTGGCTAGCCTCAAGGTGGCCCATATGGCCTCTCATTGGAGAATAACCGTCGATGCTGCCAAATTTAACAATAAAATCCTAACTGAGCTACCCGCTATTGGTCAGGATACCATAGTATCATCAACACTACTCCCCCTTTTGAGGGAGGTCCTTTTAGACTATACCAAGCTTGTCTCAAAAGTGCTCAAACTTTACATGAGACAAAGGTTTGGTCTACAACCTTCTCATCTATGCCAACATATAGCAGCTTTAAATCTCCACTCTGCATCATATCATGAATGAAGTGATACCCGATCTCTACGTGCTTCAACTCATCATGGAACACATCATATTTATACAACTTTGGTTATCACATAGGATCACAATGTATTCCATCTCCAAATCAAATAGATCTGTCAACAACATACAAAGCCATATGGATTCACAACTGGCGGAACATGCAACAATGTATTCCTCTTCGGCCGTGCTGGGAGAAATGTTGGATTGATCCCTACTTTTCCATGAAGTCGTTGTTGACCCCGGACTGAAACAACATCTTGAAGTGCTCTTTCTATCAGAAACACTTCCATCTCAATCTGAATCAATATATCCATACAATATGAAGTCATGATCTCTAGTATTACATAGACCAAAATCCAGCGTACCCTTAAGGTATCTCATCACTTGTTTTGTGGAAAAAATGTGAACACGTCTGGGCTCTACCAGATACAGACTCAAGGTGTTCACAACAAAACACATGTATGGCATGGTATTCTTCAGATACATCAACAAACCAATAATATGTCTGTAGAGAGTAGCATCAACCAATTCTGACGAGGTCTCTACTAGGAGCTTCAACTTCATTTCCATGGGTGTGTACATGGATCTACGTTCCAACATGTTAAACCTCTTCATTATTTCAACTGCATACTTCCCTTGGTTAAGGAAGATCTTCTCTGGGCTCTACCAAACTTCAATATCTAAGAGATAAATAATTAGGTCTTTCATCAAACTCTGTAGAGAGATTCTTATGCAATCTGTGATGAGATTTTCTTCATCTTGTCAAGAATACATCATATACATATAGTAGTAACATCATTGGCTCATCATTCATAACGTTGAGGTAAAGGTTATAATAAAATTTACTCTTGTTAAATCCCAATCTCTTCAGGAAACTGTCAATTCTGCTATATCAAGCTCTAGGAGCTTGCTTAATCCTGCACATATCCTTCTTCAACCTGCAGACCCGAGTCTTTCTATCTTCAACTTCAAACCAAATTTTCACATTACATTGTACCAATCTGGTACACTTGCTCAGCTGCAACTCAATCTACTCAATCAAGTGTTATCTCTATGTGCTCTTTGCAAAGAACTATCTGTGTCACTGCCTGAGAGTATGTCCTCTCCTCTTTCTGCAACTGTTCCTTCTGGAACTGGGACTCTGCACCTGCAGCTTCTCTGAAGTTGAGAATGGCTGCTCCATTCTCACTTTTAACTACTGAAATATGAGGGTAACTCCTCTACTTCATCACGAAAACAACTTCATATGAAACTGAGAGTGGCTCAATAAATGATACTGAAGGTATCTCTTCTTCTTTCATGGAGGTAACTCTATCTTTTATTGTATGCATGTATCCATGACCCAACTAATGTACTACACTGAATTCCACCCAATTTTAAATATGGGGATTTCTCCCCCTGCATATTGTACTATATATGAATCATGGTTGTTCTAGTTGTCTTCATGAATACTAGAAATATTTCTTTAATAAGTGTCTCGTCATAGTCTTATCCCTTTGGCTAGGAGAATCCTCTGGACACACATCAAGCTTTGTACATCTGCAACATGCTTGATTTGTACAGATCAATATTGGAAGTCAATATTGACTTCTCTTCTAGTCTTATGAAAGACTCCATATCCTAGTCTTTCTGACTGGCTTCCTTCTTTGTCACTGAAACAAGGGAATCTTCTAGGAGATTTCATATCTCCTAGGGGTCTCTGAAGTTACGATCTAGTCTTTTCATGGCATCTATCTCCCAGTATTGGAAGTTGTCTCTTCATCCGATCCTTTCTAAGATCAGGATTACTCTCAATTTTTTCTAAGTCTACAAGGACTTCATCATCTCTTATGTGGTATACTTGGTGTTGAATTCCAAGTCTAAATATGAAAGCCTGAGTCAGAATTCAAATGAGTTCTGCTTCCTATCAAGGTGGCTTCATTATCCTTTGAACAAGTCTACTATGAGTTCTTTCTCTAATGTTTGGTCATCTTTGGAGTCTTCTGCTCCTTACAATCAATCTCCATATGAGATACTCTAGATCTAAAAAATACATTCTTCTTCATATTATTTGGCACATGGATGTATATGGTCATGTACATAGTATTTTCATGTCTCATCTAATATTTTTCCTTCTGCAACCTTCAATATAGCTTCATCAGGGTTATAAATTGTGACCTGAAACAAGGTCAACAAAACAACATGCAAGAATAATACTCTTTCGATAATAGTAATAAAACAATAGCACGAATAATTGTCACAATAGCTCATTTAGAGCTATCACTTGTGACTTGTTTGAAACAAAGATCAAAAGTAAGAAATACAATACGAAATGAGGTCAACACTCTTCTAGTGTTTTGATCAAACATTCCTCCATGGTAACTTGGAACCAACACAAGAAGTTTCTCCTAGAGGAGATGTTAGTTGTATCTGGAAAATGATTACATTAAACATTTATCTCAATATGGTCACATGCTACCAAGTATAATACTTTTCAAAGACTGCTACCTCAACTATAATGTTTACTTGTAAAGGGGTATTTATCAACTTTGTCATGTGAAACTTTGAATCTTATCAACTTAATTAATCAAAACTGGAACCTGGAGTCTTGTCTTCAAGAATGAGTGTGTTTCTTTTCTTCCAAGTCTCCTTCATTCAAGATGACAAGTGCTTTCTTCAACCTATCTTCTATACTAAGACAATATGCTATCTTGATAGAAAGTTGGGTTAGAGAATAAACTCTATGAACTCAACTTTAATCCATCTAATACCTTGACTTTAATTTTGACCAACGGTTAGTATGATGGTCATAGCTTCAATATGCAACCTAGATCAAAATAATGTCATAACAAATAGATGCATATCAGAATAATCAAACACGAGTTGCATTATTATTATGAATGTGTTGGATCTTGCGATCCTTCTAGATCTATGGTAAGAGATCCCTTCTCCTGCAAATACCCTTTAAATCTTAACAGTTTAAACATATGTGAGTACATACCTATGATAGCATTTGTAGGTAGTGGCACCATCTGGTAACAACGGTAATAATTACCAACCCTTAAAAACTTCAAGGGTGACTGCAACTGGTACTACAACTGATACTTCAATTGATACTGCAACTGCAATTGATACTGTAGCTGATTCTGAAACTACAACTGCAACTTAGGGTTTATGAGAAAACCCTAATTTTTCAAACTTCAAATTTTTAAATTATGATCCAGGGGCTAGATGCGTTGAGCTGAGGCGAGTAAGATGGTGCAGTCCGATTTATAAAAATCCAAATTTTACCCCTTGAAACTGAGCTTGTAGAAATATGGACGGGTACTTATGGTACTCGTTCTAGTCTCTGTTTTTCTGGTACCAGAAAAAACTAGGGTTTCACTTTCCGGGAATTCTGTCCACTGAAAAAGTGCACTCAAGGTGCCAAAGAGTTCCGTAGGCTAGGGAACACTTTTCTATATGGTTTTTAGGTTGATATTCCTCTTCAACAAAAATCCCTAATTTTCTTGTATGCCAACAATGACGTTTTTCTTTATCCAGTGAAAGATGCTCTCTTTAGCTTAGCTCTGATACCATGTTAAGTTTTGAGATATTATTAGGTTTCTTTTCAATTTACTAGATAACAATAGCATAGGTAGGAGCAATGAGAGAAACACAATCACAAGATACAAAACATTTATCCTAGGAAACCCTCATGGGGGAGAAAACCCAACAACAACTTCCTTAATATAAATAGCCAATACAATGTCAAGACAATAAACCCAAACACTAGAGAATATCCAACATTGAGAAATGTGTCTCTCTCTTCCTTCTTCTCCCAATTGCAGCTCTCCAAACTTGTGCACTTGATGAGTGAATGAGTGAGTGAACAAATGAGGTGTTGGCTTCCTTTATTTATACAAACTGGCAGGTGTTGGAAATGTGTCTCTTCACTGGGTAGGTCTGACTTGTCTTCTTAGTGGTTAAAACCACTTTAATTAGCATGGGGGTCAACTTCTCAATTTTCATAATATATTTAGGGTTTGGCCAATCCACAAAAGTGGATTTGGTCAATTACAATGCCTGACATGATCAATCCACAAAAGGGGATTGATCTAATGAATAATAACTCAATAATAAATAGAATACTCTTTGTAGTTACAATATTTCAACACCTCTCTGAGATGGAGATGGAACGTTGTGTGCCCATGTGTAGGGAAGATGCGCATCAGCTCGATGTGCCGTTCTCTCTGAGACGAATATGAAATGTTGTGTATCCCTAAGAAGGGAATATGCTCATGAGTTGGGTGTGTTGTTCTCTCTAAGACGAAGATGAAATTTTGTGTGCTCCTGAGAAAGGAAGATGCCCATGAGATGGGTTTATCATTTGAGATGAAATGATGTGTACCACTGTGAGGGGTGAAGGAGCCCATGTGATGGGTTTAATATTCTCCTCTGTGTAGAGAGTTGAGATGATGTGATACTCCAAATGATTCTCCTGTGATACGCAATGAGAAAGAGATCTGCTGAGTTGGACGTGCTTGTGGCTGAGCACAGGTGAACATGATCCTAGAGGTTGAGCACTAGTGAGTGTTATTTTCCTGTGAGACATAGTGAGATAGAGAGGAGTTGATTTGGATGTGCCTGTGGCTGAGCACAGGTGAACGTGATCCTAGTGGCTGAGCACTAGTGGGTGTATGATATCCTTTGCTATATTGTACAAGAGTCAGACTTACCTATAACCCTATTTGTGATGTAAAGGGTACATGTCGGCCCCACCATAAAGTGAAAGATAATTAATGTAAAAGATAATTAAATAATTAATATGGTAATTATTAATTATATTGTGAGTTATTGAGGTCGACCCTATTGTGCCAATAAAAACTACTGTTGATAGACTCAGTCTAATATAAATAAAGGTAAATTCCCCATTGAGGAATCACAACACAAGTGTGAGTTTGGAAATTTCAGCAAACACTTGTTCTTGAGAAAAGTGCACACCTCTCTTGGGCGCTAGTCTTCTAGGGTTTTGTGAGCACCCTTTTGTGTGCTAGGTTTATGGTGTGGGGGATATTTCTCTTGAAGAATATAGCAAAGGATTGGATGGTTTTTCTTCCCTTGTTGAGAAGGGTTTCCCAGGATACTTCTTGTGTACTTGTGCATGGTGTTTCTTCTTGTGATATTGGTTACTGCAGCAAATTGTTTATGGTGTAACTGCAATTGTATATGGTTCAAGTAAAATTATAAAATTGGAATGAACTTCATGCTTGAGCCTAGAATAGTGAAAAATCAACACGCTTTACCAGAGCTCTAACAAGAACCGGAAGATGGTTCTGTTTGAGAGACTCTAGAGCATTTGTATGCTCAAGACAGAGTCAGTTAATTCTTGCCTTGGCAGATTCACTCAGATCAGAGATGAGCTTGCAACCCTCAAAGATATTGTGGACCTAGACTCTATGGTGAGGAAAACCTTAAACAACTTTACCAAACCATAGGGTCACTTTGTTTGAGGCATTTTTGCCTAGGAGATTATGCCTTCTTGGGAGAGACTTTGGGATGATTTTGTTTAGGAGGAGATGAGACTCACCTCAAAGACTTCTAGACAATAATAGACATTGCAGGGTGATGAGGATATCGTTCTTTCGACAAAGGGAAAGAAGAAGGTCGACAAGGGGGCTCGCAAGGGTCCCAAATTTGTGGCCATGCCACAGGGAGAGAGCAGTAGTGAGAAAAATAGAGATGGGGCACAATGTTGGACAATGTCCCAACATGAAGAAGAAGAAGGGTGGTACGAAAACTACAACAGAGGAGGCAAAGTTTCAGACATTGTTTGATATGGAGTGTGTCTCTCTTATATGCTACACTTCAATTGAGACGACACCCAATATCTGGTACATAGACAACAGGGATTCAAGCCACATGACTGGTGTGAGGGAGTATTTGACTGATCTCAGAGATACAGAGGTCAGGATGGATATTTATCTTCGGGATGAAACCTTATTCAGAGTTGTTGGAATTGACATTGTTACCTTTCAGAGAGATGACATGCAACTTATTTCGTTCAGGGATGTTCTCTATGTCCCTAGGTTGAAGAAGAATTTGATTTCAGTTTCCACCCTCTAGGATAGGGGTCTTGAGGTGTCCTTCAGAGGGATAGAGGCCCTATCTCACCTCAGGGCAGGTGATTGGAGTGAGGGATCATAAAATGTTTAGATTTCTTTTTCAACCACTTCATGCTTTGGTAGTGAGTAGCGACAACAACAGTCAGTTATGTGAGTTATGACATTGGAGGATGGCTCACCTTCATCATGGGGATATTGGAGGACTGAGATAGGTTGTGACAGGAGTGCCATAGCTCACTTCAGAGCATCATGATGTGCGTAGAGGGTGTGTGCTTGGTAAGTTTACCAAGGCTTATTTTCTTAGCAGTGACACCAGGTCAACTGTTAATGTTTTATGCTGATATTATAGTTCTTTGCATTTCATAAGATAAGAGCATAATATGAACAAGATCACTGAGAAATACACATCCACAATAGACACAACATTTATCCT
>JZKD02S1672738.1:1634868-1647718 GCA_000966675.3 Picea glauca
GAGAGAGAGAGAGAGAGGTGCATTCTTGGGAGAGGACTTTCTGTATTTGTTTGAGTTATCTCTTGGCATTGTATTGGCTATCTATAATAATGAATTTTTGTTGGGTTTTCTCCCCCATGAGGGTTTCCCGGGATCAATAATGTGTCTCTTGTGATTGTGTATTTATTAGTGATCCTATATTGTTCTATTGTTATCTAGTGAAATGAAAATAACTCTAATAATAGCTTAAACCTTAACATGGTATCAGAGCTAAGATGAAGAGAGCATATTTCACAAGAGAAAGTGAAAAACGTCACTGTTGCCGTACATGCAAATTATGTCTTTTTGTTGGTGAAGTATTTCAACCCTAAAACCATCTAGAAAAGTGAGTCCTTCCTCAAGGATCACTTTGGAATCCTTAGCGTAAATTTTCAGTGGCTAGATCTCCCAGAAAGTGAAACCCTAGTTTTCACAAAGTACCAGAAAACTAGAAAGCCAGAGTACCAGATGTACCAGAAGTACTAGAGTACCAGAAGTACTAGAAAACCAAAAGCACCAGTCCATAAATCTGCTGGTCAAGTTTGAGGGGGTAAAAGTTGGATTTTCAGAAATCTGATTGCACCAACTTACTCGCCTCAGCTCAGCACATATATCCCCTGGATCAGAATTTCAAAATTCAAAGTTTGAAAAATTAGGGTTTCCTCATAAAACCCTAAGTTACAGTTGCAGTTGCAGTCTCAGAGCTAGTTACAGTTGCAGCCATAGTACCAGTTGCAGTCACCCTTGAAGTTCTTAAAAGTTGGTGATCATTACCACTACTACAAGATGGTGCCTCTACCTACAAGTGCCGTCAGAGGTATGTAATCACACATGTTTAAATGGTTAATCTTTAAAGGATACTTGTAGGAGAAGGGATCTCTTGCCATAGATCCAAAAGGATCTCAAGATACAACACATTCAGAGGAATGATGCAACCCAGGTGTGATTATTCTACTATTCATATATTTGTTATGACATTATTTTGATCAATGTTGCATGTTGTAGCTATGACCATCATTCTAACATTTGGTCAAAATATGAGTCAAGGTATTAGATGCATTAAAAATTGAGATCATATAGTTTATCCTCTAACCCAACCTTCTGTCAAGATAGCATATTGTCTTAGTACAAAAGACAGGTTGAAGAAAACAATCATCATCTTGAGTGAAGGAGACTTGGAAGAAAAGCAAGCACACTCATTCTTGAGGACAAGGCTCCATGTTTGATTAATCAAGTTGATAATATTCAAAGGTACACATGACAAATTAATGACTACCCCTTTACAAGTAACCACTATAGTTGAGATAACAGTCTTTGTAAAGTATTATACTTGGTAGCATGTAAGCATGTAGAGGTAAATACTTAATGTAATCATTTTCTTGATACAACTAACACCTCCTCTAGCAGAAACCTCGTGTGTTAGTTCTAGGTTCCCATGGAGGAATGTTCGACCGCAACACTATAAGAGTGTTGACCTCATTTCGTAGTGTATCTCTTATTTTTTATCGTTTCTTCAGACAAGCCACAAATGATAGATCTAAAGGAGCTACTGTGATGATTATTCGTGCTATTGCTTTATCTATTATTATCAAAAGGATATTATTCTAGCCTGTTGTTTTGTTGACCTTGTTTAAGGTCACAGGTGATAACCTTGAGAAAGCTATAGTGAAGGTTGCAGAAGGCAACATATTATATGAGACATGAAGCAGACTATGTACATGACCATATACACTCATGCACCAAATAAGATGAAGAATAATCTATCTCTTAAGATTAAGAGTATCTCAAATGAATATTGATTGAAAGGAGCAGAAGGCTCCAAAGATGACTGAACATTAGAATGAGAAGAAAACCTCATTTGAAGCCTGACTCAATCTTTCATATTTAGACTTGGTATGCAATGCCAAGTATACCCTGTAAGAGATCAACAAGGATGTGACCTTTGATGAAGATGAAACGCTCAAGAAATCAAGAAGATGCCAGCTTGAAGAAGTATATGAAGAGGAACTTGTAGCTCCCAGAACTACCGAATCAGTGAGGGAGGTTCCCAGAGTTGTAGAACTAGTAAGGGAAATCGTAACTTCCCCTGATGAGGAAATTATAGAAGATCATGACATAGTAGAATTTCAAGAACCTCCTCAGATGACGATCTACCATAAGAGAAATCCTTCTTGGGCTAGGGAGATTATTCAATATGGAGAGAAGTATGGTGTTCCTGAAGGAACCACGAGACAGGTGAAGAGACCTAAGCTATTCTCCAACTATATGGCTTTGATGTGTGATCTTCTTTGAAGAAGCCATTCAGAAGAAAGAATGGGCAGATGCCATGATAGAAGAATACCAATCCATAATAAAGAACGATGTATGGGAAATAGTTCCCAAACTGAATAGCAAGGATGTGGTATCTTCCAAATGGCTCTTCAAAATAAAACATGTTGCTGATGGAAGTATTGAGAAGAATAAAGCAAGATTTGTTGCTCGTGGATTTTCTCAAAAGGAAGGCATTGACTATGAAGAGACATTCGCTCCTGTAGCCAGATACACTTCAATCAGAACCATCATATCCCTTGCAGCTAAGATGAAGTGGAAGTTACACGTGATGGACGTAAAGACAACTTTCCTAAATGATGTCATCGAAGAAGAATTGTATATAAAGCAACCTCAAGGATTTGAAGTTGAAGACATGAAGTCTCATGTCTGCAAGTTGAATAAGGCTCTGTATGTATTGAAGCAAACTCTTAGATCTTGGTATGGCAGGATAGACAATTTTTTGATGATGTTAGGTTTTACCAAGAGTAAAGCAGATTCTAACCTCTACTTCAAGGTTATGAACGATGAGTCAGTAATATTTTTGTTGTATGTGGATGAATTATTCTTAACTGGAGAAGAAAATCTCATCACCGAATGTAAGAAGAAGATTTCTTTAGGATTTGAGATGAATGACCTTGGCCTAATTCATTAATTCTTAGGTCTTGAGGTATGGAAGAGTCTAGAGAGGATATTCCTTAACCAAGGGAAGTATACAGTCAAAATCCTGAAGAGATTCGACATGTTAGAGTGCAAGTTCATGTTGTATAGACATATCATTGGATCATTGATGTACCTGACGAACACCAGACCATATATCTATTTTTCCATGAACACCTTGAGTCAATTTTTGGTAGAACCTAGACATGTTCACCTAGTTGCTACAAAACATGTGATGAGGTACCTTAAAGGTACATTAGATTGTGGTCTCAATCATGATGGAGATCATGATTTCACATTGAGTGGATACACTGATTCAAATTGGGATGGAAGTGTCTTTGACAGGAAGAGCACTTCAAGATGTTGTTTTAGTTTGGGATCAACCATGATCTCATGGCAGAGTAGGAAGCAATCCAACATTTCTCTCTGTACAGTGGAAGAAGAATACATTGTTGCGTGTTTTGCCAGCTGCGAAGCTATATGGCTTCGTAAGTTATTGACTGGTCTATTTGACCTAGAGATGGAAGCAACCATGATCCTATGTGACAACCAAAGCTGCATAAACATGAAAAATAATCATGTATTGCATGACAAGTCAAAGCACATAGAGATCCAATATCATTGCATTCGTGACATGGTGCAAAGAGGATCCATAAAGCTCCAATATGTTAGCATGGATGAACAGGTTGCCGATGTGTTGACCAAGTCTCTATCTCATGTAAAGTTTGAGAACTTTCAATATAAGATTGGTATAGTCCGAAAGGACCTCCCTCGAAAGGGGGAGTAGTTTTGTGTTGAGATATGTCAGTCTAGCACTGTGCTTCCATCTTAATTGTGTGATGCAAAGCCAGTCTAGTACTATGATTCCAGCTTAATCGCTGTGGTGAGATATGTCACCCTAGTACTGTTCTTCCAGCTTAATTGTTGTGATGTAAAGACAATCTAGATTGCTATTTTGAGATATTCCTAGTGCTTTGCTTCCAGCTTAATTACTGTGACGTAAATCCAGTCTAGATTGTTGTGTTCAGATATGCCTAGTACTATGCTTCTAGCTTAATTGTTGTGACGTAAAGCCAATCTAGATTGCTGTGTTGAGATAAGCCTAGTACTATTCTTCCAGCTTAATTGTTGTGACATAAAGCCATTCTAGTATCATGATTCCATCTTAATTTTTGTGACGAAAAGTAAGCCGAGTACTGTGCTTCCAGCTTAATTGTTGTGACGTAAAACCAGTCTAGTACCGTGCTTCCATCTTAATTGTTCTGATGAAAAGAAAGTAGAGTATTGTGCTTCTAGCTTAATGGCTGTGACGTAAAGCTAGTATAGTATTGTGATTCCAGTTTAATTGTTGTGAAGTGTGCCAGCCTTGTGCTATGATGATGAGCCAACCTCGTGCTGTGATGATGTGACCAACCTCGTGTTGTGATGATGATGTATTAGTTTTATACTAATCCATATTGATGCAGATGATGATTTCATTCCACTGAGAATGACAATGCTGTCGATGAGAAAAACATCCGATGATTTATAGATATGCCAGTCAGTGTTCCAAGATGATATTGATGATGATGTCCTCTCACCCACCTGATGTTGTTGATGATGTTGTCCTCTCTCTCACCTGATGTTGTTATAGAATACCCTTCTTGTTAAGGGGGAGTGTTGAAATAGTGTAACCACAAAGTGTATTCTAATTATTATTGTTGTATTATTCATTAGATCAATCCCCTATTGTGGATTTATCATGTCGACTATTGTAAAAGACCAAATCCCCTTTTGCGGATTGGTCAAAACATAATTTTAATAGGCAGAATAACAAGTCAGCCCCATAATATATTAAAGAGGCCCCATAATATATTAAAGGTGGTTATCACCACCCAGATTGAGAAGTCATCCCTGCCAGTGAAAAGACACCTCCACACATGCCAAAGTTGTATAAATAAGGAGGCTAGTGCCTCATTAGGCATACACTCACTTGTTCATTGAGGAGCAAGTTTCAGAGTTGCAGTTGGAGAAGAGAGAGAGAGAGAGAGAGAGAGAGAGAGAGAGAGAGAGAGAGNAGTGATCCTATCTTATGCTATTGCTATCTAGTGAAATGCAAAGAACTCTGATAATATCTTAAACCTTATCAACTACAATGGCAGATATCGACACTGACATAAAATATTTAGGAGCTGACGATACCTAGACTAGGACGACCACAGGTTCGATGCACTAAATGTTATATGGAAGGTCATCTAGTGAATGAATGTCTAAGAATGAGGGGACTGGGACCTCCTCAGAATCTGATGGTAACCCCACCAGGACCCATGGGAGGAGTTGCGCAAGTGTCGACGAATTCATCATTCCACAACCCTACCCCATATCACGCTTTCCCAAGAGGCCAAGCAACACCAACAATAGAATATTGTGAAATTTTTCGAATCCATGGCCATGGGCCAAGAAAATGCCCCATCATGCAGAAATATTTGACAGTACCAAAAACAATACAGTGTGAGTTCTTCACATCCACTACACATACTACCAATCAATGTAGAGCATTGGATGCACTTGCAGATAGGTTAGACCGAACAACATTCAGGGTGAATGAAAACCCTCAGGGACCAGAAAGAAGTCGAGGAGGTGGAGCTGGAGGAGACTTTAGAGGAGGAAGAACTAGGGGACAAGGACCAAGCAGATGTTATAACTGCGATGAACAAGGTCACTTGGCCAGAGACTGTCCTCATCCAAGGTGGCCATGGTGCTCCCACTGAAGAAGTAACGGACACGCAACTGAAGACTGTCCAGAATTAATTACAAATTGGGAAGACAAATTATGACAAACAGGAACTAACCTTATCAGTTCAGAGATCAAGAGGATTTCTAAGGGACAATTTCCCAGCCTTAATATCGTTACTCGAGGAGGAGCAAATACAAGAGCCGATGTTGATACTCTACCCCAGATCCAGAAAGTATCACCTAAGGGAGACATGTATGACCCCCTAAAGTAGAAGATGTTCTTTAAAGATTCCATAGAAGTATTCTAGAATATTCCTAGTCATGAAGTGTAAGAGAACCCCCCCAGCCGACTTCTTACCCTAAGATGGCGCAAGTCCCCGTTTCACCCCATGCACCCAGAAACCTTGTATCCATATCAAGATAGTTTGAGCAACCCCAAAACATAGTTGATATTTGGTTTCAAGTATTATTTGACATTCTAGGGAATGACAAACTAACAGAAAATTTGCACAATGCACTATACCTAGTATTAGGGAATGAGGAACCTTTAGAAGCAAGGATAAGGGATAATATTCCTGAGAAGAGTAATCAGAGAGTGAAACAAAGAAAAGTATGAACCGGGAAAGAAGTTCGATTGATTGCCCAACTAGACGAATTCAAAATTAAGGATGTCATGTTGGATCTAGGATCAGATATGAACATTCTGCCTAAGAAGAGTTGGGAAGCCTTAGGAAAATCGAGATTGACATATTCCCCAATTTAGTTAAGAATGGAAAAACAATACTTTATCTTTCCCATAGAAGATTAGAGAATGTAGAAATCGATGTAGCAGGAGTAAAACCAGTAGCTGACTTTGAAGTCACTGAGATCATGGGAGACAAGGACCCATACCCTGCACTACTTGGCATCAATTGGGCCTATAATAATTATTCATTAATTGATTTAAAGAAAGATACCATGACCTTTGAAGCTGAGGGAATCAAGGTAGTTCAACCTTTGGACCCATATCTAGGACCCAGGTACACATAACCAACAGACAACAATATGGAGGAAGGAGACCTAGACCAGTTATACACTGTAACAACAGGGACAAGAAATGATTACATAAATCCTACGGTTGATGGATCAATAAGTTGGAGAAACATATAGTCAGCAGATGAAGATTCAAAACTGGCTTTCGATAGTTGACAAAAAGGGTCACATGAAATATTCTCAAGAATATGCGCAACTATCAGAATGACCAGATGGGTTGGAATTGAAGTAAGAGAACACCTAGTATACGATGGTACTTCAAATCTAGACAATTTTATGCAGAATATGGAGAAGAAGGTGAGCAAAGATCAAAGAATCTTGGTACTAGATGTAGCCTTTCAGAACACCCCCGCTAGATGGTGGGCCACTCATAAAGCCTCGCTTAGAACTTGGGATGAAGTGAAGTAAGATATCAAGTATAGGTTCTGGAATAAGGAGCAGCTGGAATCAGAGATGCAGATGGATCTCCAAGTTGCGCAACTATTTATCGGAGAATCCGATCCTAGGACACACATTGAATAGTGTGCGACACAATGGCAGGTTGCAGAGATACCCTCTCACTTCTGGGTTCAGGTATTTCTCCACTCCCCAGGCCCAATTTGAGAGCTTGGTTCATACATGAGGAAACCGAAAGATAGACGGGTGACTGGCAGACACTAGCAACACAATTTTGCAAAGACTTCTCATTCTCAAGTAAGTACCCTGAGCTTGAACTATCCCTGCGAAAGATTAAAGAACTTCTTTTTACTACCAATAGTAATGAGAGATCAAAATCTGTAGTATGTCCCAAGCATACCCAAGAACTTCAGACTAAACTCCACTTACCCTTGATTAACAATCCCATAGAATGCTACCAAATTAGAAAATATTTTGGAAGCCTAGATGAATTAGAAGGAATGAGAAACCTAACCATGAAAGAGACAGAGGGAAGCAAAGAAATCCAAAACACCATAGCCAGCCAGACCGATAGTTCCTACAACCACCCATTAAAATTGCGCAGACTCAACATAGGGACTACAGAGCAACCCAAGATAGCTATGGTAGGAGACTAATGGGATGAGAAAACCAATCAGGAAATACAGAGTTTTTTGAGAGAATATGAGGATTTGTTCCCAAATACCTTTTCAGAATTAAAAGGAATCAAAGGAGTCATAAGAGAAATGAATATTGAGTTAAAACCAGGATGCAAGCCTATCAGACATAGACCATATAGTCTTAACCCAAGAGTAAAAGAGAAAGTTAAGAAGGAAATTGATAAGATGTTAGAAGAAGGTCTCATTTTCGCGGTAGAAGAAGCAGAGTGGGTCAACCCGATAGTTATTCAAATCAAGAAAGACACTGAAGACATTAGAGTCTGTGTAGACTACAAAAGCCTCAACTCTTCTTGTGTGCACAACCCCTTTCCAACACCCTTTACTGATGAAGTGATAGAACAGGTTGTGGGGAATGAAGCATACTCATTTACAGATGGTTTTTAAGGATACCATCAAGTCAGGATTGCTGAAGAAGACAAAAGAAAGACTACTTTCATTACATAATGGGGATCTTTCGCATACAACGTTATGCCATTTGGCTTAAATAATGCCCCTGTGGTTTTCTCCAGGATTGTGATAGCAACCTTTAGAGAATTCATTCATAAGTTTATCGAAGTCTAAATGGATTATTGGACAATATATAGCTTGCTTAAGGAGCATGTAGCATTGCTTAGGATAATGTTCGACAGATGTAGAGAGTTGAAAATTTCACTAAATCTCAGAAAATGTATCTTCTGTGTGCCACACGGAAATATGTTGGGCCACATAGTTTCCCGAGAAGGAGTATTGGTAGACCCAACCAAAGTTGCAGTCATTGTTAACATGACACCACCTACGAGTGATAAATAGTTGCGCTCAGCACTAGAACACACATGTTACTACTGCAGGTTCATTCGAAGATATGCTAACATTACTGCGCCGCTAAAAAACCTCCTAAAAAAGGCTGAAACATTCCAATGGACTCCTGAATGTGATAAAGAATTTGAAACACTTAAGGAGAAACTCATTACAACACCAATTATGATATTCCCAAACTGGGAGAAAGAATTTCACGTCCATGTAGATGCTTCTAGAATTTCCTTAGGAGCCATCCTAATGCAACCGGGCGAAGGAGCGATGGATCACCCTATATATTTTGCGAGTCGAAAGTTGTCGCAAGTAGAATAAAACTACACAACAATAGAAAGGGAAGGATTAGAAATGATTTATGCTTTACACAAATTTAGACATTATCTGTTAGGATCTCACTTCAAATTCTTCACTGATCATTCTGTACTAAAATACCTAGTTAATAAACCTGTGTTGGAAGGGAGAATTTGTAGATGGTTGTTGTTGTTTCAGGAATTTTATTTTGAAGTCATAATCAAGCTGGGACGATGAAACATTGGACCCGACCATCTATCTAGGCTAGAGTCAGGAGAAAGTGGCGGAGCAGTGGATGACCAGATCCCAGATGCAGACTTGTTCAGGATTAAGGCCATACCAGAATATCTGGAGGACATAACAATCTTTCTCAGTATAGGGGACTGTCCTGAAACATATTCTACAACCTAGAAATTCCATATGGTCATTAGAGTAGCAGAGTACCAACTGATCACTGAACAATTGTATAAACTAGGACTAGACAACATTCTCAGATGATGCATCCTCGATCATGAAAGGTAGGATATACTCTAGGAATGCCATAATGGAATCGCAGGAGGCCACGTAGGAGGAAAGGCCACAACACAGAAAGTCCTACATGCAGGACTTTGGTGGTCCACACTCTTCAAAGATGAAAAAACATACGCTATATCGTGTGATGTTTGTCAATGGGTGGGTAAGTTGTCCCACCGGGATGAACTACCACTACAACCAGTTAGAGCTCTACAGACATTCGAGAAATGGGTAGTTTACTTCATTGGACCAATCAACCCCACAACCAAACATTCAAAGTCTAGGTACATTATTATTGTGACTGACTACCTTACCCATTGGGAAAAAGCAACAACGGTGCAAGACTGTTAGACATACACTACTGCTAGATTCATTTTTGAGAATATCATTACCCGGTTCGGATGTCCCATGAGCCTAACTAGTGATCAGGGAGCTCACTTCATTAGCAACACTATAGAAACACTCACAACAAAATTTCTGATCCAGCATCAAAAGAGAAGTCCATACCACCCACAGGCCAACAAAACAGTGGAAGCCTTCAACAAAATCCTGGAAAGAGGAATGACAAAGGTCTGTTGCACAAACCTGGAGGAATGGAATGACAGAGTTCCAACTGTCCTCTGGGGCTACAGGACAAATAAAAAGAAACTCCACAGATATACACCATTTCAATTAGTCTATGGTAGGGAGGCAATCATGCCTGCAGAATTCATTGCTCCAAGACTATATATTTCACAAGCCACATGTATGACAGAAGTCGAATCAGTAGCGCAGAGACTTGTGGAGCTACAGGAATGCAAGGAAACCAAATTTCTAGAAGACTTCCATCAGTCCATGGAAAAGGCAAGACAAAAATCTTGGCATGACCGACACATTAAGACTAGGGTATTTACATACGGAGATAAAGTGTTACTCTATGACAACAGATACCAGAAGCATCCGGGAAAGCTAGGTATACACTAGTTGGGACCCTTCATAGTTGCGGATATCTGAACCTTAGAAGTAGTCAGACTCGTGCAACTAGATGGTGTGCTACGACCAGGATGGGTAAGTGGTGCTCACCTAAATCTCTACCTATCTCAATCCTAAAAGAGAAGAACAATCGCTCCAATTTGAAGGAGCTTGTACAATAGATAGATTTGAGTTTTGTTTTCTTTATGAAATTTTGTAAGTTTAGTTACCAAAGTCCATATGCACAGTATTGCGCCATAACAAACCATTCATTTGTTTTGTCTAAGTGTTGGTTGATACAGAACTAACGACCCAACAATACAGAACCTGACGCATAAGAGACTCCATTTAATGACCGACATTAAAGATAACGGGGACAACCGCTGTGGTTGGAGGGACCATGAGACCAAATACAATATGAGTCATCGGCCACACAAACCCAGTCTTGTCACCCGTATTACTATTTCGGTACCCCATCTGACACTCCTTAAGCCATAAAGTCGCATTATGCCAAGATTCCATCGAAGTTCGCGCTGGGACACCCACTCGTCAAACATAAAGGTCTCAAATCATTCACGTCCTTATTCCATCGAGATAAGTAAATACTAAGATCGCCAATAGGATTTACCTCGAATAAACCATCTTGTCGGACAACCCACACTTGGATTGCGTCCATATGGTCACGATGAGCAACATTTACTACTAAAACTTACCCATTAAGTCTATTATAACTCCCTCAGAACTTAGCCAAGAATGTCCTATTTCTAAAAATAACACATCCATTTCAGAACTTTGCAATCCAAACCTGTTAGCACCATTGTAAAAGCTACAAACGTAACCCTAGCTCTTACCTGTCATAAAAGTGCGAATGCCGAGAGCCATAGCAAGATGAAGCACCATGACTAAAGAAGAAGTTTCAGATGAGACCACTGACCCCCGGGTCGAGATTGTGGGTGATCTCAAAGGGAAGGTAGAGAAAGTTAATCTCCTTGAACTTGACCTCATGAATTCAACTTTGTTCCCACAGATGCACACATACGTCTTCTGGGATATAGTTCTGTATGGAGTCAGAGGAATGCAAGTGTTGGGGCTCATAAATGTCCTATTCTCATCCACCTTTCCCTTCATTATTCTTCACATTTTATCACCCCATTAACCTTTCACGATATCATTTCCATAAATATACTTGGGTTTCACCTTATTGTTCTCCACTTTATTCATTTTAGTATTAAAAGAGAATTTGTGATTAAATGTTAGAAAATCGACATGTTTTCATATATATCTCAAAAATGTGTGAGCTTTGTAATGTGTAGGAATATGAGAAGGATTAATTCAAAAGGACTTCTCGAATACTTCCTCAACCATTTCAATATTTTAGGAGATAATTCAAGCCCATTCCAAGGAGAAGATCATGGATATTTGGTTGGAATATCTTATCCAAGATATATGAGAGATATGTGTGAGGATTTGAAGGGATTATATTTTGTAATAATGGGAAATAGGTTGAGAGAAAAGTGGATCTGTAACTATGAGATGGTTATCTTATATTCAAGGCTCTCATGTATAAAAGAGAGTTCTCTCTCTTCATGAGAATTCAATTAGAGGATGGAATTAGAGTAGTAATCAAGTAGAGAATTAGAGTAGTCATTAATGGTAGTCATTTGGATTTGAAAGAAAGGGATTCTTAGCTTTGATTCATGGATTTGGTTTTCACACTTTCATTATTTTGTTATGAAGATTGATTTGATTATTATAATGTAAGATTGCTTCATTGGCATGAGCTCACATATGTTGTTGTGTCATTCAACTATTCACATGTTGTATTTTCTTATTCCTTCATGTAGTTATCCATTCTTAGATTAATTTCATTTATGCAATTTCACATTCCTAGATTAATTTCATTTACACAACTAGATTAATTTAATTCCAAGTCGTGTGTTTCAATTTCTTGCATTAGCTTAATGATTCAATTCCAGTCGTAGCTTAAACATTAGATTAGATTAGTCCCTCTTCAATATTGCATATACTTTGCGTGTGCTTCGTAAGTTTACGATCCTCGGATTGACAAATTAAATAGTTGGGAAAATACTACAATGCAATTAATTCAACATTAGTTTAGCCCAATGTAACGACTATTGTCCCCTTGTTACAATTGTTGTTCCTTTTACAGGAAGTGTCATTCATTTGAATAGGACAACTGCCGTTCCCTTTACGATTGTTGTTCCTTTATAGGTGTTGCATATTTGGAGGTTGGGTATTGAAAACATAAGGTAAGAACCTACGTAGGCAACAAGTAAAATGCTTGTGCCAACGCCTACCTTTCGCTGATGCATAGAGGTTGTTTTTAGGACATCTTTAGAGCCCAACATTTTGGCATCGTTGTCGGGGAAGCACGATGAATTGAGGTATTAGTTTATTTTTCATTTCAATTCATGCAAGTGTGATATAGACGTGTTGGTAAGGGGTCATAGAATCTC
>JZKD02S1672738.1:1648874-1671754 GCA_000966675.3 Picea glauca
AAAAGTTTATGGGGAAAATTTTCCGGATATCTTCCCACTCACAGATGATCTTAAAAACACCCCACGGGATCATTGTGCAGATCAAAATATTTTTTTATAGCCTTCATTATGAGCGTATTTTCTGTATTCACTTTTTTCTACTGATAGTATAAAAAAAACAAAGAAATGTCAAGCGGAAAGCAGCAGAACAGAAGTCCGAGAACATAGCATATCATTATGACATTTAGGAGGAATATCAACATTCTATGCCTACGTGTGAGTTCTATGATAACTATCCGTTAACACAAACCTAGAGAGATGGAGGCAGTTACTTATTTTTAGTGATCACGAGCTCCAACAATGAATGAATATCATTAAAACATAATTTATGTGATAGGGGATCCACTTGGACGTTCAACTGAATAAAATTTTTTACTTTTTATTTTTTTTTGTCGGAGGTTGCCAGATTAAATGCCATTTTTGTTTCATTTTGTATTAATTTGATTTGCAACATATTCTTTCCAATCTATATTTAATCAGACGCGATCCTGAAGGAGATGAAACTATCATTTTAACTGTCCAATATATATCTGGTTATTATATTTTTATTCAAGTGACCCATGTTTATACATCTTGATTTTGAAGAAGAAATAATTACAATTGGTTCTAACTTTGATTGGCGTTTATTTGACCGTTTTGTTTTGTAATAATGGTTGGAAATCAATGAAGATTTGGTATCATCTCTAGACTGTTAGCCTTCACGCTAAATCAGGTTTGCTGCACTCTGCAAAATCGAAAACGATATCCAAACTATCCGTTACAAAAATGTAGAGGACGATGTGGAAGACCTTGAATCGCTAAATGGTGCGAGATTTCATCAAAGATATATCACTTTCTAGTTCACAAGGGATGACGATGGGAGAGGGGGTTATATACTTGACAGGTATGAAGGAAAGTTGTATTATCATCGAGAGACACAGAGATATCAGCGTCGCCCATGGCCCAGAAGCGGTAGATAGTTGGCCCAGATGCGTTACACATGATAGGAGTCACAGTCGCAGTAGAAGTTGATTCAACAATGAATGTGGAAGATCTGAATGCTTGCCTGGTCACATTTATTGTTCATCTCAATCCGGTTGGTTGGGTGTCCAAATGGGTAACCATTGTCAATGGAGATGTTCCCAGCAGGGTTGAATGGATCTGCTTCATCAAATAGAGGCTTTGAAGAGTTGCGAGAGAATGGAGATCACGTCTTAGCAACTGCAATGGAAAATGGAAAAAAAATTGTGAATTAGCGGAGGATGGAGTTCCAAGTGTTCATATGAATATTGGCAAGTCGGTGATCGAAGGACGTTCGACCTCACATCATTATTATAAATATTCGGGAAACCCTTGTGAGTCTTCATCCCAGAGTTAATATTCATTTTTCAATTATTGTTAACTACAGTGTTGCTGGAAAATGTTCAACGTTAATAAATCCATCGGATGGGAAGATGGGCAGGAGCCTACATTTTCTCCGCTCCTCTACACGCCCGCTGAAGAAATTGGCAAGAGGTTTACAACTCTGGCTCCGGCTACAATCCAGAGAATGTATCATTCCACTGCTCTTGTGCTGCCCGACGGGTGGGTTTTAGTAGCTGGGAGAAATCCCCATCAGATTTATAATTCTTCCGCCAAGCCACTCCCCACAAAACTGAGAGTGGAAGCCTACGTTCCTCCCTATCTACATTCCCTCTACGATCACAAGCGACTGACCATTTACATATTGTACCTTTAAATATTCCAACATCAATTTGCCACACTGTCCATGGGGATGTGTTCAGGCCCCCTACTCATTTTAGCTTATTGTGTGTGTATCTTTCAGCGGTGCAAAAAATTCTCCAACTGAGGACGAGATCCAGGTTGTTGGAAGGAATTCACATAAAATGATTGAAGTGGTTATGCAATCAACTGTAAAAGGAAAGGTCTAGACAATCAGGCAAGGTTATCTATGGAAGCGTTCCTCAAATTTCAGAGGTGATTGGAAGAGGAGATTCTTTGTTCTTTATAGCCGTGGAATTTTGTACTATTACCACAAACAATGGGGAAAACCAATGGGAACCACAAGTCAGCACACTACTCAAAGGGGTCATCATGCAACTGATCATGTATCTAGCTTATTTGGTCATTTTCTTTCATCTCACCACCATGGGCCATCGCAAGATGATAAGTCTATTCCATTACATCAACTATTAAGGTGGATGCAGAACAAACAGATTTGCGGTTTTATTTCAGGATAATTTCACCATCAAAACACTATAATTTACAGGCAGAGAGTGCAATAAATCGTATGATTGGATTGAGAAAATTACAGGAGTAATTTCTTCACTTTTGTGTTCTCAAATGCCAAAGCAGAGGTTGCCTTGTAGTCCAATGAGTAGTGGACATCAACGCACAACCAGTGAGAGAAGCTCATTAGGAAGCTCTTCTGATTTTGATCACACAATACCTGAAGATAATGGATTACATAATTGTAATCTTATAGGAGATCAGACTTACAATGTTGTACCCTCAAGCTACATAAACTTCTGACACATTCATGGTGGCCTGCGCTATAGGTATATGAAAGTTAACATGCATTGTTTGTTTTGTTTTATTCTTTTTGTTTTATTATAAAACAATTATAATAACAGAAAAAAAATTTGTTTGTTTTATTATAAACAATTTCTTTTTTTATATAAAAAATAATTTATTATAAACATATATATATATATATATATATATATATATATATATTCATAAAAGATAAAAACAAATTATAAAAATTAAAACAACAAAAACAAATAACATTGCAAATGGACGTTTTTATAAATTCTTGAAAATAAATGGAAACATGTTTTTGCGATTTTACACTAAGCAAGCAATCAACGATGAAACAAGCCTGCACAATGATCACGACAAGAGATATAAAACACATTTTATTTACTTTGTCGCATTTTTCCTTCTTTCTGCATGTTATATTTTCGAACATTTCACAAGTTTTCATGCATGATTTGTACTAATCTTTTTCAGGAGTGCAGTCGATCGCATCTTGCTGCTGAAGTGATTTTCAAAAATCACAAAAAATTTTGAAAAAAAAACATGTCTTATTGACTGCTTGAAGGAGCTGATTCTCATCATAAACATCATGATGTTTGTTGTTACACAAAAACCTCATTCATAAACCCATTTTGTGTCATGAATTATTTCCCCACATTTCTCCTTCAAAGCAGATTTGTCATCCCTGTGTTGAAGCCCATCTTCCATTAAATTATCCTTCATGACTTCACACACGCCTATCTTTTTGAGTCGCATACATCTCTTTAGCTTTTTCAATTCAATTTTCCTTGTCAATAAAACTATCCAGCTCCCTTTCCATGACTACATTGCCTTGCCATACACACTGTTACTACTGAGATCTTTTCATTTATAGTCCTACCACTCTTTTTATCAGAACTCGCGTTGAATGATGTGGGATTCCTTAAGTCCCACCTTTCAACAAGTCTTTCCCCATCGACCTCAACAACTTATCTGGGATATAGACTAGAGTCCATTTTGAGTACTTGGAGGCTTGCATGCCTTAATAACAAGTTCTCTCACTGACAATCATGGGAATACATCGATGTCCCTTGATCGTTAGATCTTGCAAGTGGCTTGACATCAGCTCATTCATTCTCACTTCACAAGCTGTACCTGGGTACCTTGGCACTCATTGACATCAATGACGAGTTGCCTCACATTGGTTAACGACATTCATCATTGGTCGGTAATCCAATGACTTCTTTTCATGCTCGACATCGACACATTCATTCACATGATTAGAATTGTACCATTAGGTTTAACAGCGGGTGAAGACTATAAAATTTTTATGACTCTATTAACAGTTACAACAACATGACTTCATCTATACGAGAGTACCACAGTTCCACTTTCATACTTTCTCTTTTCCATGATTCATTCAACAATAGTTCAGATTCCTCCACTTCACATTCTCTGATCTAGCAGACAACAGTCTCCGCTACAACAACAATCACTTTTCACATGATCCTATAGCAGTGAGATCTTCCATGCTCCAACAACCGCATCAACCATATTCCTATTTCATATTTCATCAACAATTTGGGTAAGTGGAGGTATTTTATTTTCTAAACTTTAATCATGTAATTCCTCAATTTCTAGCAATGAATAATTTGGAAAATTCCCTCACCCAGTTCCCCTTCCTTTTCACTTCTATGACTTATGCCACATTGCATGAAGACATGCAACAAGTTCAGTTGGGGGGTAGGGGGCTTTATTCATTATCATCACTCCATTTTTCCACTACCGTCATTCCATTTTTCGTCTCATTTACCATTTATGAACATTTATTTTCCAACGATACTCTGTTGCGCTTTGCTTTATAAGCACTGATAAACATATTGGCATGATTCACAAATATACAAAAAAGGGCTTTCTTACACTTAGTGATGTTTCCTTATGCACATTGATAGCATATATTTTCCAGTAATAATATGGGAAAATTATTATCATAACAACAAGAGAACAAATAAATGAAATGAATGTTGTTAACACAAGAACCAACATTCTTTATATTCATGGTTGTCACACAAGAACCAACCATAAGAAAATGTCAGTTGTTACTCATGTAAATCCCATCCTGTAAACATTCATTATCATCACTCAAAGCCAACATTCAGATGCCAAAATTTCTTGAGAAGATGCATGCATGGTTGCATGAGGACATGCAACAAGTTAAGTTGGGGGGTATGTTGGGGCTAAGAAATTTCCTATTCTCATCCACCTTTCCCTTCATTATTCTTCACATTTCATCGCCCCATTAACCTTTCACGATATCATTTCCATAAATATACTTGGGTTTCACCTTATTACATTCTCCACTTTATTTATTTAAGTATTAAAAGGGAATTTGTGATTAAATGTTAGAGAATCGACATGTTTTCATATATATCTCAAAAATGTGTGAGCTTTGTAATGTGTAGGAATATGAGAAGGATTAATTCAAAAGGACTTCTAAAATAATTCCTCCACCATTTCAATATTTTAGGAGATAATTCAAGCCCATTCCAAGGAGAAGATCATGGAGACTTGGTTGGAATATCTTATCCAAGATATATGAGAGATATGTGTGAGGATTTGAAGGGATTATATTTTGTAATAATGRGAAATAGGTTGAGAGAAAAGTGGATCTGTAATTATGAGATGGCTATCTTATCTTCAAGGCTCTCATGTATAAAAGAGAGTGCTCTCTCTTCATGATAGTTCAATTAGAGGATGTAATTAGAGTAGTAATCAAGTAGAGAATTAGAGTAGTCATTAATGGTAGTCATTTGGATTTGAATGAAAGGGATTCTTAGCTTTGATTCATGGATTTGGTTTTCACACTTTCATTATTTTGTTATGAAGATTGATTTGATTATTATAATGTAAGATTGCTTCATTGGCATGAGCTCACATATGTTGTTGTGTCATTCAACTCTTCACATGTTTTATTTGCTTATTCCTTCATGTAGTTCTCCATTCTTAGATTAATTTCATTTATGCAATTTCCCATTCCTAGATTAATTTCATTTATGCAACTAGATTAATTTAATTCCAAGTCGTGTGTTTTAATTTCTTGCATTAGCTTAATGATTCAATTTCAGTCGTAGCTTAAACATTAGATTAGATTAGTCCCGCTTCAATATTGCATATACTTTGCATGTGCTTCATAATTTTATGATGCTCAGATTGACAAATTAGATAGTTGGGCAAGTACAACAACTCAATTAATAGAACATTAGTTTGTCCCAATATAACGACTGTCATTCCCTTGTCACAATTGTTGTTCCTTTTGCAAGTAGTACTGTTCATTTGAACGAAACAATTTCCGTTTCTTTTTTTACGATTGTTGTCCCTTTGCAGGGGTTGCATCTTTGGAGGACGGGTATTGAAAACGGAAGGTAAGAACCTACGTAGGAGACAAGTAAAATGATTGTTCCAGTGCCTACCTTTGGATGATGCATAGAGGTTATATTTTAGGACATCTTTAGAGCTAACAACAAGTAGTACCAAAATAAGAGTTCATCAACTTATTTAACTCAACCATCATGAACCTGAGAGACTTACCAGTCTTTGGTACCACAGGCGAGATTGGGCACTGCATGAAATTTCTGATAAGCAGGGTGCATGACACAAGTCTATGGTTGGATAAGTGGTACCCAATTCATGCCGACAACATCCAACAACTTACTAGATTATCCTCCCAAGGATAGGATGTGTCAAAGGTATTCCAGGGTCCTGGGAAGCACGGGAAAAAGAAAGGCAAGCTCAACCTTTACAAGAAATTTAACACAAAGAGAGGAGGATGCATAATAGTAATTGAACCAATACTGTCTGAGACAGTCTGGACTGGCTGCTACATCATAGCCAACAAGGTTATGAGGTCTTATTAAAGGGGAGAATGCACTTTAGATGTGCTATTAGTCATCGAATTCTCCACAAATGGAGCAATGTTCAACTGGTGTAGTTTCATGTTGGAGGAACTACTAACATCTTGCGAGGAAGCACAAGAGAGGGGAGGAACCTTCACCTATGGGTACCTACTTGTGGCATTTTCAATGTTCAAATGGAAGCCACCTATGGGAAAAACACCGGCAATACCATATAAGGGGTGCATGGCGAATATGTTTGAGCCATGGTAGTCCAAACAAGACTTGGAGAACACAACACTCAACAACACAACATTTTCCAAATGGTATAATGGTATGATAGATGCAACGCAGTGGTTTCACATACCATACGAGCTCCTCAACTGTAACATGAGGAATATCGCCTTTAGCATGAACTAGAACAACGCATTCATCCACTTGAGACATGTCAGTAAGCAACATTTCCACACATGGATGCTTCTGTTCTATTTGGATGAAGAAGCCTTCGATAAGGAAGTCATGTCATGGCCGAGAGTCAAATGTGGCTAGCATAAATCAGGAATGAATTACATTTTTCCTGCGAAGCTGCTCAAGAAGAAAATCAATGAATCAGGAGAAGGACCGAGTTTAGGCCCCGAGAAGAAGAATCCATACACCCCGACACAAAAAGACTCTGAGGAGGAAGAAGAGGTACAACAAATAGAGCAGAGGAAAAGACCTCCCCCCCGACAGCTACCTGACGATGATGTGCTATCAGGTGTGCAGGTTAACCAGATATTGGGCATTGTGATTGGCACCAAACCCTTGGTGAAGAAACCCATAAGTGGGGTCTCACCCAACAAACCCCTGAACCAACAACCCCTTGCACCTACTACTCCCTGAACCCGCACCACAACCAAAGCCACCGTCATCATTGATATTCAGGATGAACTAGAGTCAGAAACACTTCCGTCCATAGTCGTTCTTGAGTACCCTCCACCACCACTCCAACTACCAAACCTCATCACTACCGGTCCACATTAGACCACGAATTCAGAACAAATGTAGCTCAATCTGCCAGAGATAGTGGAGCAACGACCCCCAAAAATAACCAGAGAACTACCCAAGCCAAGATCAGAAATTTCTAGTCCTGACACCAAAGTCCCCGAGCCAAACACGACGCTGGGTGATCTGAATCCATATGCCCAGGAACAACAACTTGAATCTTCAGCGCAAGAAGAAGATGCCCCAGCTAGAGAGGAGTTGGAACCTGACAACAACCATCAAACCACCTCACCAGAGAAGGGTGAGGGTGCCCAAGAAATCATGACACATCAAGAAGAAGGACCTGAAGAGCCGCAAATACCATATGCGTACAAAGAACCAAAAGAGACAACTGAACATGATATGACCTCCATGCGAGCACAAATGGAGTAGGTTCTCTAGAACCCTCAACAATGTGTATAATTGATGCAACTCTGCATAGCCAGAACAAAGGTTCTGACTCTTTTGTTGACAGATCTAAGGTTGAGAATTGTACCAACACCACCAACAGATGAAGAGGTAGAAAATCACTCAGAACCTTCAATGGCTAGTGGACTTCCACTACAGACGCGAGAACCCACCAAAGCACCTCCTTCATCTACCGACATGGTACACTTTCCAGTGACACAATTATTTGGATTAATCAGGGCATCGACGAACTAGTTGGAGTAAAGACTCCAGGAGGCCGAGAGATCCGCCAAGATTGCAAAGAAGGAACAATTTGTGGTGCACACATATATAATGCAGGAAGAACATGACAAAATCCAAGTCCAGTGCCAACTAGAAAAAGTGCGGGAAAAACTTGCTGAAGCTTGGCCAGAGATCTGGAAGGTTGCGCCTGAACTACCCTATGCCAGCGAAGTAAGTGAGCCAGAGAAACAGATCGAGATGTTATAGGAAGCATGGGCGCAACTTGCAAATCGCACTGACCAGCTCCAAGTGAAGCTACAATAGGTCTAGTAGGAAGCTGAACAAAAACCTCAGCAACTCCAGGAACAAATGCATAAGATAATATTGCAAGGCAACAATGCTAGATAAACACTGCACAAGCACACCGCAAACTGCACCAAAATCTTCAAAGAAGTCAGCGACTGGATGGGCATCATCGCTCGACGAAATCAGGTTTTAGAGGGGGCTCGCACAAAGATCCAGGTGTTGAACGAATAATTTGCAACCAAAATGGACCCCATGGAGAAACAACAAAAGTTCGACCAAATTCAGTAGGCCAAAAATGAACTAAATACACTCTATGAGGCATAGTTCATAGCCAAGAAAGAGTAGCACGATTTTCGAATAGTCATTAATACCGCTTATATGCAAATGCATCAGGTCGACGCAACGACCGATTCTAAGTGGAACTCATTGGTTTCGGCCAAGCCAAAGGAGTACAACAAGGAGACGACCCAACAATTCCTGGCAGAAGCAACACTCCTTGCCCATAAATGGCAGGACAAGGTTGACAACTTTCGAGGATTAAAGCACAGAGCATTAGATATGGTACTAGAATTAGGCCCTTCGTTTGAGGAGATTAAGGAAGAAAAATTACAAATAGAGGAACCCAAAGAAGAAGAAAATATGGATAGGGGAAAACAACAGTTTCTCCTGGAGGATGCGAAAGAACCAAGAGCTTGACTCGAGGATGAGTCAAGGATTGTGGTCAGAGCCTGTTGGGCCCTTCATTTTTGAGAAAGAATTGCACAATTTTTTAATAAGCACGAGTTGCGCAAACTCCATCAGAGGTCGGGAGAAAAGAGCAACATAAATAAGTTGTGGGAGTCAGCGCAACACCAACAAAACAACAAATGGTTGCAACAGAACAAGGCATGCAAACCGAGAAGGAAGACTCAACCCATATATATATATATATAGGACTGAACACAAATGTAATGGGGTTGTTGGTTATTGTTGTTTTCCTGTTCTTTAGTTCATCGCTATGTAGTTTGTCTCATTAGTTCTTGAGTTGGTCAGCTAGGTTGAGAGGGTGAGGTTGGTCTGAGTCACCCAAATTTTGGGATTAAGTTGTTGCTAATTGTTGTAGGTCAGGAGAAAGCATGTCTGAGTCTGTAATAGAATAGAGCTACTGACGAAGACTAGATGTTTGTGACATGGGTCTAAGAGCCAAGAGTATGTATTGAGCCCTACTATGTAATTCTGAGTCTGTAACCAGGGAAAGATTATAAAGATAATATGAGGCAGGACCAAATTTAAAAATATGTTGTGTCTTTATGTGCTTGATTATACATTATATTATTTCCTTTATGGTTTATGAGTTCTATTTGATGGTTCAACGTTTGAATGCTTGCTCGCAATGTAAGTAGGTTGGATTCCTATATTCATATGTTTCAGATATGTTAATGTCTCTTGCGTAAGAATAGGGATGAGTTCCGGTTTCTCTATGGATCCTCTTTGGTCTTCTCCCTACCCTTCCCTATCTATCTGTCTCAGCAACGCTTCGGGTGAGACTTCTTCTCTCTGGGGAAGATGAAAATGCCAGTGCTCTAGACTACATGGTACCTTTTGTTGGTAACCTGAGAAGGACCCTGGTCTGATCAAATTAGCGCCAACAAAATTTCTTAAATTTTGTTTCTGAGTCTATACATTTTGGTGGTTATATTTCATCTAGTTTTCTTTCTCCTTCAAAAACTTCATTGTATGTTGGGGAGAAGTATATTTTATCTATCTCTTCATGGTTGACCTGCTCATATATCTTTAGTATGTTTTTTACTTCTTTGATTACTTCTAGGTGGTGCTTCCTCCATTTGAAACTTTTACATGCAAAATTTTCATTTTCAATGTCAATACGATGTGTGATATGATTATTCTGGTCATGGCATGATACATAATTACAAGTCGAGGTCAACCCTATGTTGACTTGTGATTTGCCTTTTTCCTGGGTAATTTTAGTGCTTGGTTTCTCTATATAGTCTTTGATTTTTCTTGACTGCTTCTATCAAGTCATCTTCTATATGGGTAAATGAAAAATCCTTGATAAAAGTTTCTTGAATATATTTCCAGGTGAATGTTTTACCCTGTGCCACTTCAATTTTGGATCACTTATAGGGAAATTTGTCCAACGTATTGAGGAACATGTGAGTCCATACTCTTTTATATTTGTACCAAATTATTCTCCATTCCTTATAACAATCTCCAATGTGGGTGATAGGGTCAAACCCCATCTTAAACTTAGGTATACTAGATGAAATTGGCAATTTATTTCCACTAAAACATTCAACAAAGTATGTGGTTGTGACAATACAAGTTTGTAGGCGGATTGTGTGTGTATCCCACCATCTCGTTGTTTGTTTTGTGACCAACTGCACTATACTATGCAATTGGCCTTATTCTCTGACCATATTAGACACCTCAGTGGATTGATGATCATTCTCTCTCTATGAATTGTAATGGTGTATTTGAGGTCAGATTTATTTATGTGGGAATTAAGCTTGAATTCTACTTGGTTTTATTTTTGTATATGGCATGCACTATTCTGATAGAGAATCAAGAGTGAAATTTATCCATAGGGAAGGCTTCAATTGACCCACATTCTCTCACTTTTGATTCATAATTTTCAAGTTTCCATTCATAGAGTTTTGTATCTGAGTTCTGACTGATTGACATGGGTGAACCATGTGGTAATTCTCCTCTTATATTAGGTTCAACATTATCTTTATTTGTGTGGATTCCCTAATATAGTGTTATAGCATTGAAATCTTCTTCCCAAGGTTTTGTCCATGGATTTTCCTCCATGGGATCCAAGGATATGATAATATTTTTCCCATTTCCTTTGAGATTGATTTTGTCCCTTTCAAGAAAAATGGTCGCTTTCATTTTTCTGCTCCATGGTCATCTGACCAATGATGAGTAGGTGGGGATTCCTTTGACCAAGTTGATTACCTCAAAATAAACCAATGTTGAGATCCCCATGATAATAGTTTATGTGCTTCTTAGCAAGATGATGGGTTTGACAAATCATTGATCCATAAGTTTGAGGAAATTCTTAGATCTTGTTAGCTCAAGATTTCCCATCATGATCCATGTTTCTTTAGGAAGAATATTAACTTGTGAATTGAAGTCAACCACTTCTTGGGGATTCATGAATCCTTCAAATTCTAAGTTGACTTACGAGTCATAATCGTCTTGAATGTTTTCGTGAGGAAGTTGTCTTGGGTTTTTACATGCATGTTGTTGTTCTTTAGATTCTTTCAATATTTTTAGTAGTTCCAATAACTGAGCAATTGGCTATTCTTCTTTTAATAAATTAAGGAAATCGTCTAAGACTACATCCATCTTCCCTTCTTGGTACTACCTTTGTCGACATTATTTTTTCTTTTATTCTTCTTCTTCATGGTCAAAGAAAATAAATTATTCTCTCATGGCTTGTCTTTCCTTTTGCGGATTTAGGGTACCAATTATATTTCTTTATGGGATTAATTTGTGGAATTTTTGGTACATTTTATTCTCATCCTGCTCTAGATCTTGTGACGACATTTAGGTTCTTGGATTTGAGGACTTCATGTTTAGGAATTCTTTTCCATATATTGATAGTTCTCTTTTTTCTTAATTTGTCTAGCATAATTTGGCAATCCTCAATGGAATGATCACCAACTCCACATATATTACAAATTTTCATATCAATTATGTCCTTCACGGGACAATTTGGGCTTACATGGTCTTCCTTTAGATAGATAAATCAATATAATTTATTCGTTATTCCTCAACCACATCCTCCTTATCCGTAATGACCATGGTATTCTCTCTGATATCCACCTCTTCCTTGATAACCACCTCCTCTACTTTGAAAATATCCTCCTCATCCTTGATACTCACTACCTTTTCCTTGATAGTCGCCTCCTCTGGATCCTTGGTCCTTGTTCTGTTTTGTAGCATGATTATGATATACAGTATGATATTTTTTCTTATTTTGACCATTGTGTTGGCATTCCACTATGCTATGGGTCGACTCTTCACAAATGGAACACCATTTTGTCTTTGTGTTCTTGAAGTTGTTTGGGGAGTCCTTCATAGTGTGGTTGGTAATGGTTTGGCATATTTCATAGTAATATTCAGTTTGGAAACTTCTAGTGTTTGATTCTCTTTCAATCGAATCATAATATTTGAAATAGTCTTTAGTGTTCCCTTCATTCATACAAATAGTACACCAAAGATCATTTCTTCGCATAGAAAGGTCCTAGAGTGATTTTTGTAGAATTTATAATTCTTCTTCAACCTTTTTCTTTGAAGGTGTGGTGCAATCATCACCAATATTTATTTGTTGCACTTATTTTAGGGATTCCTCACAAGATTGAATGCCATGCATTCTCAAAGGTGCCTGGATTTTCTGAAGTAGTCCTGCTACAAACCATTGAAATATCAATTCCTTGTCAATCATATAAGGGATTTGGTTGAGTAAGTCTTTGAATCTTTTATCATATTCCTTTATTGAGCTTTTGTTTGTTCAAGTGTTTGATATCTTTTGTTTAAAAGAATGTTAGGAAATTGCTCTTAATCTTTTCCTTTGTTCTTGTTTGACTATCTATGAAATTCACAAACCACGCGAGTGCTCATTTTCTAAGGCCCTTGGAAAATTGTGCCATTTGTTTTGTTTATTCTATGATGTTCATGGCATCAAAAAAATTATCTCATATGAGCCAAGGCCTCTTAGGGTCCTCATCTCCCTCATACAGAGGTAAGTGATGGTGTAACATTTTGTTTGTAAAGGAGGGTTTTGACCTCGACTGAGGTTTTATTGGAGGTGTTGACTACATTGCTTGTCAAATTGGTGGTGTTGACTTCTTATCAATAGTTCCTTCGATCAATGGTGTTTCAACTGGATGAGGAAATTCCTCCATTTGGAAATCTTGGTATATATACTCAATAAGGTTACTCATTTGTATTTGTGTCTCTTTGTTGTGACTACTAGTGGAATTTGTGTATTCTTGTTGAAATACTAAATTCGGCAAGGTGGGGGGGGGTATAGTTGTTAGATCCTTAATATGGAGGAGTATGTTTTTATCACCCTCAACACATACCTAGTTTCTTTTATACTGGGGTATTTGAATCCATAGTTTTTCATTGACTTGTCCTTGGTCATCTAGTCGATGCCACATCGAAGAAAGTACAATATCTATTTTTAGGTGCTACCAAAGGAATTATCTATGTCTAAGAATTTCGTGAATTGAGTCTAATGGTCTAAGTAGCGTGGGTACTGAATCGTCGATGTCCATACTTTCAATGTTCTCTTCCAATCAAAGGGTGTCAATTCAAGCCTCTACCAACTACATCACTTCGTCTAACTCAAGAACTGTTGGGGTTGTTTCCCCTTCCACATATAGTTGGTCAATATAAAACTAAGATTGGTCCAACACTTGAGCAACATGCCACTCTTGAGGAATCCTTCTTCTAGATTGATGATGATCCAAAACATTACATATCTTGACTCTTTTCTTGTGTCTTTTGTCCTATTCCATCTTTTGTAGGATGGCCATTATATTAAAAAATGACATTATCATTGCAGTTGTTTTCTTTGTTTCTTCATCCAATTTATATTCCCTTTGTTTTGCAGTCGATATCCTCCCTTTTCGTGGAATTCTTATGATGTCTTCCTTAATGTAGTTCACCTAGGTTTTTTACTTTATTTCAGGCATCTCACAAACAATATCCCCCCATAGTCAACCCTAGTCTTACTCTCATTTGGCGATGGAAACATAGTTGACCATGTTAATTTCTACATAAAATATTCCCACATTTCGTGATTATTCTTGCAATTGACGTTCAAAATTTTTTCCCACTCTTTTCAAAGATTTATTCCCCTCATTGTCGACCTTAGTATTAATCTCGGTTGGCGATGGAATCATTGTTGATCATGTTCATTTCTACATAAAATATTCCCATGTTTCTTCATTATTCTTGCAATTGATGTTCAAAAATTTCTCCCACTCTTTTTGTCTTCTCTTCCAATCGAAATTGATTGGCATTCTCAGAGGAGGTCTAGGTTCAACAATGTGAGAAACACCCTTATCAATTAGAAACTTTTGCAGCAATGTTGTTATTGTACAAATGCATTTGTCTTGAAGGTCATCATAAAACCTTCTTTTGATGCCATTCATAGATGTTTTCTCTCTTACTGCTTGTTCTTCACAAAAATCCTCTACGATTTGCTCTTGTATAAATTGGTTTTTCCTCCATTGATCAATTTTGATAGAAATTGTTCATATTTTGTGAGATTATTCATGTGTGGCTCGATTGATGTACTTCTTTATCTCTTATGGAATTGCCTCTAGAATTTTTTATGTTTCGGAGAAAAACTATGCCCTTTCTTGTGAGAGAGTCAGTTGATTCCTTCTGGCATAGTTTTTCGAATAATTATCCAATTTCCTCTATCACCACTCATGAATCTCCTCTAGCTCAAAGTCTATGCATGCATGTGACTATCGTATAGTATTAGTTCATGTACTACTAACTACAGAACCAATGTTGTAATATGAGGGATTACACAAGGGAGTTAGTAGTAGGGCATGTACATAGCATAATATACATAAAGTAATCTACAGTAATATACAAGCATGCATGCATAGAAGGAGATAAAGGAGAAAAGTAGTAGTGGAAGCAACAATAGGTAGTATTTTATTATATCAGATCAAGCACTACATTTCCTTCCTCTGTTACATCGATGATCACATCTATTTATACATTGATTCAATTGGCAAGTAGTTACAACTATTCTTAACCAAAATGGTCAATCGATCAACTCAACTACATAATCAATTTCTCACCATAGTCAACTAACATATTACAATTGATCTGAAATGGATCTGAACCAAGAATGGTTGTAAGACTTGGTATATACAAGATTATTTTGGAAATGATGAAGGTTAGTAAACCATATAAAAGACAATGCAATGTAAAGTGAATAAGACAAATGAGAAAAAGTTGAGAATTTAATGAAAGGAAAAAATTAATAGAGGAGAGAAAGGAGTGAGGAATGGGAAACGAAAGGTCAACCTATTGGCCTTCCCATTACCCCATATCTCCCCTTTTCTCTCATTAATTTCACTCTCAAAGGTTCTTTTGGTCCAAAGAGAGGAGCATGGAAAGTGGGTCAAGAAATAATTGTAACCAGAGATTGTTGAAATAATAGATTGAGGCCCCCACTTGGAGCTGGTTTTCCAATTTGGGTTTCCAAAGTAAATATGGTGTCCATTATGTCTTGAATTTCCCTGATATTTATATGTGAATGTGATCTATGTATTCATGTTTTAATTATGGTTTTAATGGTAGCAAGTGAATAGTGAGAATGTGAATGAGAGGAAGATGTGAATAAACATGTGGATTTATTTCATAGTTTTTAGAGGGTATAAAAACTCGGTTGCTACCACCATAGGATGCATTTTATGGCACATATATCGATGGTTTCCATATTTAGGTCATTGCACGTTTGTGGGAGTTTCTAATTTTACTTTCATGGTTTTTGGGAGAATTTATCACTCGTCCAAACTATAGCTCTCTCTCCCCCATTCAAAATTCTCCTGCTTGGGCGATTTCTTAATTGCATGGGACATTTTCTCTTTTCTCGAGTCGAGTTTACATCCCCTGGACTTTTTACATTTTCCCTAGGTGACTTAACATCTTTTTGGGCATTTCATTCTTGGATGAATTCACTCCTACCTGGATGTTTCTCTCTCACCCACAGGCCACACAAAGTTCGTAAAGACACTTATTCTCTCTTGTTGGGTGATACTATTGGTTTTTGGTTGCTTAAACTCTTCCCTAGGATATTCAGGTGGAGGTTGAGTGCTTAAATTCTTGTCATGCGACTAATTTGATTCCTAGGAGATTAAATTGAATGTTGGGCGATTTTATTTACCTTACCGATCTCACTTACGTAAGTCGACTTTTGTTTTGTCTGGTCAAATTGTTGGAAATGGTGCAAGAAGGAATTGATATCTACAAACATTTGGCAACATTAGAATTGTCTAGTACTCACATAATAAAAAGGGAATAATTGCAACCATTGATTGATTGTTCATTATAAATTCTCTCTAGTTTGTAATATGAAAAACTCAACATATTTATTGTGGGAGTATTGTCTTTATTATTGGGACACTGCTGGACAAGAGAAATTTAGTGGCCTCAGGGATGGTATTACATTGCACAGTGTTATCACACAAGTTGTAGGTTGGGAAAAGCATGACCCAACCAAAAAATAGTGACAACTAAGAGAACACCTACCCACTACCACCTTAGGCATGTATTCTTGTCATTTTAGAGATGAAGTAATCACCTCAAGGGGGGAATATTGGTGACCCCAGGGGGGAATGAGATGAAAAGTGGTATGATGGAAGTGTATCCCCTATAGGTCAAGATAATATGTGTGAAAAATTCTTAGGAAATATTCTTTATGGTAGCCAATGGTTTCCAAGAGATATGGGTGCCTGTAAAGGGTGATTCTACCTGCCCAAGACATAAGAAAAGCCAAGTATGCATGTAATATATTAGGTGGACAAGAAAGTTAAGTTTTTTGTCCCTAATTGCATCAGTATAAAATAATATATATTAGCAATAAAATGATAATCAGAGCTGCAAATAAAAATGCTAAGAGTCTAGTTGAATGAGCAAGAGACAAGCTAGTAAATACCAGTTCAACTCAAGAATGAAAGAGCAAGAATCTAGCATGAAATAAGGATTAAAGAAAAAGTTTTGTAGATATGTAATTTGAAGCCTTATGGCTGTAGCATTCAAATTATTACAGGCAATAGATCGACCATAAAAACTTGCCAAAAATCCACCCAAAAAGTACCCTAGCCTTAGTAGATTATAGGGGAAAACTTTTAGCAACTTTAGATGGTTGAGTAGTGAGTTATTAATGAAATTTTTTTAGGGTTTCTTCTGCCCTAATGGTTGTCGATAAAATTTTATAACAACAACACGAAGTACTCAGTAAATTGAGACACCCTAGTGTCTCAACCAAACATAAAAATCATAAAATTGATTCCAACTTAGACAACCTCAAAATCTTGACTTTTCACGTTTACCAAGGCAAGTAATCCATACCTCCAATGAAAGATTCATATTAGTGCTTTTAATATTTGGTTGAATGAAGTATTTAAACATAATTTGGATCAACAAGGTCCCTAGGGGTGTAAACCTCTTACTCCCTAAGGTATGCCAATCAAACTAGGGTAAAATCTAGGAGGGTATACACACACGTATTCCTCCTAGCAACCCTTGCAAAATTACTTGTAAACATCGAAACTTAGATGAATCTTAATAGAGGGTGTATATTGTTATTATATTTCTTTGCATTTCACTAGATAACAATAGCATAAGATAGGATCATTGAGAAATACATAATCACAAGAGACACATCATTTATCTTGGGAAACCCTCATGGGGGAGAAAACTCAACAAAACTTCCTTATTATAGATAGCCAATACAATGCCAAGAGATAACTCAAAAAAATACACAAAGTCCTGTCTCAAGAATGAGCCTCTCTCTCTCTCTTTCTTCTCCAACTGCATCTCTGAAACTTGCTCCTCAAATGAACAAGTGAGTGTGTGTCTAAGTGAGGAGCTAGCTTCCTTATTTATACAAATCTGGCACGTGTGGAGGTGTCTTTTCATTGGCAGGGCCAACTTCTCAATCTTGTTGGTTATAACCACCTTTAATATATTCTGGGGCCTCTTTAATATATTCTGGGGCTGACTTCTTATTCTTCCTTTTACAATTATTTTTTGACCAATCCGCAAAAGGGGATTTGGTATTTTACAATAGCCGACATGATCAATCCGCAATAGGGGATTGATCTAATGAATAATGCAACAATAATAATTAGAACACACTTTGCAGTTACATTATTTCAACACTCCCCCTTAACAAGAAGGGTATTCTACAACAACACCAGGCGAGAGAGAGGATAGCATCATCAACAACATCAGTTGGGTGAGAGGATAGCATCATCAATATCATCTTGGAACACTGACTGGTGTATCTATAAATCATCAGAAGTTTTTTTTTTCATCGGCAACATTGTCATTCTCAGTGGAATGAAATCATCATTTGCATCAATATGGATTAGTATAAAACTAATACATCATCATCACAACATGAGGCTAGTCACATCATCACAACACAAAGTTGGCTCATCATCACAGCACGAGGCTAACACACTACACAACAATTAAGCTGGAATCACAATACTAGACTGGATTTACGTCACAACAATCAAGATGGAAGCACAGTACTAGGATGGCTTTACGTCACAACAATTAATATGGAAGCATGGTACTAGACTGGATTTACGTCATAGAAATTAAGCTAGAAGCACATTACTAGGCATATCTCAACACAACAATCTAGATTCGCTTTACGTCACAACAATTAAGTTGGAAGAACAATACTAGGCATATCTCAGCACGACAATCTAGACTGGCTTTACGTCACAACAATTAAGCTAGAAGCACAGTACTAGACTGGCTTTATGTCACAACAATGAAGCTGGAAGCATAGTACTAGGAATATCTCAACACAACAATCTAGACTGGATTTACATCACAAAAATTAAGTTGGAAGCACAGTACTAGGCTGACATATCTCACCACACCGATTAATATGGAATCATAATACTATACTGGCTTTACGTCACAACAATTAAGATGGAAGCACAGTGCTAGACTGACATATATCAACACAACACTACTCCCCCTTTCGAGAGAGGTCCTTTAGGACTATACCAAGCTTATCTCGAAAGTGCTCAAACTTTACACGAGATAGAGGCTTGGTCAACACATCGACAACTTGTTCATTCATGCTAACATATTGGAGCTTTATGGCTCCTCTCTATACCATGTCACGGATGTAATTATATCATATCTCTATGTGCTTCAACTTGTCATGAAATACAATATTCTTTGTCATCTTTATGCATCTCTGGTTGTCAAATAGGATCATGGTTGCTTCCATCTCTAGGTCGAATAGACCGGTCAACAACTTTCGAAGTCATATAGATTCGCAACTGGCAGAACACACAACAATGTATTATGCTTCCGCTATACTGAGAGAAATGCTGGATTTCTTTCTACTCTGTCATGAGATCATGGATGATCCCAAACTAAAACAACATCCAGAAGTTCTCTTCCTGTCAGAGACACTTCCAACCCAATCTGAATCAGTGTAACCACTTAATGTGAAATCATGATCTCCATCATAGCTGAGACCATAATCTAATGTACCCTTAAGTTACCTCATCACACGTTTTGAAACAACTAGGTGAACATGTCTGGGTTCTACCAGAAACTGACTCAAGGTGTTCACGAAAAAACAAATATCTGGTCTGGTGTTTGTTAGGTACATAAATGATCCAATGATATGTCTATACAACATGGCATCAATCAATTCTGACGAAGTGTCGACCAATAGCTTCGTTTCCATGGGTGTATTCATGGAATTGCACTCCAACATGTTGAATCTCTTCAGGATTTCGACTACATACTTCCCTTGGTTAAGGAAGATTCTCTCTTGATTCTGCCATACCTCAAGACCTAAGAAATAATGCATTAGGCCAAGGCCTTTCATCTCAAATTTTGAAGAGAGCTTCTTGTTACATTCGATGATGATATTTTCTTCTCTAGTTAAGAATAAGTCATCTACATACAACAACAATGTCACAGGCTCATCATTCATAACCTTGAAGTAGAGGTTTTTACTCTTGGTAAAGCTCAAGATCGTCAGGAAACTGTCAATTGTTCCATATCAATCTCTAGGAGCTTGCTTCAACACGCACAAATCCTTCTTCAACATGAGTCTTTCTATATTCAATCTTCAAATCAATTTTTCTTATTACATTGTACCAATCTGGTACACTTACTCAGCTACAACTCAATCTGCACAATCATGTGCTAGCTCTATGTGCTTTCTGTAAGGCACTATCTGTCTCACTGTCTGGGAGTATTTCCTCTACTCTCTCTACAATTGTTCCTTCTGTAATCTGGGATTCTGCACCTGCAGTTTCTCTAAGGCTGAGAATGACTGCTTCATTCTCACTGAGGCTACTAAAATATGAGAGTAACTCCTCTTATTTTATCATGAAAACAATTTCATTTGAAACTGAGAGTGGCTCAATAACTGATACTGAGGATAGCTCTTCTTCTTTCATGGGGGTAATTCTATCATAGTCATGTCTCCATGACCCAAATGATGTACTGCACCAACTGCCACTCAAATTTTAAATATGGGGATTGCTCCCCCTGCATCTCATACTATATATGAATCATGGTTGTTCTGGTTTCCTTCATAAGTACTGGAACTATTTCTTCAATAAGTGTCTCATCATAGTCTTCTCCCTTTTTGCTGGGAGAATCCTCTAGACATACATCAAGCTTTGTACATCTGCAACACGTTTGATTTGTATAGATCAATATTGGAAGTCAATACTGACTTCTCTTCTCACAGAAGAATTCATGTTGTAGTCTTTCTGACTGGCTTCCTTCTTTTTCACTGAAATAACCGAATCATCGCAGAGATTTCATATCTCCTAGGAGTCTCTAAAGTTACGATCTAGTCTTCTCATGACATTTGTCTTCCAGTCCTGGAAGTTGTCTCTTCATCTGATCCTTTCTGAGATTAGGCTTACTCTCGATTTCTTCTGAGTCTACAAGGACTTCATCATATCTTATAGGGTAAACTTGATGTTGCATACAAAGTCTAAATATGGAAGACAGAGTCAGGCTTCAAATGAGATCTGCTTCTTGTTCTAATGTTCGGTCATTTTTGGAGCCTTCTGCTCCTTTCAGTCGATCTTCATATGATATATTCTGAATCTCAAGAGATATATTCTTCTTCATCTTCTTTGGTGCATGAGTGTATATGGTCATGTACATAGTCTGATTCATGTCTCATATAGCATGTTGCCTTCTTCAACCTTTACTATAGGTTTCTCAGGGTTATCACCTGTGACCTAAAACAAGGTCAACAAAACAACAAGCAAGAATAATATCCTTTTAATAATAAATGAAGCAATAGCACGAATAATCATCACAGTAGCTCCTTTAGAGCTATCACTCATGGCTTGTCTGAAGTAGCAATCAAAATTAAGAGATACACTACGAAATGAGGTCAACACTCTTATAGTGTTGTGATCGAACAATCCTCCATGGCAACCTGGAACTAACACACAAGGTTTCTCCTAGTGGAGGTGTTAGTTGTATGAGGCAAATGATTACATTAAGTATTTACCTCTATATGCTCACATGCTGCCAAGTAAAAGAATGTTATCTTAACTATAGTGGTTACTTGTAAAGGGGTAGTCATCAACTTGTCATGTGTACCTTTGAATCTTATCAACTTGATTGATCAAACCTGGAGCCTTGTCCTCAAGAATGAGTGTGCTTGATTTTCTTCCAAGTCTCCTTCACTCAAGATGACGAGTGCTTTATTCAACCTGTCTCCTGTACTAAGACAATATTCTATCTTGACAGAAGGTTGGGTTAGAGGATAAACTCTATGATCTCAACTTTTAATCCATCTAATACCTTGACTCATATTTTGATCAAAGGTTAGAATGATGGTCATAGCTACAACATGCAACACTGATCAAAATAATGTCATAACAAATATATGCATATCAAAATAATCACACCTGGGTTGCATTATTCCTACAAATGTGTTGGATCTTGAGATCCTTCTGGATCTATGGCAAGCGATCCCTTCTCGCACAAATACCCTTTAAAGCTTAACAGTTTAAACATGTGTGAGTACATACCTCTGACGACACTTACATGCAAAGGTACCATCTGGTAGTAGTGATAATGATCACCAACTCTTAAGAACTTCAAGGGTGACTGCAACTGGTACTACGACTGCAACTGCAATTGATACCGCAACTTCAATTGATACTGCAACTGGTTATGAGACTACAACTACAACTGCAACTGCAAATTAGGGTTTTATGAGGAAACCCTAATTTTTCAAACTTCGAATTTTGAAATTCTGATCCAGGGGATACATGCGCTGATGTGAGGCGAGTACGCTAGCGCAGTCAGATTTTTGAAAATCCAACTTTTACCCCTTCAAACTTGATCACTGGATTTTTGTACTGGTGCTTTTGGTTTTTTGGTACCTCTGGTACTCTAGTACTTCTGGTACTCTCGTTTTATGGTACTATGTGAAACTAGGGTTTCACTTTTCGATAGATCTAGCCATTGAAAAGTTGCACTGAGGATGCCAAAGTGATCCTTGAGGAAGGGCACACTTTTCTAGATGGTTTTGGGGATGAAATACTTCATCAACAAAATCCCTAATTTGCATGTACAACAACAGTGATGTTTTTCACTTTCTCTTGTGAAAGATGCTCTCTTCAGCTTAGCTCTGATACCATGTTAAGGTTTAAGATATTATTAGAGTTCTTTGCATTTCACTAGATAACAATAGCATAAGAT
>JZKD02S1672738.1:1699173-1713914 GCA_000966675.3 Picea glauca
CCGACATAAATAAAATAACATTACTAATCTAATATGCCCCAATTAAGTGGTAATGAGCCAATATTAGGGCTTAACAGGGTGCCAATAATCTCCCACCACTATTATTTGGCTTGTACTTGATCCAACTTCCTCATGGAGTGATTAATGCAACAGATGGAATCGTCTTCAAGATTTCTTGGATGAACCCCTTGAATTGGCACTTAGGCTCATTGAGGGTGCCCTGAAGTTCCTGGGTGAGTTGAAAAACTTCATTTGCATCAACTGTTGTGACCTGAGTAGCCTTCAAATCCATTGTTTCCATTTTATTGATCAAGGGGTCAGAAAAAACCTGTGTGTTTGCCAATTGAGTACAAAAGATTAAGGTATCATCGATTGCAATAGTGATGATCTCTGATATGCTTTGATTCTCATCCCAAGCTGAAATTATCTATTTTCTATTTGATGTAATGGTTGTCATCACAACTGTGCACTCACCTAGAGGCAGAGAAGCCAATCTACTCCTTTGTTGCACGACTTCAACTTCAGTTGCACAAAGGAAATCATGGAAATCAATTAATTTTAGGGGTGTTTGTAAATGGGTCAACAAGGTGAAGCTATGATCAACCACCCTCGAAAATTATTTCAATCTACTTCGCCCCTCTCAGACAACGACCTCTTCATTTGCAATATTCTTTTGTAATTCTATCTCCGACGACATTAACTCTTGAATCCACACGCAAAGTTTTGTATTTTGAGATTTCATGAGATGCATACACTTAGTCACCACTCTAAGTTTTTGTGGTGTCAGGATCTCTAGTTGGGACTGCTCATTATTACACACTTGTGAGTAATACTCATCTATAGAAGTGAATACATCAGTCTGACGAGATAGAAAGGCTTCATACTGTGCCTTACTTTTTGTATGTTTGTTAACCTCAACAAGATGCATTTGTTAGAGGGTTTGTCGGGAAGCTTCAATTTCCTTTCGTGCACTTGATTCTTGCTGCAATTAAGACCTACTGCCCCCATGGATGGATATTTTATGATTGAAATGAAGGTGTGGTTGTCTTCGTGGGAGAGATTTTGGTTTCTCTCTCCAAGTTCGTAGATCATGGTAGTCACCAATCCTTGCATTTTAGCAGTAGGGACCTGTGGCAGGTTGAAATTTTTCTTGGTCGAGTCAGAGGGGATCATGGTGAGTGGGATGACACTAAGAATTATTTTTTGTCTTGATTCTAGATCATTGATGTATGGGGTTTCCAAGGGAAGATATTATGGAGGTGAAGGTAGAGCAAGTTGTTGACCTAGAGTGTCCACCTTCCTCACCATATCATTTTGGAATTCTTTTTGTTTGTATAATTGAACGCGAAGTTCCTTCATCACTTTGTATATTTTTTGGCAAGAAGTTGGGGATCTTGTCTTTGATTTCTTCATGGTATTTGTGCCTCCATGTTTTCCAAAACTAGGCTAGAAATTCAACCAGACCAAGGGTGTTGAGAATTCTTCATTGATTGGGGTTTCCCATGAGGAGAGTGGATTTTCCTCTTCTATGATTGGATTAAGGTCAATAGGGGGCGGGGCTTGAGTTTTGGAAGAACACTTCCTTTTCTTGGTTTTCATTGCCTCTGCCTCATACCCACTACCACTTTGCATATTCTCATATGAATGAGGTGACCCCTAGTCCTTGGAACCTAACTTGTGGATTTTAGACGCAAAAACCTTGTATTTATGCCGAGCCACAACCACGACCTACCTCTTCCCTTTGGAATTATTGGTCCTTGCTTCAAATTCATCTTGGACCTTAGAGAAGGGAGGCTAGTAGTCGAATGGACATACCTCCACACCATCCATGATGTCCCTTTCCATCATACAGAAAGGAATCTTGGCCTCTGTCTTATCATTGCCTGCATGGGGATAAATAAAAACATGATGAAAATCAAATTTAAATTCAATATAATCAACACAATTGTCAAAAAGTCACGCCAGGATGAAGACCCTTTCATCAGAAGACACAATTAACTATGTGAACTAATGGTGGAAGGTTTTGGCGACTTTTCTTGGACCTCATGATTCTTGGAATGTTGGAGAGTCAGGAACCCACGGGAAACGAACAAGGGGGTGCCTTTCATGTTTACTTCAAATCTTGGCGGTGGCTTCCACAACACCATGCCCAACAAAATAATGACCCAACTATAATGAAATTATTTTCCCCAATATTGAGCATCAAGACAATCATTGATGAAATCATTGAGAAACTATTGAGCTCAAGACATTTTGTTTCCTCCAACACATCTCTCCATCGTGAGGACCACCCTGAGAGTGCATTCGTCTTTTTGACATTTGCAGAAGAGCTTGCAAGGAACACATTGTATCGAAAACCAGACTACTAAGTTATTAATCTTGAGGATGATTAGCCCCTCTTTCCCTCGATGTGTGCCAAATCAATCACAAACCTCCTCCTGAGCAATGTCTTTTGTTTTAAGGGTAATTTTTGGATCTTCACTAGAAATGGGAAGGCCCAAAATCTGGTGCATTGTGTCTTGATCAATAGGGTAGGATTTTTCCAACCATAGGTACCCCCCATGCATCATGGTGAGGAGGAAGTGGACAAAAGCATGGATAGCTAGGGCACGACCGAAATGAAGACATTTGAGTAAGGTAAGAATTCTAGATTTCCTTAAAGTCCTTTCCCATTCTTGGGTCACTGGTCATTCGATACCACCTTCGTTTCAGATGACCTATGTATATTTCCCACATTGTAACTTAGGGAACTGACTAGAGTCCCTCTTGTTATAATTGGCACATTTTAGCAGAGAAACCTTCAAAAAACATCAACCCTTCAAACTATACACCACATGGCAGCACTGGATCGAGAATTTCTTGTTCCTTCATGGCCTTAGACTTTGGTTGTGCTTGGGGTTTGCTTGAGGATTCCATGTTAGATAGAGTGATTATGTTATGAGATCCAACAACTAGCTAATTGAGTTATGCACTTATTTCCACCAACACCTTGCTAAGATAGAAATGGGAGAGCGCTCTCAGACTTGGGAAAGAAATAATGAGAGAGAACACTCCACTTATCCTCAATATAATGAAGCTATAATGGTGCCTAATTTCATTGAACATGAACTTACTTTCTAGTCCCTCCCATGAGTTGTCTGGTATCACCTTTCATCTAAATCGTCAAAGACATTGTGCTGTACATTGATCAGTTGCCATAGCCTTAAAGTCGAGATTTACACCAAACATTCAAATTAACTCCTCCTTTATTCTAAATTGGGAAAATCGTCCTCCTATTAGCAACATTAATGATCTCATTTTCTTGAAATTGAATGAAGTTGGCGTGGTGTAACTTCCTATCATATCGACCATTACTATCACAAATCTTTGGTTGTCATTGTATCATGTGGGATGATGATGATATAGATGACTTTGTGCATGCACAAGTCTTATTGTTTGGGGGTGTCGTGCATGCTTACTACACACCCATAGATTAGTTCACCCTTGGTTAATTAGTCGCAGTGACCCCTGGTGGGTTGTAGTGTCTCTTCACACATGTCCATCCGGTAAGTTGTCTCCACTAAGGGACTGGGCTTGTAATTTTTGGACCTCGCAGCATATGGTGTAGCCAAATCCATCCTTCGCGTAGGTGGCTCCCTTACTTGTCCTGTATAAAATTGAGAAACCAAGGAAATAGAGTTACTCCTCGACAGTTGTGTGCCCCATTTCACTACTTGGCTATCCACCGCCTCTCACAAGAACACATGTATCGATGAAAATCTATGTTTGGTCTAAATATTTCCCTCATTGAATCTTCCATGGCTTCCCACTCATGAGGAGGTTCTTGATGCACTTCCCACCATTGTGCAGGTATTCCTATTAGTACTGTATCGAGGGAGCGGACTTGGTGGTGTTCGGTAATGTGATGCATCCATGCAATAAATGCATCCATGCAATAAATGCATCCATTGGATCTGACCCATCGAACTGGTAGGTTCCAAATGCCTCTTCACGCACCTAGATGGTAATGCATGCACACCTTCTTGTTGAAAATTCATAAATATTGTTCTTCCACCTTTCCATGGCATCGTTAGAATCAATATCATATGACTTCATGCTCCAACTCATCTCCCCATCCCCCATGGGATTGAAATAATCTTCCTTTCACCTTGTGATATTGTAGATATTCTCAATAATCAATCTCTTCACATCCTCATCTATCAACTAATTGTACATGTCCCCTTAATTAGGATCTAAAGGTGTGATCATGCATGGGATGTCAGTCTCAAATGACATTTTTCACTTATTCAAATTCAACACTGCATTATTTCCGAAGCCCCATTCAATGTCAAGTTGTTGGTTGTGGAGCATGATTATCTTCCTGATTAAGAGGTCTTTGTTTTCATTTGTGTTTATACCCCATGAATACTTTACAACCTTGAAGAATGTACACTCCTCCATGCAGGGGGTGCTTTCCCTTCCCGTGGGGTCCGGGGGCAAGCAGGCCCTCGACGGGGGTTTGGGGGGCAGCGTTCCCCGATGGGGGTTCATGGGCGAAGCCCTTAAAGGAAAAATTTCCTTGTAAATGTATATTGTAATTTCATATTAAATATGGAACATTCATTATAAGGTCGCATATCTGATGGTAGAAGTTATGTTAGGGTTTTTTTCCCTAGAAGACAACCCTCTTTTATGAGGGAAATATATTTCGGCTAGGTATTATTGTGAATTTTGTATTTTGAGTGAGGAGACTGTGAGAGAAAGAAGAGGAAGTTACAACAGGTGTGATGTAGGTTGTATCCCTTCATTTTTTGGATAATAAAAAGGAAGGACTTGGAAATTTCTCTGGTGGATGTATCCCACACTGGGTGAACCATGTATATATGTGTCTCTATTGTATTGTGTATCTTCTGTGTCTTATTTATGCATTTGTTTTATTGTTTCATGATCCCGTTTTACCAACAAATGGTATAAGAGCGAAAGGTAACTTACAGGAAAAGAGGGCTCCTGGTTCGAGTGGGAGAAATGGCAGAAGATGGAAAGTTTAGGGTCGAGAAATTTAATGGCCAAAACTACTAGTTATGAAATATGAAAATGGAAGATTATTTATCTCAGAAGGATCTATTCCTACCATTGGGTTGAATAGAAAAGAAGCTGACGACCATGAAGGATGAAGAATGGGAGTTTCTTGACAGAAATCCACTAGGAACGATACGGTTGAGCCTAGCAGTGTCGATGGATTTCAATATTTCAAAAGAAAAGAAAATGAAGGAGTTGATTCACGCATTGGATAAACTGTATGAAAAACCCTCGACGTCCAATAAGGTATTTCTAATGAAGATATTATTTAATATGAATATGTCAGAAGGTGGGTTTATTGCAGATCATTTAAATGAATTTAATACGGTTACTAATCATCTAAATTATGTAAAAGTGGACTTTGATTATGAGGTTAGGGCTCTTCTAATATTGCGCTCATTTCCAGAAAGTTGGAATGGCTTGGTCATGGCTGTAAGTAACTATGTATCTAGTTCAAACACTTTAAAATTTGATGATGTTGTTGGTATTATCCTTAGTGAGGAAATGTGACGAAAAATCACAGGCGAGACATCAGGTAATGTGTTAAACATGGATAATACGGGAAGACAAAAGGATAGAGTAAAGGGCTCAGGAAATCGCGGGAATTCTAGGAAGGGAAGATCCAAATCCACACTGGGAAAGATAGAGTGGTGGAATTGTGGGAATAAAGGACATCTGAAGAAAGACTGTAGAGATCCAAAGAAATAAAGAGATGGACACCAGGAGAAAAATCAAGACGCAAATGTAACAGGTGATGTGTTACAAGATGCTTTGATTCTTTCTGTAGATAATATTTTTGAGTCTTGGGTAGTAGATTCAGGGGCTTCATTTCATGCCACATCCCATAGGAAACATTTTCTATATTATGTTCAAGGTGATTTTGGCCAGGTTCATTTGGGTGATGATCCACCATGAAAAATTGTTGGAATGGGAGAGGTAAAAATAAAGCAAAGGAATGGAAACCAATGGTTGTTGAAAGAGGTAAGACATGTTCCATATCTAAGAAAAAATCTGATTTCAACAAGGCAGTTGGAAAGTGAATTTTGTATATCCATATTTATAGATAGGGTGTGGAAGGTCACCAAAGGATCATTAGTGATAGAAAAAGGAGAGAAGGTAGGTACATTTTATTTATGTACTGGTAATTCTGACTCTTTTATCTCTTTAGATTCTATAGGAGTGGATACAACACTATGGAATCATAGGCTTGGACACATGAGTGAGAAGGGGATGCATATACTTCACAATTTTATTTTTTTTCCAAATCTTAAACAAATTGATTTGGATTTCCGTGAGCATTGTGTTTATGGAAAACATAAGAGAGTCAAATTTCTCAGAGTCAGAAAAGAAAATAAGAGTGAAAGGCTAGGGCTTGTGCATAAATATGTATGGTGACCAACTCAGGTATCATCTCTTGGTGGATCTCATTATTATGTTACTTTTATTGATGATGCAACTAGAAAAACTTGGGTTTATTGCATTCAACAAAAATATGATGCTTTTGATACTTTTAGGAAATGGAAATCTTTGGTTGAGAATGAGACAAGAAAAAGGTTGAAGTGTCTCTTATCAGACAAAGGATGTGAATATTTCAACAAGGATTTTGATGATTACTATTCATACCATGGGATTCATCAATAGAATACAGTTCTAGAAAAACCACAAGAACATGGTGTGTCAAAAAGTATGAGCATGACAATCATGGAGCATGCAAGGAGTATGAGACCACATGTTGGATTTCCCTTACATTTCTAGGAAGATGTTGTAGATATTATTGTTTACTTAATAAATAAAGGACCTTCAAGCTCTTTGGATGGTGTAATTCCAGAGGAGGCATGGATAGGTAAAAAGGTAAACTATTATTTTTTGAAGAATTTTGATTGTGAAGCATTTTTCCATATTGATAAAGAAAATAGAACAAAGCTTGATGAAAAATCCAAGAAGTGTACCTTTATTGGATATGGTGTTAATGATTTTGGTTATCAATTATGAGATTATGAAAATCACAAAATCATTAAGATTAGAGATGTCATATTCAATGAGAAGGTCATGTACAAATATCAGTTGCATGGAAAGATACAAGAAAAATAAAAACTGGAATACACAGTGCTTGATGAGATCACTGAAAAATAAATTCCAAAGGTACCAAAAAATAAAAATGTACAACAACAGGAGAAACATATACCTCAAACTCTTGCAAGTGTTGTTAAAATATCTACCAGGTTGAGTAGACCCCCTGAATGATACTCTCCTTTATTGTTTTATTTATTCTTGACTGATTATGGTGAACCAAAATGTTATGAAGAGGCAATGCAGGTAGACACTAAAAAGAAGTGGGAGCAAGGCATGAAAGAGGAAATGGATTCCTTGGTAAATAAATAGACTTGGGATTTGGTTTAGTTTCTTGCAGGAAAAAGAGCATTGCGGAATAAATGGGTTTACAAGTTGAAGGAAGAAGATGGATGCAAAAGTGGTAAAAGCCTAGAGTTATTGTAAAGGGGTTTTCACAAAATAAATGTATAGATTTTGATGAAATGTTTTCTCATGTTAAAATGACTTCAATTAGGACTATTTTAAGCCTTGTGGAATTAGAAGATTTATATCTTGATCAGTTACATGTAAAAACAACTTTTCTCCATGGGGATTTGGAAGAAGAGATTTATATGCAACAACCATAGGGGTATGATGTAAAAGGGGAGGAAAATTTGGTATGCAGGTTGAAGAAGAGATTGTATGGTCTAAATAAAGATTTAATACAATGGTATTTGAAGTTTTCCAGGTTTATGACAGAACAATGTTATAGTAGATTTCATTCTGATCACTATGTTTATTTTAAAAAGCTAGAAAATGGAAGCTATATTATCTTGCTATTGTATGTAGATGACATGCTTGTTGCATGGTATAATATGCAGGATATAAATGTGTTCAAGAAGAAATTACCTAATTCATTTGCGATGAAGGATTTGGGTGTTGCAAAGAAAATCCTTGGAATGAGAATAACAAGAGACGGGAAAAATCACAAATTGACATTGTTTCAGGCTGAGTACATAGAGAAGGTGTTGAAGAGGTTTAGAATGCAGAATGAAAAACTAGTTAGTACACATTTGGCCAGCCATTTCAAATTAACTAAGGAAATTTTTCCCAAGACACATGAGGAGATAGAATACATGTCCATGGTCCCTTGTTCATTAGAAATTGGTAGCTTGATGTATGCGATGGTTTTCACAAGACCATATATTGCACATGCAGTGGGAGTTGTGAGTAGGTATATGAAAAATCCAGGTAAAGAACATTGGGAGGCAGTAAAGTGCATTCTCAGGTTGTTTGAGAGGTAGTTATTCTCATGCATTATGTTTTGAAGGTCCATACACTGTTCTACAAGGATATGTTGATTCAAATATGGTAGGTGATAAAGATAGGAGGAGGAGCACCACAGAGTATTTTTTTACTGTAGGTGGAACAACAATAAGTTGGATTTAGGAACTGCAAAATGTTTTTGCACTTTCAACAACAAAGTTAGAGTATGTTACATTTACAGAGGATAGTAAAGAGATGATTTGGTTACAAAGGTTTATGGAGGAATTCAGAAAGAAGCAAGAGAATAGTAGGTTGTATTGTGATAGCGAGAGTGCCATTCATCTTGCAAAGAACTCATCCTTTCACTCAAAGACTAAGAATATACAGTTGAGTTACCATTTCATATGATCTTTTTTGGAAGATGGATATTTGAAGTTGGAAAAGATACACACTAGCCAGAATCTTGCAGATGTGTTAACAAAGGGAGTAACCAGGGAGAAACTGAGTTCCTGCTTAGTTTCAGTTGGTCTTCAAGCATGAAGGTGAATATGAGAAATTTTCCAGGTCCAAGAAGGATCATAGTCCAGCATATACAATAGTGGTGGATTTGTTGAGATCAGTCTCCAAGTGGGAGATTGTTGGTTGTGGAGCTTGATTATCTTCCTGATTCAGAGGTCTTTGTTTTCAGTCATGTTTATACCCCATGAAGACTTTACACCCTGGAAGAATGTACACTTCTCCACACGGGGGAGTGCAAGGAGGCTTTCCCCCCCTCCTCAGGGATGGGGGGGTAATCCACCCGAATGGGGGGTCCTGGGGAAAGTAGGACCACGATGGGGGTTCGGGGGACAACGTTCCTTGATGGGGGTTCAGGGGCGAATCCCCTGAAGTAAAAATTGCCTTGTAAATGTATACTATAAGTTCATAGTAAATATGGATCATTCATTATAAGGTCACAGATATGATGGTAGAATTTATGTTAGGGTTTTTTTCCCTAGAAGGCAACCCTCTTTTATGAGCGAAATGTATTGTGGCTAGTATTATTGTGAATATTGTATTTTGAGAGAGGAGACTATGAGAGAAAGAAGAGGAAGTTACAACGGGTGTATTGTAGGTTGTATCCCATCATTTTCTAGATAATAAAAAGGAAGCACCTAGAAATTTCTTTGGTGGATGTATCCCACACTGGGTGAACCATGTATATCTTTGTCTCTATTGTATTGTGTATCTTTTGTGTTTTATTTTCACATTTTATTATTTTTGGATCATAATCATCGATAATCTCTATTACTTCAAAGTCGGCCTTCATCCTCACCCCTTCTATGTTTACTTCAACTTGCTCCAATTGTCCTATAGGATAGATCTTGTATTGATTTTCCAACCGAAGTTGGATGGGTGACCAAACCAAACTTGGTTTACCCATCAATTCCCATGACTTCTTCAGTAGGATGTTCACATCAGAACCCAAATCCAACATGACGCCATCCATTTCATAACTCCCAAGTTCAGTTGTCATATTGAATTCTCTGCCTGTGCATTTATTATTATTGACCTGACACATATCCCTTTCCGATAGGGGGACAATATAGCTCTCTTTGTCCCTTTCTTTCCCATGAATGTTTCCAACATGTGTGTCATCTTTCTTTCATCATCAAGATCATTCAACAATATCAAAAAATAATGTAAGAAGTTACTTACTTGATCCTTAGTCTTTGTTTCATGACCCAAGTCATGTAGTTCCTCTTCACGTGTTGTGCACTTCATATCCTCATACGCATGCTCCTCGATTTCTCTTTTTTCGGTGCATCAAATCTCTTCTTTTCTACGTTCTTCTTCCAATGACCTCTACGTCGCGCGTTGAATTTTGCCGTGCATGCAAGCTTCCTCCAAAGACCTTTGTGTGGTGCATTGAAATTCTTGATGGGTGAGGGCCTCTTCCTGTGACCTCTATGTCACTTGTTAAACTTCCTCATGGTTCCATGCATCCTCAAGAAGTCATTGTGTCACACATTGTATCTCTTCTGATGATCTTTCTTCCTCTATGGCCCTCTACGCGTCGCATAGAAATTTATACCGTCGAGTGGCATCAAACTTAGGAGAGGTTTGTGTCTCCTTTATTATCTTCCCCTTCGTCCTTTGACTCAAGATTTATCCATGTTAGAATTCCATTCCCATCTTTAGTCCTCTACAGTTTATCATATGGACATCAACTTCATCATTATACTTCTTGTTTTTGCATGGATTTGCAGTCACCATATTTCAATGTGTCTTCTTCTCTTCAAGTTTAAAAAAGTTGATAAAATCCTCTATAACATGCTCTGGGTTTTAGAATTACCCACAGAGAGTGCATGATTTGGTACAAAATCTTGATACATGGACAATTTCTCCACAGTTAAAACAGGTGGGGTGTCTACCTCACCCACCTCCATATCCCTGTCCATGACTATGTCCATAGTCACCTCTGGGATCTCCCTGATAGCCACCTCTCTCGACATCGCCACAATCACTACCATTTTACTCCTCTTAAACCTGAAATACATTGTGGTTATGGTATTACATTAGCTAGAGTGACCGATGGTTGTTCACATTGTGTCCTACAGACTTTCATAATTCACAGAACAGAGTATGATGTGTCTTCTGATATTTCTCCAATGTTAGCCAGAGGGGTAGTACATGGCCCCACTGTCAGAATATTTTGCACCATTTTGTCTGTTGTGTTGGTTTTGTCACTTGGGTGAGAAAAACAACAACACTTTCATGTATAGATGAGCCTGCTAAACAAGACATTAGTTTGTGAGTGGGTTAAACAAGCCAAACACATGTATAAACAAATAAAAAAACTAAAAAAACTAAGAAATAAAAGTTAGAAAGCATGAGAAACTTAGAACCATAAAAATCAACCAATGACCAACATAATGCTACCAATGGATCAATAGATTAGTAGGAAAAATACCGTAGAGAAAAATTATGACTTATGATTCCCCTCTTCCTCCTTGGGAGGGGTCTTGAGTTCCCTATTAGAAAGCTCTTCATACAATGGAAGAAAATGGAAAATGGTGAAGAACAACAATGCCTATTCCCTCAAGAGGTGAGTGGAATGGCCTATTGCAATGATTCTTGAAGGCTCCAAAGAGAAAAGAGGATTCTCAAAGGATAATTCTTGCAGCATAACAATAGTATGAAGATCTTGGTTTCTTAGTGCACCCATGGCTCTTATTTATAACATTTATTCAAGGAAAAATGTAATTTTTTCTTGGTGTGAACAAGGGGCCTTTTAGGGCACCCTCTAGTCCTTGACTAGCCCCCCATTCGTATTTTCCTCAGATATGAAGGTCAAATTGTGTTGAGAGCTGGTCCATAAGTGGTTGAGGGGCCGAAAAGATCCATAAATGTGTCGTTCATAAAAGTGTGTGACTTTTTCTCGTACACAATCGTGCACTTGGATCATTTTGTGCTCTAAGGGATTTGTTGCCCCACGCACATTGCACATTGTGCACGCACTTCCTTTGGTGAATTTGAAAATGTCAATGTTTTACCCAATTGTATAGTTTTTTCCTTTTAAATGCATTTCAGTGTTGCAAGTGAACTAATTGTTGTTGGCATTGTTGTGTTTCTGTAACCATTTTCATGCAATGTTGTGGACGATATTTTAGTGATAACAGATGCCCCCTGATGTGTGAGGTTAGGAGCATATGTATAGACGAAATACATCAATGTTTCTTTTACTAAGAGTTCCATTGTAATGATGAGTGCTGATAGGAACTACAAGAGCGGTCCGTCGGAGGGAGAGGGAAAACTATGGGACCCAAACCTTTCTCTAGGGAGAAAGAAAATAAAATTTGTGTACAAATGAGGCGGGCATTCCCCATGCTCATGTCATGTAACCAGAATGTGATACTGTAACTGAAGATGGATGTTGATGTAGATAATTGTAGTGCCCTCAAGGGTGGTTGATAATGACATATGATCGTTTTGAATGGTGAACATACTATGAAATGAGGTAAGGACGCCTGTAAGAAGTCTCAATGACTCATAGGCATTGATGGCCTAATGGATTCAGAGGTCTCCAGATGGTATGAAACAACTACAATAGTTGTATAGTAAGACCCACCGTAACATGAGAGTTTGTTGAAGTTGAATGTTATGGGGGTCAATGGAATCAGTGAGCAATGATGATTCTCTTTGTGTCATCTGAGACTCCTCATTGTAAAGGTAATGAGAGTCAAGATACTGTTTCCCTTCTAGAAATTACGTTGATGTCGAAAAAAAGGGAGAAGTGACTCCCAGAAGAAAAGGGATTCATTAAATCCACTGAGATGAGATCAGATATGGACAAGTAACATGAACAAAGTCAAGATGTGGTGAGACTCAAGACTGCCCTTGGTTGGGGAATTTTGAAGGATGAGTGGCAGCAACTGCAAAACTGTATCTAGTGTCAGCGGGACAACTAGATATGGAGTTAAATTGTGCTAGAGGCTAACAAAGTGGACAAACTCAGAGATCACGGGTACATGGATTTAGGATACTCGCAGTTCATGAACGATTTCGAAATGAAAAAAGAGGGAATGCCCCAACCAAGGGAGATGTTGAAACGAAGTTTAATTTTTCTACCCTTTAAAAATGAAGCTTCATATTTTCCTAAGTCATGGAGTCGCCCTTAGTCCAAAAAAAAAAAAGGGAGGCAGAGTCTTTCTTTCCTTTTCGGGTTTCGAAATTTGGATTTTCTCGAGGTATGATCTTCAACCATCCCATTTTCTCGATGTCGAAATCTTGAAACCGTTTAACATATTAAAAAATTAAAAAAAAGGGGGGCAGGAGGGGGAACAAATGTTACATTTTCTGTCTCTTTCCACAAAGTAATCTTGAATCCGTAATGAATTAAACTCCTAAACACAATCATCTTTCCCTTAGTCTTTCACGATTCGGGTTTCTTTCTACTAAAGTGTTTTCAAACTCTCAACCTTCGAACTCCCGATCCTCGATTTTCCGAAAAGTAAAAGTAAAAAATAATTATTCACTAATCTTGATTAATTAAAGCTTTAATACGAATGATTAGTGCCTCACTAATCCCATCTCAATTTTGCGATCCGGGGTTTTCTTATGACATATCTCCTAACAACAGGATCCTCGAAGTTTCGAAATGAGAAATCATGTTTTCTTTAAACAAAGTCTAAGATTAAGGTTAAGTTGTTTTCAAAACATGATTAGTGATAACTAAGATTCTTTTCGCATTTCGGGAATTGAGGAAGGCAACGATTTTCGAAATTCAAGTTTTGAAATCGTCAATATACGGTGGTATTAATAACGGATAAATGAAGATATTTTTTGACTCGAAAGCGTATCTCCAGGCATATCTTTCCATTAAAGCATTAATTTTTCATCGCATGTATCAGTACGCTCATCATAACATAAATTAAGGGTTAATAAAGGTCTTGTGTTTTGAACTTCATTCTTATCCTTTACATATGTAGCAAATCGCATTTATCCAGTTTTATACACATTTTCTCTGTAAACAGGTTTTTGGTCCAGTGCAAACATCATGGCACCTAAGAAGGTACCCAAGAAAAGCGAAGAAGTTGCAGAAAGATCACGTCCAGATGGAGACGTTGTATCTAATACAATACCGCATGCCATCGATACCATCAAATCCTGGAGGCATATTTTCAAAACTTTGAATTATGAAATTAAGAATTTCCCTCATGTTGCCGACAACAAACTCCGAGACATAGTGGAGTTTGATCTTCACAAAGTAGCTACACGGCCATGACTCATGACTTGTAACGACATGATCAGTTGGGACTTAGAGAGAATAGACGTGCAGACGAGAAGCATTATGGACAACCAAGGGATCATCATTGGCTCTTTCAGACCGGAGCATATACAAGTAATGTATAAATTGTCTCCCAGTCCCAAGTATATTTATAATAAAGATTGCATGAGTGATTTTCAAAAGAAAGAATGTTTTGAGTCAGACCAAATGTATCCTGTCATAATCAAAGATTGGTGGAGACACGAAGCAAAATTCAGGGCCGACACCCATGGTATTTACGCCATAGCCTAATTAAATGAGTATATGGTCTATGTGGCGATGATGTTATGTAGATTTTTCGAGAAGAAAATTCCTACCCATTTCCCTGCAGAATGGGTACCTCTTTTGCACGAGGCAGCAAAAGGTTACAACTTCAATTGGGATAATATTTTATCCAATAACATAGTGAAAGAGGTCATGGAATATCAGACTGCAATATCCAAAGGCCGAGCAATAGCCTTTTATGTTAATGTTTTATGCTGATATTATAGTTCTTTGCATTTCATAAGATAAGAGCATAATAAGAACAAGATCACTGAGAAATACACATCCACAATAGACACAACATTTATCCTGG
>JZKD02S1672738.1:1718976-1744258 GCA_000966675.3 Picea glauca
TTTACATTATAATTGTCCGATGACCAATCCGCAAAAAGGGGATTTGGTCCTTATACAATTACCGACTTGATTAATCCTCAATGGGGATTTAATCCAATAACAAAATAATAAGAATGCTCTTCGCAGTTACATTATTTCAACATTTTATATGTTTCCATACATCATGGATGCTATATGCTTCACAACTCCTTTCCCTTTGATGAATTGGAGTTGGAATTCGACTTACCCAGAACCTATTCATGAATATCATTCTAAACTTTGGGAAGAAAATGCCAAGGACTCATTCTATGAAATCTGTCATTTCATGGTGATACCACTACATAATATGCTGTACGGTTGTGCACCTCCCTGCATTTCAGAGTTGGTCATAGGAAGCCTCAGGGAAATTGTTGACTGGTTTATAGAGGAGAATTTCTCCTACATTAGAGTTTTTGGATGTTCAATCCCTCCACATGCACTCCCAAAATTCCTCCCTGACAGACTGGTGTGCAGGGAGGTAGCTCATCAAATAGTAATAGGTGGAATTGGGATAGAATTAAAGACGGCTCAAAAGAAGTCTTGGTCAGTTTTTCCCGTTCAGATTGGGAAATTTTCACTACTCAACTTGGGTCATTCCAAAGTTGAAGTGGCAGCGCTAGAGGAGGTCAAATTGGTAGACCTCAAACATAGGAAGCACGACCCTTACCAGTTAGTGGGAAAACACATGGCCCACTGTAATATGAAGGCTTATGAACATGAGAATTCCCCTTGTGATGACATGTTCAAAGGGACTAGGACCTATGAAGAGGTGTTAGAGAGGGTATAGACACTGTTGTCTGACTTGCAAGCTAGTTTTCATACCTTCTAGAAGAATAGATAGAGTGGTCTACCCATAGTACTGCAATGAGAAGCAATCACCCTTCCTCAGGAACAAGAAGATACTCCTCCAAGCTTTGGACAAGAAGCATAGGATAAAGTCAATCCTGAAGAAATTCCACAGGAGACTAAAAGGTATTCACAAAATGAAGAGGCCTTGTAGACAGAAAATCTAGAGATGGAAATAGAGAGGAGGTCCAGGACACCTCCCAAGTCCAGTAAGTCCACTCCCCCTTCATCACCTTATTTTGATGTCAATATACCTAAGGCCATAGGAGAAACAAGATATACAGAGCTAGGAAGTCCCATAGCTTCCTTAACCCCTTTACAGTCCACCTTTGGACTCCCACAGATGAGAGCCATATATGTTAGTAATATCCCCCCTATCTCCAGAGATGAGATCCCTCCTTCTGATTATTTTTTCAGAAAAAAGAGGAAGGATGTTCTAAAACAAGAGATGTATATGAGAGAGGGGGGTATGGTGAAGAAGCATAGGGCCTTGATAGATGGTAAAAATTTGGAAGAGGAAGATTTCACAACGGAGATAGCAGGCTCCATGGGAGCCATGTCAACAAAAAACCTTTTTGTTGTGGAAAACATGAGAACAAAGATAAAGAAGAGTAACCACACAATAGCTCAATTACAAGACCAGTTAAAGAATGTTGAGAAAAACATTAGAGAAGAGATGAATAAAATCTTGGAGCAGGCTAGAGCTGTTGAAAGGCAAGAAATTCAATCACTCAAATCAAGCCTAGATGAAATGAACCAGAGGATACAATCAAGTCAGGTGTAGGTTACTCAGCAAAAGGAGCTCTTAAAACAACTACAGGCTAAGTTGAATTTGACATAAGGTCGGGTTGTATACTTAAAGGCTTTCCAGACCCTCTCGTTGGAAGCACATACAAAGATGGAAGTCGAGCAACAGAAATTGATCTCCAAAATAGAGATCATCCAGAATTACTTTCCAGAGGTAAGAAAATCCCTTGATAATATTATTTTACTGGAAAAGGAGGTTAAAGAAGCAAGGAATACCTTCCAGAAAGCAGTTGCATGTTCAGGAAACAGAGATATGTTGAGAAATCTAAAGCTTTCTGTCATAGAATGGATAAGAGGAGACACCATGCTCAAGGTATGGGAAACAGACATATCTGAAAACAAGAAGATAGTTAAAGAAATCAAAGATGATTTTGAGGGAATCTTTGATTCTTTGGTCAAGCAAGCATTAGGTATTGAAAGAAATTATTTCTCTGAGCCACCAGGGAAGATAAACATTGTGAAATAAGAGTTGAACTGCAAAGAGAGCTTGAAGGAGATTCAGGCGGAAATTTCATAGTTGAAGGAAATCGATGCCAACCTAATAGAACGATGGCTGGTATAGCCCAATTTAAAGTTGCAAATGATCAGGTTTGTCGATAAAGGTTTCAAAGACCAGTTTCCAAAGGTCCAAACAAAGTTTTATCTTTTTGAAGCTAAGGATCTTCCGACACCTCCTAGAAATTTTGTTTATTTTCTAGAGAAATGTATTGAATGTATAGCATCAAAGGAGGGAGAGACTTCAACTAAAGAGTGAAGTATCATTTGGAACATTATACTATTGAAATGATAGACAAACAAAATTTAATCATGCAATGGTTAAGGTTGCATTTTTGTAACTATTTTTCTCCTAAAAAGTAGGAGATTGCTAACCATCAAGTATTGATGACCTTGTATAAATATAGGGAACGAAGACTGAAATAAGGATTTTTTTTTCTACAAAGGCATTGTGATGAAGTAATTTTGAAGAGACTCTGAATTAATCGAAATGCAGATTGAAGATTCTAGATTTTGTCAAGTCTGAGTTATGTGCTCCCCTGTCTTTTCATCTTTCTTTCATATATCTAATTGATGAATTCTTGGCTACAATTTAGTACAACCTCTATTGTGGAAATTGTTATTATTGTTATTTAAATCATTTATAGTTTTTCCTCTGTATCGGTTATCAACAGATATAAGACCTGTAAATGTTTAGATTTCAATATCATATGCTTCATTAATATTTTTCTTGTTTTCATAGTCTTCTGTTACAACGTGAGATTCCTCTTCAATTGATGCCTCACCTTGTTAATAGCGTTATGTTTTTCCTCATATCATGCATGTTTCCTTTCCTTTGAATTTAACTCAAATACAAGAAACGACCTTTAATTTAGTCATCCTATTAATTCATGTTTTAAAATCTTTCTATTTACATTGTGAAATAGAGATAACGAAGCCTAAAAAGAAAACACAGAATTGTATCTCCTTTACTTTTATCCTTCATGACAGTACCAGTTTCAAGGCAACCTAACATCGAACCTGGTCTTTCAGATAAAACTAGCATCGCTCTAAATTTATTTAACACTATCTTACAAACAAAAAATAATCAGGTTGATTTAGAACGTTCATGGGCAGCAATTGAGAGAGATATCAGTATTCAAGAAAACTGGGAATTTCGACAGAGATAGTTGAGAAACCAACTATAGTTCTCACCTTTTTATCATTGATTTTTCTATCCTCAACTTCCTCTGTCTTTTCAGATTCCCTGATAGTATACTTTAGAGCCTTAAAGTATAAACTCAGGAATAATAGGAGACATGGGTTACATTTCCAAGAAAAAGAAAGTCATCAAGGGTGATGACAAAAAAGATAAGTAAATGATGGAAACAAAGGATTTTTACAATTACCAAATAAATAAAGAATAATTTGGGTTGAGTGTACAAATGTAGAAATAGATGACCTAGTGAAAGATGGCTTGGCTTGTGAGGGCTCAAGTTAAGAAAGAGAACTGGTGGAGGGTGGGGGCCCCATAGGTGGGTGCCCCATAGGTGGGTTTCTATATGAGTTGAATATATGGAGGAAAATCTGTTGATGGGAAAACTGGTAATGGATGAGATGGAGGGATAATGATATTGCATAGGTGCAGTCAATAGAACCGAGATGATATGACATGGGAGTCCATTGAGAAATATAGAAATATGATGATAAGAAGTATGATTTTCATTCTCGGAAGTGCATAAGACTATCAGGACTCCCATCCTAAGGGGGTGAAATCAACATGAATGTCAAGTTGCCAAGGGGAACTATGAATGGGACAACTCATGTGGGGGAGAGTGCTACCAAGTGACAGTACCAAAATGCAGTGAAGGTGAAGGTACTAATGAGCCGGGTGTAAGGAACCTAAAATTAAACATCAGAGGGTGTGATTGGGATATGCAATTGATTTACAAAGGGAATAATTACATGTCAGTGTTGAACATATACCTGAAGGGGATGTGTCACTTTGATGACTAGGTACCTGCACACATGAAAAACAAATACCCGGCGTGAACATTATCTGATGCTAAGGAAAATATATCATTTGTCTGATAATTTTGAACATGAGCATGCGTACCTGAATGTGACGTGAGAAAAATGCTCCCCCTAGGCCAAGTTCAAATGATGACTTGAGGAATTTGAATGTGTAGATGGCAGGACTAGGATCCTGTGGTTGAGAACAGATTGGAAAACAGAGGTTCTGGGATCCTATAACTGAGTGGGGAATTTTGGAAAAAGGGACTATATATGGTTGGTCGAAAAGAAGACTAAAACCTCTACAAATGTGTACAAAGAAAAACATAAGGTAGAATGGATATGCTTAGGCTTAAAACTTCTTTAGGTACAACCCGTTGACAGGTTCTTTGAGAGGGTAGCCTTATGGAGAGGCCATGATGTATGCCCCCTTAGTGAGGCAGTGTTGGACGATGTAGGGTTCGTGCCATAATGACTTGAATTTCCCATGGCCGAGGGTATCGTAGGCCAAGAAGAGATGTCCTTCACTAAATGAGTGAAGGTTGACATGGTAGTCGAAGGTGGATTTGGACCATTTTTTAGCTACCTCATTGCTTAGTAATGAATATCGACGATCTTCATCCAATGAATCTAAGGTTAGCAGGCACTGCTCCATCATAGCAGTGTTGGGTAATATCTCAATGGCAATGCGTAATGTGGGGATTTCACGCTCGATAGGGAGGGTGGATTCGATCCCATGGATGAGGTGGAATAGGGTAAAATTGTTGACAGTTTTGATTGCCATGTGATAAGCCCATAACCCGTAAAACAACATATGATGCCAGTTGGTCTTATGTTTGTTGACGATACGTTGTAGTATGGTTTTGAGGACTTTGTTGACAACCTTGACCTGTCCATTGGACTGGGGGTAGTATGGGGAGGAAAAATCATGGGAGAAGCCTAACTTTGAGGAGAGTTCCTTGAAGATCTCATTCTCAAAGTGTTTACCGTGATCAGACACTAACTGTAGTGGGACTCTGAATCGGGTAAAGGCATGGTTGAATAAAACACGTGTTGTTGTGTCAGCGGTATTGTTGAAAGTGGGCATGGATTTGACCCATTTGGTAAAGTAATCTATTGCCATGATAATGTACTTGTGTCCATTACTGGATGAAGGATGGAAAGTCATGAAGTCTATTCCCCATTTCTAGAAGGGGATTGTAGTGATGACTAGATGTAGAAGAGTTGGTGGTGCTCGTTCTTTGTTTGCATAGCACTGACATTTGTCACATCGCTTGACAGTGTGGATGCAGTCATGAAACAACGCGGTCCAGAAGTACCCTTCTCGAATAATTTTTTGAGCGGTGGACATACCTGAGAGGTGACCACCGCAAGCACCGCTATGTAAATCGTTCAAGACTTTGTCAGCTTCATCAATGGTTAAACATCAACGAAGGATGGTGTCGACCTTGCAACGATAGAGAACATCTCTGATGAGGATATATCGAGGGGCCTGATGGTGAATGCATCGACGATCGTCTCGAGAGAGACGAGACCCAAAATTTTGTGTTCGTAGGTAGATGAGGAGATCACCATACCAGGGGTCATTAGAGGGGATGAAAAAGAGGTGTTTGTTGAAAATCTATGTTGACGGAGGAAGATGTGGCATCCGAGGGAAAATTCATAATGATTTCAGAGAGGACAGGCGCTTTATTGCTTTTGGGAGTTGATAACTCTAGGTTGTATTCCTGGAGGATAATGATCCATCAAGAAAATTTTCCATTAATTTTCCGTTGACTAAGCAAGTAGTGCATGGGGTTGGAATCTACTATGACCTTGGTAGTTTGAAGAAGGATATAATGGTGCAACTTTTGGACTATGAGGACAACTGCTAGGGATATTTCTCATAATGATTGTTCTTCAAGGGTGGCCCTGAAAGATTTTTACTGATATAGTAAACGACATGTTCACACCCATCATTCCCTAATTGGATGAGGACTCCTGCTACTGAGACGACTGAGGCTGAAAATCATAGGATGTAATCACGATCATAGTCGAGAGGAATAATCAAAGGGGCATTGGATAAGGAGGATTTTAAATCATCAAAATTTGTTTGAGCATGTTCTTCCCATCGAAATGGCATATCATGGTGCAGTAGGCGGAGGAAACCATGCGCACAAGTGGCATAGTCTAGGAAAAAATGACGTAAAAAGTTGGATTTTCCTTGCAAGCTCTGCAGTTGGTGTAAATTCCTTGGTGGTGGAATTTTTGTGATAGATTGGACCTTGAGGGGGTCCATCGTGATGTTGTGTTGGGAAACAATGAACCCAAGGAGGCGTCCAACAATGACACAAAATACGCACTTGAGGGGGTTCAAGTGGATATTGTACTGGAGACATCGTTGGAAAATGATGTATAAGTCATCTAAATGTTGATTTCATTTTTTGGATTGAGGAGTCAAATAAGTGAGGATGATGCAAGCAAGATCATGGAAAACATAGGTCATGGCCCATTGAAATGTAGCACCAATGTTTTTGAGTCCAAAAGGCATGAAACGATAAGAAAAGGTACCCCAAGGGGTAGTAAAATTAGTTTTATATTGATCTGTTGGATGTATTTGGATTTGATTGTAGCCGAAGAATCCATCCATGAAGGATAGTGCCTCATGGCCAGCACAGTCGTCGATAATTTGGTCGATGAAGGGAGTTTGAAATTTGTCTTTGGGACAAGCATGGTTGAGATCGCAAAAGTATTTGTAGACACGAATAGTGCCATGTTTCTTGTTAACGGAGACGTGGTTGGAGACCCATGAGGTATGCGTAATGGGGTAAATGAACCCAACATAACATAACTTGTCAATTTCAACTTTGATAGCCACAAATTTGGATGGGTGAAGGGGTCGTTGCTTTTGATGAACTAAGGCGATATCTGGCCAAGTTTCGATTCGATGTTCGATGATAGGTGGATCAAGGTCGAGAATATCTGTATATGACCAGGAAGAAATTTCCTGGTTTTCCTGAAAGAGAGCTTTGTAAGTCGTGATTTCTTTAGGAAAGCATGTGGCTCCGATGGTGATTTCTTCTATGATTCCTAGTTTAATGGAACTGTAAATTTTGACAATGGGAGAGATGTTGGCCATGTTGCCTTCTTCAAAATCATCTGGGGCAGGGATAGGGTTATTGAACTAGTCTATATGCCCCAAAGGAATAAAACCCTTGGTTTCAACTGCACATATGGAGGTTTGGGTAGGAGGCTGAAAGGCCTCCCGTGAGAGAAAAAGTGCTCAATGATGGAGTGTGTTCCGTGGGCAATCGAGAGTAGTGAGTTCCTCTAGGATGTATTCTTTACAGTGGAAAATGGGAGAATACATGGGATCATGGGAGGTGACAGGGGGAACTATCACAGTGTGGTTTTCCTCCAGTGGTGAGGACGTAGATGGGATATCGTGTACAGGGTGCGAGGGACCGCTAGACATAAAGTGAATGTTCTGATACTGTGGAAAGTGACTTGTTCTTGAAGGTATTGGTGATGAAATGTATCGAATATCAGTAATGTGAGCCTTAGTAGAAGGTGGTTGAGCGGGCTCTAGCTGAGATGTTTGGCGTACTATGGCTAAGGTTTGGCGAAATTGAGGTAGAGATGGGCAATGATGAGTGTAATGGAATATTATGAGCATATGTCACAAGCGAATTTGGTTTGTAACACTTTATTTCCTACAGTGGAGGACTCTGGAGTAGCAGTGGATGTACTTGGTGGAGTGGCGAGAAATGTGGTTTCTATAGGGATTTAGATCAGATTGCGTAACTCGAGAAGAGTAGGACATCTATTAGTGGGGTGTCCCTCTCTTTCGTATAGTGCGCAAGGAGGTTGAACTTGAGGAGGAAGTGGAGTCATGGGCTCTTTATTCTTTCGTCTTCCCCCAACAACGACAATGGTGCCAACAGTGGGGGGATGGTGGTGTGGCAGGAGTCTATACTAGAATATGCATCGGTATTCCCTCTGTCTGAGGAGGGAGATATGGTTGAGGAACCATCACAGGTGGATGTAGATACCATACAGTGATGCCAAGAACCATGTTAGGAAGGGTAAGGGTTGCAGTTACCTGGAATGATTGGACTCCAGGTGGGGGGTAGAAGAAAGGAATTTGGGTAATGGCTTGGGGGACTATCTCCCAAACCAGGATTTTCCCCTAGAGGGGAGGGAAATCAATAATAAGTGGTGCAGTGGGGTTCTCAGGGAATTCCTGAGGTAATAGTTCTTCAACTAGTGGAGCATCGATGTGAGGAGTGGCCTCAGGGGGAGGAATAGTGTATCTGATATCTTCTCCATTAGAATATACTACACACACTTGTGTTGAATGTTGTAGGAGAGGTGGTGCTCCATAATATTCCCCCAGCAAGGATGGGTCCTTGAAAATTCTGGGACCCATGTCGATGACCGGATACGAATTTGAGCTAGTGCGGACAAGGGGAAGAATGTTATCGATGTTGGAAGAATGGTTAGGTTCATAATGCGTAATTTGGTCGATGGTGATGATTTTCCCATTGTGGGGGAACATCATCATTTGAAACAGAGAAGAGGCTACCGCCTTCATAGCGTACATGTAACTATGTCCAAACAAGATATTGTAATCAAGTGGGGCATCAATAACTTCCATGTCGATTAGGATGGTTTTTCCCTCGAGTTTGAAGGGGACATTTTGGAAGAGCCCTTCAGGGGACGAGGTTCTACCATCATAAGCTCGCAGGGTGATGGCAGATGGTCGAGTTTCTTCTAGACTACTTTGGACATGATGCATGTGGATGCAACTTCATTGATGATGCATCGATGAAATGTGATGTTTCAAATCTTAACTGGTATCTAGAAAGCTACCAGGGTGGGGAGGCGTGGTTCTTCGCTATCTAGGTCGAAGGTGATGAGTCTAGTATCAGTTGGGTCGACTTCCCCCAAGGTGGACATCAAGGATTTTCGCTGATTTGGATAGGTTTGGAAGAGCTCCAATATAGACATGGTTGCAGGAGACTGAGATAAGTCCTCGACCCGATTGTAGTTATGGGTTTCCCTAGAATGAGGGTTATGTACATTTCGTCGTAATGACATACAAGTTATATGAGGGTTTGGTTCAGTGTTAGCGCATGGAATCATTAATGGTAGTTCGACCGTAGCTGGAGTCATTTCTAAGGTGGTTGGGGTAGATTCAGGGGGCACACCATATTGGAGACTGCGTGTTTACAAAATAATCTCTTCTTTACTGGTAAGGAGGATGTTGCGATCAGCTGAATTTCCAGGTTGATTGGGACCTGGGTTTTGATACTACCCCATTTGGGGTGGGGCAAGATGTACTTCATGTTGGGTATTCATCACACCTTGGTGTGGAATAGGTTTTTGCAAAACGGTCGGAGGTGGTTGTTGCAAATATTTTTGTGGGGCCTATTGAGGGGCAGGCAGCGCTAGGGGACATGGAGCGTTCATGGATTCTTTCATCCATTTGAAGTCATAAATTTGGGGGAAATGGTGTGTATAATGTCCATACTCAAAACAAAGAGCACAAGGGAAGTTAGTCCTAAGATTTTTGTTGTTCTTCCCTTGTTGCTTGTTATTATTGTCCCCTTGGGGGTTTTGGTTGCCTTGATTCTGGTTGCCCCTAGTAGTATGGTTGTGTTGGGGGTTATTTCCTCCTGGTCCTGGGTTATTATTGTTTCAGTTTTTTCCTTTATTCTTGGCATTATTCAGCTGATGGGTCGGGTTTTCTGCATTCAATTTTTCAAACTCATGAATCTATTGAATGCGAGAGGGATGAACAAAATTAACGTCATCATGTGGGTGTCCTTTTGGAGGATAAATTGGTTGTGGAGGACCAGGAAATGGAAAGTACAGATTGTTTTGGAGGGTCGATCCATATGGTGTATAGGAAGTTGAAGTACCTCCACAACTGTTATGGTTGTATGTAGGGGTTGGGGGTGGACCCATACTTGATTGAGGGACCAAATGCATATGGGTTACCAGTGGGGGTCCCCCCAATGGTTGAGGGGGAATGACATGAAATAGTTTTTGGTAAGACGAGAGAGGATAATAAGATGGCCCTCCATAGTGTTGCGGATATTGAGGTGCACCATAAATAGGTGGCGGTTGGTTGTAGGGGTTATGGTGTGTCATGGAACCAATCAACCCATCCACATCGTGAGACATCCCAGGTTTGTCCTGGCCAAATGGTATGGGTTTGGGTGCATCAGGTAACACTGTGTACAAGTAACCTGATTGAGCATAGATGATGTCAAACTGTTGGGCCTTGCTGATTGCTTCCTCTTCCATTTGAGGACAAATTGGATGCTACATCCTTGGAAATAACAAAGACAAGTGATTTGAGAAACCAATCAAGACATTGTTCTTTGGTGGTTTCCACTTTACACAAACTATCATGCCTACGCCATTCATGGATGTGATTGGCTATATGGATAGTATTATTTTTTTTGAACTTTGACAGAAGTTCTAAGATAGTATCATGACGAATTAGTAGTTGGAAAAAGGACAAAAGGGCCTTGGCCAATGATTCAAAGGTCGCATGGGACCCTGATTTTTTCATCCACGTACCATTTGGCTGAGGAACCCGTGAGATTTATTTGAAACAAACTTAAGTGGATGGAATCATCCATGATGCTATTTGAATATCACCATAAGTGGAAGGTCATAACATGTTTGGAGAGATCATCCCCTGGTTTTCCTTCAAACTTTGGAATATCTGAAGGTAATTTGGTCAGCATATTAGGCCAAGTGGGATCATAAAAAATGGGATCATTCGTGAGTTTGGTTAAATCAGGAATGTTAAGGGATGCCAAGTATGGCATAGGGAGGTTTGGTGGAGGATTAGTTCCAGCCATCTTGTGAATAGGTAGTGGACCTGTCCGTTGAGAGACATTTGGTGAGGTTGTACTTTTCCCTTGAGAAGAAGTTTTCCCCCTGCCTCCTTGTGAAGGAGAACTAGTGGATGGATGGCCTTGGGAATTGGACCCAAGCAAGGTGGAACCAAGTAAATGTGATCCAAAAATAGTGGAACTCACGGGGGTGTGAGATGGTTGATTCGGTGAGTGGGAAAGACTAGGGACTCCTCCTAGAATAGGAAGAAGATTTTGCAAGCATCTGGAACGACGGAGATTTTGTGGGTCCCCTATGGTTTCCGACTAGAAAAGTGAATGTGTTAAAATGGTGACAAGAGATAAATAAATGAACAAATGATTTGTATAATTTGAACCTTCACAAGATAGTACAACTCACAATTGCATGTAATCAAATGAACATCATACATAAATCAACTGTAACTGAGCAAACATGTGGGTAGGTGTCTTTTTTCCATGTGGGGGAACAAGTAAAAACAAATGATTGTGTCGTAAAATATGTATCGTCCTTCCTCTCAAATATCACCGAGCCTTCCAAAATCACTCAAAAGTGGGGTGTTAAGCCATCAGAAGAGGAACTAGTGAAGGTTGAAATAATCAGTTATAATAAGGGGTAGAGGGTGCATATCCCAAAAGAGCTGGTGATATTTCCCAATAGCCACACAAAATATGATCAAGGTGTGATTGCAGCCCACAATCACCACCTGGGTAGATATCCTAAATTTTGGTCACTAGGTATATTTAGGTCACTAGGTACCTTGGTCAAAGTGTGACATTTATATTTTCGGCCTCAGAAATGGGTCACGGACTAGATGCCCTTCCAAGAGTTGGGTGACTCAACGAGGGATGCACAAAATAAATGGACCTCATCCTTCAACCCTTCATGGGTATCTCCCTGCCTTATGATGTAGGAACACTTGACTTGGAGGATTTGAAGGTTCCCTATTTCTCAACTTCTATGTTTGAAAATGTGAGAACCAGATAATGGGGGGTTATTTGGTTGCCTACCCCCGAGATCCTACCTAGACTAAAAAAATTGTTTTGGCACCTCCTATGGAGGAAAACTTCGTGAGTTTTCAGAAAAAATTTAGATGTGGTGGGCTGAGAGATTGGGGGTGTGAACCAATCTCGTTTGAATTAATTGGTGCGAATAATTTCCAAAGAAGTAGTGGGATGTTTAAGAATTCCTTTAGAGAAAACCTACTTCAACCTCCACAATTCAAAATAGAAATTATGTGTGTGGGGAGTGACTTTGTGTGCAAGTAAGTGAGAAAGTGTGCCAAGTTTTTAATAAGTTAGGTGTGGGATTGCAACATGTGGACTTCCCGTGTTCCTTACAAATATTTGTTACCTAGATTACTATGTTTCATTGGTACAACCTTGCAGAATTTTAAAATCCCTAAAGAACTAGCATGTGGACATATGGGTCCTTTACAAATCCTTTAAACTCCCTAAATGTTGTTTACACTAAGAAATCTTGAAAAGTATCCTAGATTGCAAGCATGTGGGAATGTATGGGCCTGTTACTTTGATCTTTAAACTTCCTTAGATTGTGATGTAAACTAAGAAAGCAATTTCAAGAAACTATCCTAAGTTTACAACATGTGGGCATGCATGGGCCCTTACAACTTTAAGATGATTTCAAAAAACTAAGACGACCCCTAGGGGGGCTTTTTCCTCTCCTAAATATTTTTGTTAAGGGAGATGAAATGTTCCTTTAACCACCTTTCTAATTCTCAATATCACACTAGGGTGCGATAGAAGAGCATACTCAAGGGTCAAAGTTAACTTCTAGTCCCAATGTAAGTGATTTATGTATGATAGCAATATCCTAAAATTACAATTTTACAAGCCAAACAAGCCATCCATGTGGAAACCAAAGAAAAAGAGGAGAATATATGGTTCTTTTTACCCCTTAAGTGCCTATGTTAGCTAACCTTTCATATGGGAAAGAACTCTAAGTGGAGTGCATGTGTCTTACAAAGTGCATGAAAGAAAAAATATGACAGCTAGGGGCCTTCAAATCATCATAAAAACCCTTACAATTTTGAAAAACTAGAGATATGCACGGGTTACAACTCTGACGGGTTCACAGTGGGTGCACAATGTGCAATGCAAAGAAGTCTGTGGCACACACAATGCGTAGAGTGCATGTATGTGGACAAGAAAATTCGTACACTTCTGTCATGCATCGGGGGAGAAATTTTTGAGTGAAATATTCCTTCCCCAGCTCTGAATTTTTCCTTTGGCAAGTTGGAATAGGCCGGTTTTCATACCTACGAGACAAATTGATTAAAAATAAGTGCTCTCTAAGCTCAAATAGGGTGGAATTTGATACCTTTCTCCAGTATGGTCTCTAATCTGTTGTGTTGGTTTTGTCACTTGGGTGAGAAAAACAACAAAACTTGCATGCCTAGATGAGCCTACTAGACAAGACAGAAGTTTATGAGTGGGTTAAACAAGCCAAACACATGTATAAACAAATAAATAAACTAAAACAACTAAGAAATAAAATTTATAAAGCATGAGAAATTTAGAACCATAAAAATCAACCAATGACCAACATAATGCTACCAATGGATCAATAGATTATTAGGAAAAACACCGTAGAGAAAAATGAGGACTTATGAGTCCCCTCTTCCTCCTTGAGAGGGATCTTGAGTTCCCTAATGGAGATCTCTTCATACAATGGAATAGAATGGAAAATGGTGAAGAACAACAATGCCTATTCCCTCAAGAGGTGAGTGGAATGGCCTATTGCAATTATGCTTGAAGGTTCCAAAGAGAAAAGAGGATTCTCAAGGGAGAATTATTGAAGCATAACAATACTATGAAGATCTTGGTTTCTTAGTGCACCCATGGCTCTTATTTATATAATTTCTTAAAGGAAAAATGTAATTGGTTCTTGGTGTGAACAAGGGGACTTTTAGGTCACCCTCTAGTCCTTGACCAGCCTCCCATTTGGATTTCCCTCAGATATGAAGGTCAAATCGTGTTGGGAGATAGTCCATAAGTGGTCGAGGGGTTGACAAGATCCATAAATGTGTCATTCATAGAAGTGCATGGATTTTCTCGTACACAGTTGTGCACTTGGGGCATTGTGTGCTATAAGGGCTTTGTTGGTCCACACACACTGCGCACTGTGCACGTGCTTCCTTTGGTGAATTTGTACATGTCAATTTTTGACCCAATTGTATAGTTTTTTGCCTTTTGAATGCATTTTAGTGTTGCAAGTGAACTAATTGTTGTTGGGATTGTTGTGTTTCTGTAACCATTTGTGTGCAATGTTGTGGATGATATTTTAGTGATAACATTGTCTATGACCCAGCTGGAAATGGTGTCGGTGCATGTGTTTCCACATAATTGTCAAGCATGGGACACTCATCAATACGATGCTTCTCAGACTGACATGTGGTACACCATACGTGCTCCTACATGACTTTTACCTTTCTGATATCTTGCAATTACCTCATTAGGTTGGCCAACTGAGACTGTACCTCTGCTAATCATGTCAATGTCTCTCCTCCTCTGGCTATAGCTTCCAGAAGCATCACAATTTCCACCACTTATGCCTGATTTTTCACCTTATGTTGGGTGAGAAAGACTCAAATATGGTGAAGTAACCCCTCAATGAACCATTCTCTATGTTGTAGATCCTAAATTTGGAACGTCGGACTATCTAACAAAATCTTGAATCGTTTGTCATAATCCCACATGGTTTCTCTTGGTTTTTGTTTAATATTCTTGATTTCTGTAATACATTGGGACTTTGACTCGGGCTTTTGGAATTTCTTCAACAAATCGCACTTGATCTCTATCAGGGACCTCGTTTGTTGCGTCGACGTAGTAGCCTTGTACTTCATATACCACGTCAAGGATCTATCCCTAAATGTAGTTTCCAGTTGAGAAATCTTCGATGTTTTGTATATGATCCTCTTCACATACCATATCGCCTCACAGTGTTGAAATATTGTAACATTGAAGAATATTCTACCTAAGAGAGAGTTGAATAATATTATTATATTATATTTAATTAGACCCTATTGTGCCTTAGTAAAAGTCGACCCTATTGTGCCTTGAAAGTTAATTGTAAATTAAGAGGGTAAAGTGATAGGTAGGCCCAGACTTAATTATAGGTTGGCTAGACCACTATTTATAAGAGAGTCCAGTGCTTCATTTGGACACATACACACCTAGCTCTGCAGTGCGCAAGTATTGGAGGAGAATATGTTGCAACTGGGGGTGACGTCGACAAGGGTTTTGGTATATATCTTGGTATTTATTGGTTAAGTGGTGTGTTACTCTTCCTAGTGAAGGAGTAGAGGAGGATATTTTGTTCGGTCTTTGGTATATCTATATTGAGGAATTTTTTGTTGGGTTTTCTCCCCCATTAGGGTTTCCTAGGATAATCTATGTGTCTCTATTTTTTTTTTTATTTCCTCTCTTTCAGTGATCTTATTTATGCATCTAATGGGACAAATAATTATAATAAAAAAGAAGAATCGTAACTGCTAGTTGTATAAGTAAAACTTCAACATGGTATCAGAGTAGGCTTGAAATAGACCAATTCAAAATTAATAAATAAGTAGCTAGCCTCAACGTACCCTCTCCCAGATTCAGTTTTCAATCTTGCAGCTATTGCAGAATTAGGGTTTCTGCATAAACACTAAGTGTGACTTTTTCCTTGTTTGAGGGGGATGTTGGAGAAAGTAACCACACCTAGGAAATTTCCCTAGGAGGGCGCATCTAGTCCATGGATCAGAATTATGCAATTGGAAGTTTGAGAAATTAGGGTTTCCTCATAAAACCCTAAGTTGCAATTGTAGTTCCGGTTGCAGTATTAGTTGCAGTTGCAGTATAATTTGTGGTTGCATTGTCCATTCCTTCGTGTTAGTTCCTTCATGCTAGTTACAAAACCAGTTGCAGTGCCAATAGTATTTGCAATGAACTTTCTTGTGAAGAGTTAGGACTGATTTTCATTGTCCTAGTGCACCTTACCCTAGCAAATATCTAGCTAACTTTAATTTACAAGTTGAAGTACCTTTGAAGTTTTTAAGGTTCGTTATTGCTTGCCACTACTATTGGATGGTGCCACTACCTATCGGTACTATCAGAGGTATGTACTTACATATTTTTAAATTGTATCATTATTCTTAAAGGGTATTTGTAGGAGAAAGTATCTTTTTGTCTAAACAACAATCGTAGATCCAGAGGGATCTCAAATCCAACACATTCAAAGGAACTATGTACCCCATGTTTGATCAATTTAGTATTCCTCTATTTGTTATGATCTTATGAACATCTAGGTTGTATTTTGATCTGTTGAAGTTATGACTATCATACTAACCATCTATCAAAATTAAAGTCAAAAGTATTAGATTGATTAAGGTTGATATTATAGAGTTTATTCTATAATTCATATTTCTATCAATATAGCATATTGTCTTAGTACAAAGGATAGGTTGAAGAAAATACTTGTCATATTGAATGAAGGAGACTTGGAAGAAAAAAAAACACTCATTATTGAAGACAAGACTCCAGGTTATAGGTTTGATTGATTAAATTGATAAGATTCAAATTTACAAATATCAAGCTTGATAATTGCTAAACACTATAGTTGTGATAACAATATTTGAAAAGTTTTATTATTGAATACTTGGTAGCATGTGAGCACTATTGAGATAAATGTTTACTGTAATACATTACTAGATATAATTAACATCTCCTCTAGGAGAAACTTCTTGTTTTGTTTCTAGGTTACCATCGAGGAATGATTGATCACAACACTAGAAGAGTGTTTCTCTCATTCCTTATTATTGTATTTCTTAATTTTTCCTGTTGTTTCAGGCATGCCACAAGTGATATCTTTAAAAGAGCTACTCTGACGATTGTTCTCACTATTTTTTTTATTATTATTATAAAGAGTATTATTCTTGTTTGTTGTTTCTCCCTTGTTTTTCTTGTTCTGGGAAGGTCACAGGTGATAACCTTGAAGGGATCTATAGTGATGTTTGTGGGAGGAAACATATTATATGAGACATGGAGTAGAATATCTATGATGTATACATGGTTGTATACATCCATGTACCGAAGAAGAAGAAGAAGAAGAAGAAGCTACTTTTGCTAGATACATAACATCTCATATGGAGATAGATCATGAGGAGCAGAAGGATCCAAAGATGACTGAAAAAATACCTTTGGTGTAGTTAATCACTCTTCATATCACCAGGAAGAGTTAGTAGAGACATAAGGGTGTACCCAAAATCAATGCAGTAACCAGAAAGAGACCAACACGGTTCTGTGACACTTTGCAGTATGCAAAGACATTTAGCATTGATGAGACATATCAAAGGGAGAATATCACTTCGAAGATTATATAGACTCAGAGGGATTCAAGATTCAGAAGAAGCATGGAGACTCAGAGAAATATTGATTTGTGTCCAGAGGATTCTCCCATCAAGAGGGAGAAGACTATGATGAGACACTTGCTCTAGTAATCAGAAGAAGTATATATAGAAAAAACATGATATTCATTAAAAGAAGTTGACACAATATGATATTTAGAGGAAGAAAGTATGAAAATCCCTATATTTTAGATTGAGTTATCTCTAGTGATAGTTGGTGCAGTACATGAGTTGGTCCATGGAGACATGACTACAATAGAATATTGAGTTACCTCCAGAGAAGGAGGATAAGCTACCCTTAGTGTCAATTATTGAGCCACTCTCAGTTTCATATGTATTTATTATCGCGATAGAGTAGAGGAGTTATTGTCAGATTTCAGTGAGAATGGAGTATTCATTATTAGCTTCAGTGCAGTTGTAGGTGCAGAGTCCCATTCCTAGAGGAATAGTTGCAGAGAGAGCAAAGGACATACTCTCAGGCAGTGAGACATATAGTTCTTTGCATAAAGCACATAGAGCTAACATTTGATTGTTCATATTAAGTTGTAGTTGAACAAGTGTACCAAGTTGGTAGAATGTAATTTGAAAATTTGGTTTTGAAGTACAAGACATGAAGACTCATGCATGCAAGTTGAAGAAAGATCCAAGAACTTGGTATGGTAGGAATGATAGTTTTCTGATGAGCTTTGGATTTACCAAGAGTAAATTTGATTCTAATATTTACTTCAAGGTTATGAATGATGATCCAATTGTATTTCTACTATATGTGGATGAATTAATCTTGATAGGAGAATAAAATCTCATCACAAATTGAAAAAAAAATCTTGTTGCGGAATTTGAGGTGAAAGGCCTAGGTCTGATGCATTATTTCTTAGGTCTTGAAGTTTGGCAGAGCTCAGAGATGATCTTCCTTAAATAAGGGAAGTATGCAGTTGAAATACTGAATAAGTTTGACATGTTGGAATGTAAAGCCATGGCCAGACCCATGGAGACGAATTTGAAGCTCCAGGTTGATACTTTGTCAGAGTTAGTTGATGCTACTCTATACAGACGAATTATTGGTTCATTGATGTATCCGATGAATACCAGACGAGATATATGATTTTTTGTGAACACCTTGAGTCAATATTTGGTGGAGCCAAGACATGTTCACCATGTAGCTGCAAATCATGTGATGGATACCTTAAGGGTACGTTAGATTATGGTCTCTACTATACTGGAGATTGTGACTTCAGATTGTTTGGCTCTACTGATTTAGATTGTTTGGCTCTGCTTTAGACAGAAAAATCACTTCAGGATATTGTTTTAGTTTGGGGTCAGCCATGACTTCATGGAAAAGAAGTAAGTAATCCAGTATTGCTCTCAGTACAATAGAAGTAGAGTACATTGCAACATGCTCTGCCAGTTGCGAATCCATATGGCTTCAAAAGTTGTTGATAGTTCTATTCGATCTAAAGATGGAAGATAGAATGATGTTATGTGATAACCAGAGTTGCATAAAGATGATAGAGAACCCAATTTTTCATGATAAAACAAAGCACATAGAGATCCGTTATCATTACATTCATGACATGGTGTGGAAGGGATCTATAAAGCTCCAATATGTTAGCATAGATGAGTAGGTTGCAGATGTGTTGACTAATCCTATGTCTCATGTGAAGTTTGAGTAATTCCGAGACAAGCTTGTTGTAGTCTGAAAGGACCTCCCTCAAAAGGGGGAGTGATGTTGATAATACTATGGTATCCTAACCAACAACAAGTAGCTCAAATAGGATTTTGTATCCTAGGGGACTGATCATCCTTGGGTATATCTTGAAGGTTTGGTAAGGACGGTCTATCAGAGTACTTGTGCATGTATATGCCAACTACGGTTAGTAGTGGTAGCTCAGTTAGAATTTTATATCCTAGGGAATCTTATGATTCCTGGGAAGATCTTGAAGGTTCAATAAGACATTCTGTGAGAGTACCACATGGTAGCTCAGTTATGATTCTATATCATGGGGAATCTTATGATTCATGGGCAGATCCTGAATGTATGGTAAGGATGGTCTGTCAGAGTACCACATATGTTGTTGTTGATGCACCTAACTCATTCTATTGCCACATATAGATGTTGATTTTCCAGCTTTATGTTGTTGATGTTATTGTTCCAGCTTCATGTTGTTGATGATGTTGATGTTCCAATCTCATGTTGTTGTTGATGATGATATTATTCCATCTTTGTGTTGTTGATATTGATGTTCCATCCTCATGTTGTTGATGATGATGATGTTATTCCAACTTTGTGTTGTTGATGTTGATTTTATAGCCTCATGTTGTTGATGATGATGATGTTATTCCAGATTTGTATTGTTGATGTTGATGTTGATGTTCCAACTTCATGTTGTTGATGATGATGATGTTACTCCAACAACGCACTGCAGATGATGATGATGTTCAGTTTCTACTGATGTTGATGATGATAATTTTTTTTGATGACCTATAGATATGATCGAAAGTGTTCCCAATGTTGATGACAATGTCCCTTCCTCTTGATGATGTATTGAGTCCATTGAGTTGTTATTAATGTTGTTGGTAGAATACTCTTCTTGTTAAGGGGGAGTGTTGAAATATTGTAACTTCAAAAAATATTCTACTCGAGAGAGGTGTGAATAATATTATTATATTATATTGTCCCTGAGGTGTAGGACATTCGGTGATGGAGTGTGATGTTAAGGAACTCTGTGATGTTAAAGTCACTGGTTCGAAACCTGTGGGGACAAAAAGTCCAGCCATGCTAAGGGTTGGTGTGGCTCAGACTGGGTGCGATCCTTGGGTCATTTTGACGGCTTAGATTCCCCTGAGTCGTGGTTTCTCAAGACATATGCTAGTCCCGTAGGTCATAGACAAACTAGCAAACAAAAAAATATATATTATTATATTATATTTAATTAGGCCCTATTGTACCTTAGTAAAAGTCAGCCCTATTGCTCCTTGATATTTAATTGTAAATTAAGAGGGTAAAGTGACAGGTTGGCCTAGACCTAATTATAGGTTGGACAGACCACTATTTATAAGATAGGCCAGTGCCTCATTTGGACACATACACACCTAGCTTTGTAGTGCACAAGTCTTGGAGGATAATATTATGCAAGTGGGGGTGATGTCAAGAGGGGTTTTTGTCTATCTCTTGGTATTTCTTGGTTAAGTGGTGCGCTACTCTTCCTAGTGAAGGAGTAGAGGAGGATATTTTGTTCGGTCTTTGGTCTATCTATATTGAGGAATTTTTTGCGGGGTTTTCTCCCCCATGAGGGTTTCCCAGGATGATTTGTGTGTCTCTATTGTTTTTGTGATTGCCTCTCTTTCAATGATCTTATTTATGCATCTAATGTGCTAAATGATTCTAATAAAAAAGAAGAACCATAATTGCTAGTTGTATAAGTAAAAATTCAACACACAGGTGAACCAATGTTGCTATGAATCATTTTTACCCATCCCATGGAACAAAGGTAGCCTCAAGGTACCATCCTGGTTTTCCATACTCAACCTCGAACTATTTCCTCTAAACTAACTATTGGATGTCTAGGACCTTAGTACTAATACTCTTCCTTGTGATGTAGCGTTGACTTTGTCTTATTCTTTACTCATGATTTATCTTATTTCTCATTCTACTCTTGTCTCTACTCCAATTGTCTCATTGTTTGTTGTTATCTCTTCTTGGTTTCATATGCACAAGAGGGTGGTTCAAAGGGGAGGTTACTCCATCTTATTCCAACATTTATCGTGAGGGAACCCAACAAGTTTCTGACCTGCATCCATGCAATACAATCCACTACTGCTAGCTCTTCTCCCCCACTACTAGGGGATCCTCCATCATCATATCCTTATCTCTTGCCTCTACTATGCACCTCATCTTCCTCTAAAGTTGTGGCACTCCAAAATAGCCAAGGGTTTTAGACTTCATCTTCTGGGCCCCTACTACCACTACTATTGGTATCTTCATTGGACACCCTACACTGAATGTCTCACCTATTTGTCGGCCTATCCTTATCTGTGCTCCTCTCTGGCATAACATGTTATTCCACACTTCCTCCCGGTGTGGTCTCCTTCCTCTTCATTCTAGGCCTAACCCTCTTTGTGCACCCCTTGCTAACTTCCTTTTGTTCTCCTTATTGATTCAACTCTTCTTTCATACATATTCAACTCTCTCTCTCCTCTTCTCTTCTGGGTCCATCCTATTACTCACCTCATGTTACTAACTTCTAGATCCTCCTCAATGGATCCATCTTCTCTCTCACTTTCCCTCATCTTTTCATTCCACCCCTCCTAAGCTCTAGGGGAGTCTATTGAGCCATCTTGTTAGGCTCCATGTGTTAGAAAAACAGGATCATGGAGAAATAAAATAAAAAAAATGCGGAAATAAAACACAGAAGATACACAATAAAATAGAGACACAAATATACATGGTTCACCCAGTGTGGGCTACGTACACTAGAGAAATTTACAAGTCCTTCCTTTATTATTATCCAACAAATGAAGGGATACAACCTATAGCACACCTGCTATAACTTCCTCTTCTTTCTCTCACAATCTCCTCTCTCAGAATGCAATATCCACAATGATACATAGCCGCAATACATTTCCCTCATAAAAGAGGGATGCCTTCTAGGGAAAAAAACCCTAACATAACTTCTACTGTCAGATTTATGACCTTATAATAAACGATCAAGATTTACTATGAAATTACAATAGAAATTTACAAGGCAATTTTTGTTGGAGTTACTTCACACACACCTAGGATTTATTTTTCCTAAGGTCATTCCTTGTTTATTATTCATAATTAGTCATTATCCAGTCTCCTATATTTTAGGGGAGAATATTCCACTAGAGAATATTATCTTTCAGTTAACACTTCAGTTTGACTAGTTGAGTTGAGTTTAGATGTTGCATTGGTTTTTTCACCATGAAACATTGGGATCATCACCAACTCACTACTCTTTGTTCAGTCAGTTAACTGAAGACTAGTTAACTAGTTAACTCAGCTAGGTGGTAGTTCACTCCCATAACTGCCTGAGAGACTAGACTAGGTGAAAGTTTACTCTTGTAACTGCTAGTGTGTGTCCATATCAATATAGACCACCACTATGGCTCATTAGTTACTCATGTATCCTATATCTATTGTAAATTATTCACTCTTTGAGTGTGGAAAATGGTTAATGAGAATCCTTCCATTCTTTCTCTCCTTCTTCTTATTTCTCCAATTCTCTCTGCAAATGTGTGTATTATTGTTTAGCTAGATATATTCTGTGCAGGTTCAACACATTTACATGGTATCAGAGCTGACGGACTACTAAGAAAAAGCTACAACAAATCATTTTTTGCAGGTACAAAAGATTGAAGACAACAAAAAGATGGATTATTCGCCGAAAATACTTCTCACGCCTCATAACTATTTGGAATGGAAGAAAAAAATTATGCTTCATCTTAGATGCAGAGGATTGTACCAAATAACTATGGAAATGGAAGTAGAGCCTGATTCTGTCAATGAGAAAAGTGACTTTCTCAATAGACAAGATATGGCCATAGGAAGTATTGGCATGTCTGTTTCTCCCAAACTTTTCCATCAAGTATATGAAGAATCAAAAGGATCAAATCCAAATGAATTATGGACCATATTGGAGGTTCTATTTGGTAATAAAGAATATTGTGAAGATTTCATGCAGGAGGTCGAACAGATAGAGCCATAAGAGAAGCCATCAGAAGATCAAACCTCTTATTATGAAGAGTCTTCTACAAAAGTATTTGAATAAATTTGTATTCCATTAATTGAAGATGATGTCTACTCCATTTCAGATTTGTTTTCTGAAATTCATGTGGAAGATATATGGCATGCATCTCAGGAGTTACATGTAGACACTTTTGCATGCACCATGCATGCATCTCAGGAGTCAAAAAGGGAGCCGTGCACATCAAATGCCATTATGATATTTTCTGAGAAAAATTTGCAGAAAAAAATTGAATATTTTAATTCCTCATGGGAAAATCTCCAATTTCAAAAAAAAAATCGTCTGAAATGGAGTCTGGAAAGTGAAGTTATGATCATTTTAAAATCAACAAAATTTCAGCATTTTTCTGGAAATGGCTGCACGGTTTTCAAAATTTCATCCAAAATTTATTTGGATATTATTCATTACAAGAATATAAAGTGGATATGTGTGGAAATATCAATGATTCATATACTTCATCAAATCCGTGCAGACATCTACATATTCAACAAAATCTTCAAAGAGCACAAATTTGCACAGTTGCAAGGTCTTTTTGGAGTGAAGGACATGGTTGCTCAACAATTGTCTTTTGTTCCTTATCATTTTTTATTTTATGCATTGTAATTTGAGGGGGGATTTTGTTCCCATGAGTTTTTCCCCCTTTCCTCATTTAGTTTAGTGTATCTTTTGTATTTGGGTACCTAACATGGCCTCGTAGCCGAGACCCATTCTTTATTTTCACCATAGTGATGTTCAAGGGGGGTGTTGGATTTACTTCACACACACCTAGGATTTATTTTTCCTAAGGTTATTCCTTGTTTAATAGTCATAATTAGTCATTATCCAGTCTCCTATATTTTAGGGGAGAATATTCCACCTGGAGAATATTCTCTTATAGTTGACACTTCAATTTGACTAGTTGAGTTGAGTTTAGATGTTGCATTGGTTTTGTCACCATGCAACATTGGGATCATCACCAACTCACTACTCTTTATTCAGTCAGTTAACTGAAGACTAGTTGACTAGTTAACTCAGCTAGGTGGCAGTTCACTCTGGTAACTGCATGAGAGACTAGACTAGGTGGAAGTTTACTCTTGTAACTGCTGGTGTGTGTCCAGATCAATCTAGACCACCACAATGGCTCATTAGTTACTCATGTTTCCTATATCTATTGTAAATTATTCACTCTTTGAGTGTGGAATACGATTAATGAGAATTCTTCCATTATTTCTATCTTGCTTCTTCTTTCATAATTTCTCTCTACAAATGTGTGTAGTATTTTCTAGCTAGATCTATTCTGTGCAGGTTCAACACATTTACAATTTTTCCTTCGGGGACCCACTTTCCCCGGAACCTGCAAGGGGGGTAACCCCTACTGCACTCCCCCATGTGGAGGAGTGTACATTATTTCAGGGTGTAAAGTCTTCATGGGGTATAAACACGGCTGAAAACAAAATACTCTTGAATCAAGAAGATAACCAGGCTCCATAACCAACAATCTCCCACTTGCAGAATGATCTCAAAACTCCATCGTTGTTGTATTTCTCGACTATAATCCTTCTTGGACCTGGAAAATTTCTCATCTTCACCTTCATGCTTGAATACCAACTGAAACTGAGCAGGAACTTAGTTTCTCCCTGGTTACTCTATTTGTTAACATGTCTGCATGATTATGGCTATTGTGTGTTAAGAACCAAATATCAATATAGCATAGAAAAACCTCAGAAAAGTACTCAACACCTTGAAAAAGAGATAATTTCAGATAACAAGTCTCTTCAAGGGGGAAACCTCCTTTTACCCCACTTAAATGTTCAAGTACAATATGATTCAAAATGAAAATGTCTCCTTGGTATATATAAGAGACTAGGAGGTATAATTACAACTAATGTCCTAAAGCCGACATAAATAAATAACATTACTAGTATAATATGCCCCAATTAAGGGGTAATGAGCCAATATTAGGGCTTAACATGCCCCTACCCTTGAGAAAAGTGTTGTCTGCAATGCTTGAGTAACTCTGGATGCTTCTGTATAAAAGACTCATCTTCCCAAGTGGAATCTTCAGTCGATAGTTTCCTCCATTTAATGAGATACTCTGAAATGG
>JZKD02S1672738.1:1748524-1793890 GCA_000966675.3 Picea glauca
CTAGGAGGTATAATTACAACTAATGGCCTAAAGCCGACATAAATAAAATAACATTACTAATATAATATGCCCCAATTAAGGGGTAATGAGCCAATATTAGGGCTTAACAGTGTGTATATTTTCCAACTTCAAATGTCCATCTTCCAAGATAGATCATATGAAATGGCACCTCAACTATATATGATTAATATTCGAATGGAAGGTTGAGTTCTTTGCAACATGAATAGTACTATCACTGTCACAGTACAACCTATTATTCTCTTGCTTCTTTCCCAATTCCTCCATAAACCTTTGTAACCAAATCATTTCTTTGTTAGCATATGTAGCAGCAACATACTATGCTTCTACTATTGAAAGTGAAACAACCTTTTGCAGTTTCAAAATACAACTTATTGTTGTTCCACCTATAGTAAAAACATGCCCTATGGTGTTCTTCCTACTATCTTTATCACCTGCCATATCTGAATCATCATAACCCTATAGAACAATGTTTGAACCTCCAAAACATAATGCATGAGTAGCAGTACCTCTCAAATACCTGAGAATCCACTTTACTGCCTCCCAATGTTCTTTATCTGGATTGTTCATATACCTGCTCACAACTCCCACTGCATGTGCAATATCTGGTCTTGTGCAAACAATCACATACATCAAACTTCCAACTGTTGATGAATAAGGGGCCATGTACATGTATTTTATATCCTCTTGTGTCTTGGGACACATTTCCTTCGTTAATTTGAAATGTCTAGCCAACGGTGTACTAATTGGTTTTTCATTATGCATTCTAAACCTCTCCAACACCTTCTCTATGTACTCACCCTGAGACAATGTCAATTTGTGATTTTTCCTATCCCTTGTTATTCTCATACCAAGGATTTTCTTTGCAGCACCTAAATCCTTCATCGCAAATTAATTATCTAATTTATTCTTGAGCACATTTATATCCTGCATATTAGACCCTACAACAAGCATGCCATCTACATACAATAGAAACATAATACAACTTCCATTTTCTAGATTTTAAAATAAACATAGTGATCAGAATGTCATCTACTATAACCTTGTTCTATCATAAACTTGTCAAAATTCAAATGCCACTGCCTTGGAGCTTCCTTTAGTCCATACAAGATCTTCTTCAACCTGCATACCAAATTCTCCTTCCCTTTGACCTCATACCCCTATGGTTATTGCATATAAATCTCTTTCTCCAAATCCCCATGGAGAAAAGTTGTTTTTACATATAACTGTTCAAGATGCAAATATTCTACTGCCATAAGAATTAAAATAGTCCTAATTGAAGTCATTTTAACAACAGGAGAAATTATTTCATCAAAATATGTACCTTTCTTTTGTGCAAACCCATTTACAACAAGTCTAGCCTTGTATCGCTTTTTTCCTCCATCTTCTTCCTTCAATTTGTAAACCCATTTATTATGAAATTCTCTTTTTCCTGCAGGAAACTGAACCAAATCCCAAGTCTGGTTATTAACCAGGGAATCCATTTCCTCTTTCATACCTTTCTCCCACTTCTTTTGGGTGTCTACCTGCATTTCCTCTTCATAACATTCTGGTTCACGAGAATCAGTAAACAATAAATAATACAATGAAGGAGAGTATCGTTCAGTGGGTCTACTTAACCTGGTAGATCTTCTAAAAACACTTGCATGAGTTTGTTGTACTTGTTTCTCCTGTTGTTGTACATTTTTATTTTTTGGTACCTTTGGAATTTCTTTTTCAGTTATCTCATCAAGCATTGTGTATTCTGGTTTTTCTTTTTCCCGTTTCTTTCCCTACAACTAATCTTTGTACATGACCTTCTCATTGAATATGACATCTCTACTCCTAATGATTTTTTGATTATCATAATCCCATAAGAGATAACCAAAATCATTAACACCGTATCCAATAAAGGTACACTTCTTGGATTTTTCCTCAAGCTTTGTTCTATTTTCTTTATCAATATGGACAAATGCTTCACAATCGAAAGTTTTCAAAAAAGAATAGGTTACCTTTGTGCCTGTCCATGCCTCCTTTGGAATTCCACCATCCAAATAGATTGAATTTCCTTTGTTTATTATGTAAACAACAATATCTACAACATATGTCCAGAAATGTAAGAGAAAACCAACATGCAATCTCATACTCCTTGCATGCTCCATGATTGTCCTGTTCATCCTTTCTGACACACCATTTTCTTGTGGTGTTCCTGGGATTGTCTTCTCTCTACAATCCCATGGTATGGAAAATAGTCATAAAACTCCTTGCTGCAATATTCACCTCCATTGTCTGATCTGAGACACTTCAACCTTTTTCTTGACTCATTCTCAACCAAAGCTTTCCATTTCTTAAAAGTATCTAAAACATCAAATTTTTGTCGAATGCAATAAACCCAAGTTTTTCTAGTTGCATCATCAATAAAATTAACATAATAATGAGAGCCACCAAGATATGATACCTGAGTTGGTCCCCATACATCTGTATGCACAAGCTCTAACCTTTCACTCTTCTTTTATTTTTCGAATCTGAGAAATATGACTCTATTATGTTTTCCATAAACACAATTCTCACAGAAATCCAAATCAATTTGTTTAAGATATGGAAAAAAAATTCTTTTGTGAAGTATTTGCATCTCCTTCTCACTCATGTGTCGAAGCCTATGATGTGACAGTGTTGTATCCACTCCTGTAGAAGCTAAAGAGATAGAAGAGTCAGTATTACGAATACATAAGTACAATGTACCTACCTTCTCTCCTTTTTCTATCACCAATGATCCTTTGGTGACCTTCCACACCTTATCTATAAATATGGATATACAACCTCCATTTTCCAACTGCGCTATTGAAATTATATTTTTTCCTTAGATATGGAAAATGTCTTACCTCTTTCAACAACCATTGGTTTTCATTCCTTTTCTTTATTTTTACCTTTCCCATTCCAACAATTTTTCACGGTGCATCATCACCCAAATGAACCTGTCCAAAATCACCTTGAACATAATCTAGAAAATGTTTTCTATCGGGTGTGGCATGAAATGGATCCCTTGAATATACTACCCAAGACTGAGAAATATTATCTATAGAAAGAATCAAAGCATCTTGTAACACATCACTTGTTACATTTGTTTCCTGATTTTTCTCGTGTTGTTCATCTCTTTGTTTATTTGGAGCTTTTCATTCTTTCTTTAGATGCACTTTCTTCCCACAATTCCAACACTCTATCTTTCCGAGTCTGGATTTGGATCTACCCTTCCTAGAATTCTCACGGTTCCTTGAGTCCTTTCCTCTATCCTTTTTTCTTCCCATGTTCTCCATGTTTAACGCATTAACTGATGTCTCACCTGTTCTTTTCTGCCGCATTTCCTCGCTAAGGATAACACCAACAACATCATCAAATTTTAAAGTGTTTGAACTAGAGACAAAGTTAATTAAATCCATGACCAAGCCGTTCCATCTTTCTGGCAATGATCACAAGGTTATAAGAGCCCTGACCTCATCAGAAAAGTCCACTTTTACAGAACTTAGCTAATTAGTAACTGTATTAAATTCATTTAAATGATCTACAACAGACCCACCTTCTAACATCTTCATATTAAATAATCTCTTCATTAGAAATACCCTATTGGATGCCGAGGGTTTTTCATATAGTTTAGTCAATGCGTCCATCAGCTCCTTTGTTGTCTTTTCTTTTGAAATATTGAAATCCACCAACGCTGCTAGGCTTAACCGTATCGTTCTTAGTGCCTTTCTGTCAAGAACCTCCCATTCTTCGTCCTTCATGGGCATCAAATTCTTTGATATTCAACCCAATGGTAGGAATATATCCTTCTGATATAAATAATATTCCATATGAATCTTCCATAAATGGTAGTTTTGGTCGTTAAATTTCTCGACCCTAAACTTTCCATCTTCTTCCATTGCTCCCACTCAAACCAGGAACCCTCTTTTCTTGCGAGTTACATTTCGCTTTGATACCAATTGTTAGAAAAACAGGATCGCAGAGAAATAAAATAAAAAAAATGTGGAAATAAAACACAAAAGATACACAATACAATAGACACATATATACGTGGTTCACCCAGTGTGGGTTACATCCACCAGAGAAATTGCCAGGTCCTTCCTTTATTATTATCAAGCAAACGAAGGGATACAACCTACAACATGCCCATTGTAACTTCCTCTTCTTTCTCTCATAGTCTCTTCTCTCAGAATACAATATTCGCAATGATACATAGCCGCAATACATTTCCCTCATAAAATAGGGTTGTCTTCTAGGGGAAAAAACCATAACATAACTTCTATCGTCATATCTGTGGTTTATAATGAACCCTAACATAACCCCCCTTGCACTCCCCCACATGGAGGAGTGTACATTATTTCGGGGTGTAAAGTCTTCATGGGGTATAAACACGGCTGAAAACAAAAGACCTATGAACCAAGAATATAATCAAGCTCCACAACCAACACCATGTGCATCAACCCTTTCTCCACAAACAACATTTTTATCCAAAGTGGGATTTCTTCTAGTAGCCTTTTCATAGGGCCTTCCATGAAATTTCTTTCATCCCCGTTGAAAGAATCAATTTACTCCACAAAAAATTCAATTATATATGCCTCCTTCACCCGATAAAACCAGAAGTTAATGGCTTGAGTCCACTTTTATCCAATACCTTCATCCTATCAATCATGGTTGGATCCAAAACTATTAGTTGTAATGGCCTCAAAGTAGTAGTAGTAGCAATTTGACTCTTTAACCACTCATACAAGAGACACGGAAATTCAAAACAAAAAAAATCATGCATATCAATGTAGAGATACATATATTTCCATCATTCCACATTGACATTCAGACCTTGATTTTCCCTCTGAGAAAAATCATCTTCCTTTGCAGTCAACCAATCTTGAGTTTTCTCCCGATATGGATACCACCTCATTATTTTCCTTCATCATTCAATACAAGACTTCCAGGTCTTGGAAACAAAACCATTTGTTGGATCAATCACACTTGTGCACATCTTTCTTAACATTGGGGGGTTGAAGACCCAGGGTTTCTCTAGAGTTTGAAAAACAAAAACCATAAGGCATCAAAATATCAATCATAAACCAAAGACTGAAGAAGGTCTCACCCAAGATGCCATGAGGATCACATAGACCATTTGGTATTGTGTTGATGACAATGAAGGACTAATTGGACAAAATTCCATCTGAGTTGGCATTCAAACAATCCATTGAAAACTACTTAAAAATTAACAGTAGGAAACAAAAATACACACATTCCATTGATGCATAAGTAACACATCATAGGACCAAAATTAATGCAACTTTATTATCTTCATCCCATCACCACAAACATACATTAAGAAATTCATTCATTAACAACAACAAATCCTTTCTTTCTTATAAATTTTCCCAGTGTTACATCACACAACGCCATGTGCTTCCTTTTAGACTCTACCAATGGGACAAACTCAAACCTACAACCAGGGAAATTACAAAACATAGGCTCAGAGTGAGATCAATGACAACAATAACCACAACTATAAAAACAACAACCAACCAACTAACAAACTAAATCTCTTTCTATTGTCGATGCTCCCCTTTTATCTTCTTATCGGCTCTAGCGCTCTGTCACTTTCAGTTAGTCCCACTCACTCCTCTGACCTCTATCCCGACAGGATTCTATCATACACATTCATTGCACAAAGCCTCTTTGGAATCGTGGAAATATCAACTACCTTTCCATCTCATCATATTTCCTCTCCATGTTCCCTGATGCTACTTGTAGTAACCATTCAAGTAGATTTCCAAAATATTATTTTCTTGATTCCTATGTGCATGCAATGTCTTCTTGATTTCTGGCACACATCACAAAACTCAAACATGAGCGCAATGGTAGAACTCAAATTGTCGCGCATTAACAAAACTTGATATGATGCATGTGCCTCCTGCCCCCCGTTGCACAACTGCTTGAGTGCGTGCAAAACTAGAATAGGCGTGCACAACTTCATTTGTGTGTGTGCGTGATATTTACCCAACTTTGGGTGCCAACAATGGAAACATGGATTTTTTCTACCATTACAAGTTGAGTGTACATTGGGAAGTGAAGTGTGGCAACTTCACCCATAACTTCACCATAGAAACCGCATAGCCAATAGGAGAGTGTGGAAAGTGAATCCTAATAGAGATGGAGAGTTGTCTGCATCTCAAAATCAAGGAGAAGTTTTCCAATGAGAGATAGAAACACACGAGGACTACATCAACATCGAATAGGACAATGGGTGTATGTTAACAATCAAGGCAGACCCATTCCATTTTCTACAGACAATCTTTCAAAGACATTTTCCTTCCTAAAAATGTGTCAGCCATTGATGCAAGGTGGTCAATGATCTCAGAGGGAGGAGTTCTTGAGAACTCCATGATGTGCTTGGAAGCATGTGTAGGTAACAGAGAGTTGTTTCCATGCTAAGAAGCCACTAATCCTAGCAAGAGACGTCAGACCACACTTCCTTTTGAGGGATTGATATATGATGGCATAGTTTGTTGGAGTCACACTAAACATAGATTAACATTCAAATTGGCTTCATTGGCTTCCAAGATGGATTGTCTCCAATACTGAGAGGGAGATGGGAATGGATTTTGAGATCAGATTTTGGATCTAGATATTACTTAAAGATGAGAGTTACACACCATACTTTTTTTGTGGGAACAAGTGATCCAAGTCCATATCCAAGGACTACAACCACAAGCCAAAGCCAAATCCATAAACTAGAGCCAGGGCTAGAGTTAGAGCTATAGTTAGGAGCCGGATTTAGAGCCATGTTCCAAAGAAGCAGACATAAGTACATCGATCCATATTGGTTTCATTAAGATTTTAGAGACGAAAAATCCTCTCAATGGAGAGGTGTGATCCAAAATGGACCCGAACCAAGAATGATTGTAAGAATAAATATCTACAAGATTATTTGGGAAATAAATGAAGGTTAGTAACCATATAAAATACAATGCAATGTAAAGTGAATAAGAGAAAAGAGAAAACATTGAGAATTTAATGAAAGGGAAAAAAAATAATAGATGAGATAAAAGAGTGAGGAATGGGATTGCAAAGAGAGAAGTTGCACTCCAAATTGGATTGAGCACAGATGTGGAAACACATAGGCCTAGTTGGTATATCAAAATCCTAGAACATAGAGGCATAGTTGGTTTTCAGGAGTCAGTGTTAATGTTTGACCCTTGTATTTCAGTTTACAGACCTCTATCTGTCACCCTTCTTTCTGTTTTTAGATATTACCTTCTTGAAATGCCAAACATCTTTCTGGGTTTGCATACAGGGGGAGAAGAGATTATGTTTTAACTTTGAAAGATGTCACCCTCCAAGCGTGATGTCCCCCACAGAAACCCTCGTGAAATTCTCTTATGACCCTCTCTGTTTTTTATTCGACTAAACAGACCAACAGGAAACCTAGTGGGTCCTTCCAATATAATTGATTTTCGGATATACAGTATTTGACTGCATGTAATTTCAGTGTTCTAGCTTTGGGTGGGGAAAAATCACTCGGGCATTTCAATGTCATCAGGTATGACACTATGTTTTTGTACCAGTTTGATGAGACAAACTTCTCCTGAATTCTGATTGCGTTTTTTTGTCTCATCACACTCGTTCATGTCCACACCTTCTTCATATCCTTGTAGGCCATTTATATCGAGAGCTCTGAAATTTGATTCTGCCAAGAGTTTGGCCAAACCTTGTCCTTTTACCAATTTCGTTGGTTTTATCTCCAAGTCAAATTCTTGAATTTTGGCAAGCCAACGTCCCCTTCTTCCATCACTGTCAGATTGAACCAAAATATCCTTTACAGAACTGGTAGGTACATACGCGATTATCTTGGAATGTAGCACATAGGTTCTGAATGATTTTAACACCTTCACCATAGCATACGCTTGCTTTTCCATTATATTGTATTTAAGTTCTGCGTCTCTGAGACTCTTTCTTAAAAAGGCCATCGGTTGTTCAAAACCCTCTTCATTTTTCTGGAGGAGTACCGCGGCGATTGTGTGTTCAGAGGTGAACGAAAAAATAAGAAAATCTTTTTGATAATCAGGGCTTGCCAGTACAGGTGCCTCGCTTATGACCCTCTTGATGTGTGCAAACGTTTCTTTAGCTTCTGCTGTCCATTTCACTTTGCTGTTTTTCTTTAGCATATCTGTGATTAATTTCATGATTTCAGCAAAGTTCGGAATAAATATCCTCAAAAAATTTATTTTTCCTAAAAATCACTGAATTTCTTTTACATTCCTAGAAATATTTATAGTATCTATAGCCTCAACTCTTTTAGAATCGATTTTAATATCGTCTCGAGACACAATATGGCCCAAGAGTTTACCTTCTTGCATGGAAAAGTGGGACATTTTGGGATTCAAAGACAGACCAAACTTACGGCATTTCTCAAACGTCTGCTTGAGATGTACCAGATGATCTTCATCAGATTTAGAAAAAACAGTTAGATCATCAAGATAAATGACCAAAAATTTATCCCTTTTGTCGATGAAAGAAATGTCCATAGCACGTTGGAAGGTAGCGCCTGCATTCATTAAACCAAAAGGCATTTTATCATACATAAAAGTACCCCAAGGGGTAGTGAAAGTTGTTTTCTCTTTATCTAGTTCACTTACGACGATTTGATTATACCCAGAGAACCCATCGATCATTGACATCCTGTTTGCCCCAACTACATTTTCTTAAATGTGATCCATTTTGGGTAAAGGGTAGTTATCTTTGAGGGAGGACTTATTCAGATTTCTAAAGTCCACACACAGTCTAATCTCCCCACTCTTCTTTCTGACTGGGACCAGGTTTGCTACCCAATCAGAATATCTCAGAGGTACTATTATTTTTTCATCCAAGAGATTTTTAACTTCCTTTTCAACCATAGGTAATAAAACAGGGTTGATCTGTCTGAGTTTTTGTCGAAAGGGTTTAACACCAGCTTTTAGGGGTATCTTGTGTTCGATTACAGCGGTGTTGTAAGTTCTCAGCTCTTCGTAAGACCAAGCGAAAACATATTTATATTGTCCGAGCAAGTCTTTATACTTGATTTTTACCTCGGGAGGAAGGTACTTTGATAGTTTTACCATCCTAGGTTCTTCTTTGGTCCCTACATCGCAGTATTCAACCTCCTCTGGCTGGGGTTGCAAGGTGGATTTCAAGGGTATGTCATTCTGATCGAACAGTCTTTCCAGAGGAATCAGTCCTTTCAGAATCTGATTTTTATTTAGAACCATCATGCGATGATTTGCAATCTTTTCCTGGAACTCTTAAGGGTCCTCCCCTTCTTGCATGATCCATATGTGATCATTTTGATTCTCTTGATCAATGTGAGTTTCAGAGAAGTCACCTACTGCTTCGAGGAATTTCCTAATCTGTTCATCATCCTTGAAAACCTACCAGTGTTGTATTTTGTTAGGGATGGATGGTTGGTGCCTTAACTTTATGTGGTACTTCAATTTAAAAGCAGTAGGGGGAGCGAACGTCAAGGCTTTCCTGGCTAATGATATGACCTGCAAATTTTTGGCGCGTGGGATGAAGTGGATATTTATAGATGAGAATAAATTTTCCATTAGATCTCAGGCACAATTTCTGTACGATCTCAATCTCGGTTGCTTGGCCTGGTATTGTCGATTTATCTATTTGACTATCAACTCTGTGTCTCCATATACTTCTAGGTTCTTTATGTTTAGCTTCTTGGCAGCTTCCAATCCTAATATTAAGGCTTCATACTCACATACATTGTTGGTGTAGTCTATATCCCATTGAACCTTGTAAGAGAAAGGGACAACAAATTTATTTTCAGGTGCCACAAAAAGTACCCCTGCACCTGCTCCTTCACATGATAGGGCACCATCAAAAAACATTTTCCAGATCCCAGTGTTATGCATATTTTCTGATTCTTTCTCATCTATGTAATTTTCCTCTGTGAAACTATCTAGACCATCATCAAAAGACAAAATACAATTTCCTAGATCTTGATCCGCAATGTAAACAGGAAAATTGTTAGGATTTTGAGGATCACTCACTGTATAGGCTAACCTCATTTCCCTGTATAACCGAGTAAGTTGTGCACCAAACACATGAATTGTGGCATAAGTCATGTCGAGTTGGAGGGACCCCCCAAGTTTGGCTCCCCATGAACTTGATAGTAGTAAGCCATACTTTGGGGGGATATCAGCAATAACTACATCCATCGGGACGCTTTTGACTGGGACCTGTGCAAGGGTGAATACTAAATCTTTTATCATACCCATGCACTTAACTCTTCTCGAATCTAAAAAGTAGAGATCTCCGTAAGGTTTGGTGATCTCGAGGCCTAGTCTATCCATAATAGTTTTGGGCATCACGTTATGTGAAGCTCCAGAGTCTAGCATGCAGTTATGCAGCAGTCTATCATGCACAGTTAGGGTGATATAGAAATGAGCAATGGTATCTCTGGCACCCTCGAAATGTGGACCAAAAGTGATATTGGGCTTATCATATTCCAAGTTTATCACGTCGGATTGACTTTCTTGATCTGAACAACCTATCACTTTGGTTATTTGTTTACGATATGCAGGATTCTTTACTAATTCAACCAGAGGGATCGATATTTTGATACTATTTATCTCATTTTCAAAACCAAAACTGCCACTACCTTTGTCCGTTTCTCTGGTTGAAATCTCAGACTGTCTCTTCTCCAACTTATTTGTTTGATTGGTTTATTACTCGTGATCTTAATTACTGGTGTCTATGTATTGGCTATCTTGATCTCCTTTGTTTGGGTCTCAACCTCCTTCATCTTTGGATCCAATAAGTCAGTCCCTTTAGATTTTTCAGTCTCCTTTGGGGTGGGAACATATACTTCACCTCTAGGGAGAATTTTCCTAGGTTGAGAAATCAACGCAGGTTTGTTTTTAGACCTCAGGTTATACCTAGGTTGGACTTCAACCATCATTGAATCAGTTACTTCTTGATGGTCAGGGACATTTGTATTGTTTATGTCATCATCTTCATATGAGGGTTGTTGTGTGCTTAAAGACTTCTCATAATCTTCTTTAGTTACATAAGGTTGAGTGTAGTCGTCACCCAAATTTGTCACATCTTCTTCCAGACTCTCGAAATCTTCTAGGTCATTTCCTCCTATAAAATTTTCATTTTTTAAAGGGGTTTGAATTTTTTGATCTTCTGTTTTAGTCCGTCTTTGTTGATTTTGAAGGTTGGGGTTTCTCCTGAATTCTCTTTTAACGAAAGGATCGGCCTTCGATTGATCCAGTTCCATCCTAGAAATTTTATTCGACAATTCCTTAATTATCCTAGTCATATCATCCATTTTATTGTCTATGGATCTATTAGACCCTGAGGGTCCGGCTTGTTCCCTGAAACGTCTGGTTTCTCGGTTTCCTATTTCTACCTTATATTTCAACTTGCCAGAAGCCATCATGTTAGATTCGATTTCTACAACATCATCCTGCATTCGGGTTAGGGTAGCCCCTCTTATTTCTCTTAAGAGAAGGGCGAAATTGGGTTTGAAAGCTCCCGCGAAGGTTACTTTGGTTGTAGGTTGGGATGGTTTAACTTCGGCTGGGATTTTATTATACATCTTATTAAATCTTTGAATAAATTCCATAACTGTTTCCGAATTATTTTTCTTTAAAGATCCAAACTCGGTCAAATAATACAAGTGGTCTTTCCTTTCTCCCTATTGCCTAAGGAAGGCGTCTTCTAGAGCATCGTAGGATAATATTGAACCTATGGGTAGGCTTCGAAACTAGGTTCGTACCTGTCCTTCGAAAGTTTGAACAAAAATCCTCGAATACACGTCTTCGTGTTCGAGACCTAGGATATCCATGAACTGATCGAAGAAGTTTATATGTTTGGCTGCAGTCAAGTGTCCTTCTCCTGTAAACTTAGGTAAGTTTTTTATATAATTTTCGGGAAGGTCATGAAGAGGGACATGTAGAAATAAAGGCACATATCTTGCAGCCACTTTAGCGAAAACTTTGGGAGGGGGGAGAGGCCCTTTTCCTCCTGCTCCTCCTCTTGGAGCCCCACCACCTCCTAAAACTTCTCCACGTCTGAAAACCCCTCCACCTCCTCCTCCGGTGGCTGCCATTGGTACTATTGGATAGGGAAACGGTGTATTGTATAGAGGGTTCTGGAACACTAAAAGCGAATCTTTAGCTTCTTCATGAGACGTGAAAACCAAAGACGGGTGATAAGTGATGCGAGGACTTGGCTCTTCGGATTTGCAAGAAATGTGATCAGGGGAACTCCCAGGCATGTAATCTGAGTGTAAGGTATACTCTCTGAGATTTGATGAGGTCATGATATCTAACTAAAAAGTTGGCGGGATATCGATCTCTGATAAATCCACTGCAGGGCTTTTACCTCTGTATACGTCAGAGGTTATCGAATGGGTTTCACTCTTAGTCTCAAAGAGAGCTAAAATTGGATTGATGGTTTCATGAGGGGAACTGTGCGAAGTTGAAGGTTCAAACGAACTCTTGATCTTGGTTTGTGGGTACTTAAGCTGGTAGACTGTAGTAGCCGGCTTAAGGGAACCTCTAGTTTTCAGTATTTTTTTGGGATCGGAAACAGGTGTGGTCTATTTTCCCTCTAGGTTTAGTCTGGTATTCCTTCGACCGGATGCCAACTTATTTAAACGTGGAGTCGCCAAGTGAAAGATAAGAAAATCCTTTAAAGGATGTTCACTCTTTGTTCACTATCAAAGGGTGAAACTTGCGAGAATGTCATTCTTCCCAGGGAAAAGGTTTCGTAACTTCATCCCCGGCAGCGGTGCCAAAAAGATGTTGTTCCAGAGTCTGTACTTAAGGCTTAGAAATTACAGTGTCTAGGCATCCAAAAGTGAGTAAAGGATAAAGAAAGGGAAAGCATCAACCTTCGGGAAATGAAGCTAAGTCCGATTTCTAGGTTGTCGTTGTCTAGCCTCCAACTGTTTTTGGATGTTTATATCCTTCTCAATCGCAGCCCACAAACGCTCAAGTTCCACCCGGGTATTGGCTATTTTAAGAATAGTATCGAAAAGGTTCAAAGCGATATGTGTTTGGTCCGATAAACCGGACTCAATATTAGGTTGTCTTACAATGGGGACAGTCATAGAAGAACAGTAAAATTAAATAAAGTTTCAAAGTTTTTAAATGTTGTCTCAATTTGATTGTATAAAAGAGAACTATCTGATTTATTGTTAAAGATAAATTACAAACCAAGGGCCTTTTCTCGTAACTGTGTTATCTAGTAAATAAGTGGTGTGTGTGAAAATGCGAGAAAAACATAAAGTTGTTTATAATACGAGGCTCCTATCAAGGGAGAATATCGCCCTGTAAATAGAAGAAGAAAAAGGTGAGAAGAAATTTGACAAATGCATAAAATATGAAAATCTAATGAGTCCACAGGTCTTGTACCTGTTGCTAGCCAATACAGAGGAAAAACTATAAACTATATAGAAAATTAAAATTAATCACCACAATAGAGGTTTTACTAAATTGCAGTGTAACATTAATCAAACATATATGTGCAAAATGAAATTGAACAAGAAAACAGAGAGCAAACAAACTCATAACACAGTCTTGACGGAATTAGGAGTCTTTGGATCGCTTTGTATTAATATTCAAAAAGGAGAGTCTCTATTACAATCGACCAAAATAGGTCTAGCCCCTTGTTCTTTCTACAAAATGTATATTTATACAAATTTCTATAGTATGGAATCTCAAATGTTCCAGAGGTTTTCGGTTACAACAAAGGAGATTAATCATTTCAATTCTTAGTTTTTGTCCTTATTTGGTATCGGAAACCTGCCTCTTCGCATGCTCCATGCAAATGACGCACTTCTCCACCAGCTGGGATATTAACTTAGAAGGTTCTGCTTGATTGTTTGCCTCGAAAGTGTAACAATTCTTCGCCAATTTTGGCAACTTTCCCTCCACCTGTTGGTCTTTGGCGTTGATAGAACATAATTGTACACTCGGTTTAATCAACCATTTATCTATTTGGACTATGTCCATCTGGGTTATTTGTGATATTTCAACCAATTCTCTTTCTTCATTTTCCTTGATCTTGAGCAGATTCTTGGCTATATTGATTTGGCCCAGTGTTTCAGTGTTGCCTTCATCATCGGAACCCCACCAACTTCCATCTAGAAAACCGAAGGTTTTTTCACAAGATTTTGTTATCTCTCTAGCTTGTTGTCTTCCTTTGGATATGTCACGCTCTCATTCTTTCAACAAGATGTTACCTCGAGTCTGCTCCGAGATATAAAACCTAGAAGTACTGCCTGTTTCCCTTCTCATCGTGGCTATAATAGCCTCTTGGAAAGCAACTCGGGCCGCCCCAACGTCCTTTTCTCTGAGAGTGAGGTTTTCCAATACTCGATCAATGAGTTGGCAGTTGTTTTGAATCGTTTCTACCTTAGAAAGTAGGCCTTGTTGAGATTCCGACACTCTTTTTCTGATCTCTATAGCTTGGGATTGAAATATCCCGATATCGATTACTTGGCTTTCGGCGAAGTCTAATTTTTCTTGTAGCTTCTCTATCAATTCTCCTTGCCGGCCTACCTGTGTCTAACTTGTCTGAGCCATCAGCTGTGTCTGTTCGAGATCGGCTTTGAGCTGCTCAATTTCCTTTTGATTAGCTACTCTAGCTTGTTCCAAACCTGTATTCACCTGATCTTTGGCAGCGTCCTCTGCTGTAGCTAGTTTAGCCTCTAATGTTTTGATCAAATGATTTTTTCGCTTCAGCTGATCCTTTAGGGTTCCAACTAAATATTGGTTGGTTGTAGCGAAAGCCCCCAATGTTCCTACTATTTGAGTCGCAAATTCTTGCTTCTTCACCTCTTTTCCATCGGCTAAGATTTTAAATTTATTGGCTACCTTACCTGCCTCTTGATAAAATTCCTATTTCACGACAGCCTTTCTCTTCTTATCAAAGAAGAATTCATTCGGAGGTAGCTCTTCTGTTGTTATGGGCGTTAATTCTTCACTGAAAACCCACCCTGCATCTGGGACCCCTTTCGTGGACTGTAGGGGGTAATAGAAATGATGGGATTGTAGACCTACTTAGATGATTTTCCTAGAGTAACAACCGAGGTTGGCTCGCTCGGAGGGTAGGACGTCTCGGCTTCCTGTTTTGGGCCCCCAGTTTTCTCTTTCTTGTTCTGGTGTTCTTCTCGGTTGGGTGTTGAATCTTTGGAGCCTTCGACTTCCGTTTTCTGCACCTCTACGGTCGTTGTATTCTCACCCCGTAATACTGGGGGAAGGTAGCTCTGCCGATGTTCTTGGAATTTGAACACATCGGCCCTCTCTTCGGGTGACAAGGCTTATATCCGAGCCAAAACCTCGGCATAAGATCTCGTGCCTCGGAAAATGTCATCATGAGGTGAATTCTCATGCTCAAACCTTTTGAGGCCACAACTAGCCAAGTGATTACTCACGACCCTGTGTGGGTCATGTTTCTTAAATTCAATGTGAACCAATTTAATATCTTCCAAGGCTACTGCTTTAGCCTTTGCATGCTCGAAATCTAATAAAGAATAGGTGTTCAAATGAATAGGGAATGGTGGCCATACCTTCTTTGAATATCCATTAAGCTCTTTGCTTACACCACCAATCACGATTTGCCTGGCGATCTCGCAACAAGCCAACTTATCGGGTATAAATAATGGTAGAGCATGCAGAGGGATAGAAGCGCCGAAAACCCTGATGTATAAAAATTCTTCCTCCACGTACCAGTCATCCATACTGCTAAAATTGGCTACGATGCTATCTGAGATCCTGGGTGGTGGATTACCGAAGATGGTGACATGCATCGGTACCATTACCCAATTGAAAATTTCATATATGAAATCTGAAGCCTTGTCTTACCAAATCTTTGAATGGTAGACGTGGATAGGCTCAACATCCGATGAAGCCTAGCTCCAGCTCATTAAGGGAAAAGGCATCACAAAACACACGACGTCCATGATGTATGCGGACATAAAGAATGAAGCGACCTTCCTTCTCACCCTCTGCATCCGATACTCTGTAATTCAACTGGTCAGACTATCTGACAACAGTTTGGCCCAGTCGAAGGACCAGCCTTCCGCCACTATATGTATCAAAGGCACCCATGGGAGGAAAAAATGTGTGGTGTCTTCCCTCCTATACAATCTACATGTCATCATTGCTATGTATTTGAACTGTGGTTCCAAAGAAGATATGGAATAAATTCTGTTGCTATTGGCCCTGAACTTCACGGGGTGTGAGACCCAATCCTTGATCAAATCAGATCAAATTTTTCCGTATTGCTTGCATTCCTTCTGTTTAAAATCCTCAAGAAACTCGGCATTATATGTGAAATTCGACGTGGGTGGCAACTTGTACATCGCCTATAATTGTTCCGGTCTAAAGGTCCCAATAGTGACCTTCTGCTCGTTGACGATGGTTCTGGTTGGAATATCTACATGGTCTAGCGCCCATCAGATCATATCATAGTAAGGAAGCAGATGTGGCCTGGCCGTTACTTTATGCATTTCTGCTTGGACAACGATCTTGTATTTGGTGGCCAGGTCATCCTTCTCATTGTCATTGGAATCATCTGAACAGTCTACCAATTCGTACTGCAAAATCTCAGAAATATACGACCGGGTTCTGACTGAATCAACACTTCAGGGTGAAGTATCAGAAACGTTATCCGAGCCTTGCCTTGAAATCTCAGCACTTGCCTTGGACGATTTTCATGGGGCCATGACGGGGGATTCTGATTTAGCTCTCATACGATAAAAATATGTATACATACAGAAATCAGTTTGCTGAGGAAAGTTTCTCTGCGTAAAATAGAAATGAGCTTTGTGACACTAAAGAAAAATATTTATATCTTCGACCATTTAAAACCTCGACGTCCTTAAGAATAGCACAGTCAAATCAATTTTAGAGACAGATTTAGCAATAAAAACCATATCCTTACTTGTCGCTTCGCCTCATTTCCAATTAATGCCATAAATTTCGATGGTTCGTGACACAAGTTGGCGTAAGGAAAATTTAAATTTACCTCGTAGACTGTGCATATTATTATTTGCATTAAACACTGGTTAAGCTTGCTTAGCTTCTTTAATCAGGATTTCTTAAACTTTAATCAACCTTTCGATGTTCGCCTTATCGAGAGTTTTCACTCTAACCTTTCGAGCCTATAAAACCCAAGATCGCGATGATTGGATTTAGTTAAGCAAGAACGTAAACATGATTAAGTGTTTGATTAATCATGTTTTAATTTATATCGCGAATTCGCGACTTGAGGCTTCGAAGGTATAGTTTCCGGGAGGATAATATGTCGAGTCGCAAAATCCCGAGATCGCGATGATGTGATCTATTTAAACTAGAAGATAAATCGGATTAAGTGTTTTAATTAATTAATATTTGAGAAATATCGCGACTTCGCCACTTGGGGTTTTGAAAGTATATCTTTTGGGAGGCGCATACGCCAAGTCACCAAATCCGGACAGATTTTAACCATGGTCAAAACTAACCACCCCTGACACTAACCCGGGTTACTTATGTAAAAGTCTCTTGGCTTCGCCTATCAGAGTTATGATGGTAATGTTTTTGGAGAGAGTGAACACCGAGACGCGAAATCCGGTTAGCACTTGACTGGGGTTTAAAAAATTTTGCTCTCAGCTTTAACCTGAGGTAAGGTTTTTAACAACTTTTCGTGACCTCGCACATCGGGGCTTGTAAATCTTGTGACCTGTAACTCCCGAAGCACGATATCCTGAGGTACAAAAAGTAAAAATTTTCGTTTAACGATAAAAGGTGGTGACTTATGAAACATAACATCCTTTGCTATTTCGCATGTCGGGACTACTGAAAATTTTAGTTGGTAAATGTCACAAAGTGAAAGAGTACTTAAAGACCAACATTTGACTTTAAAAAAAAAAATACATTTAAACTAGTTTAAAAAAAAAAAAAAGACGGCTCCAACACTGAGAATAAAGCACTATGTCTTAAACTAAGATAGAGAACATAAAATAAATTTTACAGAGGATTTGTTTTGGTGAAGTTAGTGGGCTATAAGTCCCTCATTTACATATCAACAATGGTCAATTGTTTGGCCTATTCAACTAATTGACTAGACCCTCCAACTATTTTTATTGCATGAAATTAGAATTAGAATCATAATTTAGAGATAGAATACATTTGAATTAATTTCAAATTTATTTTTTATAGTCATAAATAAACTCCAATAAAATGCAATTAATTAACAAATTTAGTTTAATTAATATTTTGAGATTATATTTTACATATTTTATTTTATCTAATGCATCACTCTATTAATTATACTTAAATTTTTTTCCTTCTTAAAAACATTTTTGAAATTAAATATTTTAAATATATTTTTATTATTAATACAATATCATAACTTATTAATTATACTTAAATTTTTTCCTTCTTAAAAACATTTTTAAAATTAAATATTTTAAATATATTTTTATTATTAATACAATATGTTTGTTTTTAATTTTATTTTATTTTATCTAATTCATTATACCTTTCATTAAGAATTTTAAATATTTATAAAAATTAAAATATTAAAATTAATCCATCTAATAAAAAATAAATCTATAAAATAATTATTTATAAATTTTTTATTAAAATAAATCCAAAACACCATTTACAAAATCTACATGTACTTACAATTGGGCTAGCTAAAAGAACACTAGTGTGCTTTCCCAAGACATTATAGCCATACGTTGAGATCCATTCTAATTCTTCCACTCTATCCCCATCCACAATATATTTTTAGAAATCATAAATAAACTCCAATAAAATGCAATTAATTCACAAATTTAGTTTAATTAATATTTTGAGATTATATTTTACATATTTTATTTTATCTAATGCATCACTCTATTAATTATACTTAAATTTTTTCCTTCTTAAAAACATTTTTGAAATTAAATATTTTAAATATATTTTTATTATTAATACAATATCATCACTCTATTAATTATACTTAAATTTTTTTCTTCTAAAAACATTTTTGAAATTAAATATTTTAAATATATTTTTATTATTAATACAATATGTTTGTTTTTAATTTTTTAATTTTTTATTATCTAATTCACTATACCTTTCATTAAGAATTTTAAATATTTATAAAAAATAAAATATTAAAATTAATCCATCTAATAAAAAATAAATCTATAAAATAATTATTTATAAAAATTTTAATAAAATAAATCCAAAACACCATTTACAAAATCTACATGTACTTACAATTGGGCTAGCTAAAAGAACACTAGTGTGCTTTCCCAAGACATTATAGCCATACGTTGAGATCCATTCTAATTCTTCCACTCTATCCCCATCCACATTATATTTTTAGAAATCACTTTAGGGGTTCAATCTCACTAGAGATTTAAAACATTATAGTAATTTAAAACTCTATAGGAATTTAAAGCACTACAATATTTAAAAACGTTATAATATTTAAAACGTTATAGGGATTTAAATCATTATAATATTTTATAACGTTTTCTTAACTTATAAAATAGGTATGGTTATTGCACCGCTTCTTCTTCACAAAAATCCTCTACGATTTGCTCTACCCACTTGTATAAATTGGTTTCTCCTCCATTGATCAATTTTGATAGCAATTGTTTTTCTTTCTCCATTGATCAATTTTGATCGCAATTGTTCGTCTTTTGTGAGATTATTCATGTGTGGATTGATTGATGTATTTCTTTATCTCTTCTGGATTTGCCTCTAGAATTTTTTTATGTGTTTCAGTGAAAAACTACACCCTTTCTTGTGAGAGATTCAGTTGATTCTTTCTCGCGTAGTTTTTCAAATAATTAACCAATTTTCACTACCACCACTCACAAATCTCTTTTAAACTTAGCATCTATGTATGCATGCAACTATTGTATAGTCTTAATTAATGTACCACCAACTACGAAACCAGTGTTGTACTCTGAGGGATTACTCAAGGGAGTTACTAGTAGGGCACATACATAGCATAATATACAGAAAGTAATCTACAATAATATGCAAGCATGCACGCATAGAAGGAGATAAAGGAGAAAGGTAGTAGTGGAAGTAGCAATAGGTAGTATTTTATTATATCATATCAAGCACCATGTTTCATCCCTCTGTTAAATCCATGATCACATATGTTTATACATTGATTCAGATGGCAAGTAGTTACAACTATTCTTAACTAATCTGGTTAATCGATCAACTTGACTACATTATCAACTTCTCTCCATAGTTAATTGACATATTACAATTGATACAAACCAAGAATGGTTGTAAGACTCAGTATCTGCAAGATTATTTTGGGAATTAATGAAGGTTAGTAAACCATATAAAAGTCAATGCAACATAAAGTGAACAAGAGAAAAGAGAAAAAAAATGAGAATTTAATGAAAGGAAAAAAGATAATAGAGGACAGAAAGGAGTGAAGAATGGGAAATGAAAGTTCAACCTGTTGGCCTTCCCATAACCCCATATCTCCCTATTTCTCTCATTAATTTCACTCTCAAAGGATCTTTTGGACCAAGGATAGGAGCATGGACAATGAGCCAAGAAATAATTTTAACCGGAGATTTCTGAAATAATAGACTGAGACCCCCATTCGGAGTTGGTTTTCCCATTTGAGTTTCCAAAGTAAATACGATGTCCATTATGTCTTGAATTTCTTTGATGTTTCTATGTCAATGTGATCTTTGTATTCATGTTTTAATTCTAGTTTTAATGGTTGCAAGCAAATAGTGAGTGTGTAAATGAGAGGAAGATGTGAATAAACTTGTGGATTTATTTGTTGGATTTACTTCACACACACCTAGGATTTATTTTTCCTAAGGTTTTTCCTTGTTTATTAGTTATTATTAGTCATTTATCCAGTCTCCTATTTTTTAGGAGAGAATATTCCACCTGGAGAATATTCTCTTCAGTTGACACTTCAGTTTGACTAGTTGAGTTGAGTCTAAATGTTGCATTGGTTTTATCACCATGCAACATTGGGATCATCACTGTGCTAATGCACACTTTCCTTGGGATCATCACCTTGCTAATGCACACTTTCCTTGGGATCATCACCAGACTAGCGCATTACCCTTGATTCCTTGATCTACTCCTCACTACACTTTGTTCAGTCAGTTAACTGAAGACTGGTTGACTAGTTAACTCAGTTAGGTGGCAGTTCACTCCCATAACTTCTTGAGAGACTAGACTAGGTGGTAGTTCACTCCCGTAACTGTTGGTGTGTGTCTAGATCACACCACTATGGTGCATTGGTTCTCCTCTAGTGTTCATTCATTGAGTTATACAGAGTATATCGTGTGTAAATTATTTATTATTCATTACGGTTAATGATAATTATTCTATTCTTTCTCTCCTTCTTCTTTCTCAATTTCTCTCTGCAAATGTGTGTAGTATTTTCTAGATAGATATATTAGGTGTAGTTTCAACACATTTACATGGTATCCGAGATGATAGACTGCTAAGAAAAAGCTACACCAAAATATTTTGCAGGCACAAAAGATTGAAGACAGCGGAAAGATGGATTTCCAAAAAGAATTCATTCTTCCACCTTACAACTACTTTGCATGGAAGGAGAGAATAATGATTCATCTCCAAACTAGAGGATTTTATAGGTTAAACTTGAATACAGATACATCACTGACATCAGCCATAGAAAAATCCAAGTACTTAAATCAGATGGATGAAGCACTTTGAGCGATTTGCAGTCTTATTTTTCCTGATCTCCTTTTTCACATATCTTACTGTAAGACTCCCAATGAAGCCTGGACCAGCTTGGAATGGCTCTTTAGAATACTGGATGAGTTGAGGGGATACATGTTGGAGGTGAAATTGCACACATTGGATCCAAAAAGCTTTGACAATATCCAATATTTCTTTACAAAATTCAAGGATTTACTATCGCAACTCCAAGCTTTCAGGGTTGATAAATCTAAGGAGGAGAAACAAATGGTTCTCACCATTCTCTCCAAAATTGGTCCTGAATTATCTGTATCTGTACCCACATTCCATTATGTCATATTCTCCTCTAGAACCACCTGGAAGATGCCTTCTCTTGAGGAATTTATCGAATCCCTAACACAAGAGCAAACCAAGCTCATCAACATGGGAAAAATCAAAGGCCCAAAGGTGCATGCACTCACTGTGCAAGATGGCAGCCATAAATATAATAAATCTAAAGATAAAGACAAAAGTAAATTTCGTGCACATCTGAAGAAGGAAGGGTACACAAAACCATTCACCGATGGCTCCGGATCCAAAGGGGAAAAAGGAAGAAAAGGGGAGAAATGCATGTACTGTCACAAAGGATTCCATCTAGAATCCGCATGCATGAAAAAAAAATAGATCTAATGTCTCAAATACTTCATCAAAACAACATTGGAGATTGCATCCCAGAGGGTGCCAAGAAGAAGAATCCAGAAGATCAGAATCCCAAGAAAGGCAATTCTAGTCATGCTTTGATTTCCATCAACTCCTCTCTCGATGCTTGGATCATAGATTCAAAAGCATCAAATCACATGGCTTCCTCAAAAGCAGTCTATTCTTAATTGGATGCATGAAAAGGTCCTCCTATTCTGATGGGGGACAACTCTTCTGTCGAAGTCACCGGCAAAGGAAGGATTGAACTCACCAACAGAAGCTTCGAGAATGTGATGCATGTTCCCAAACTTTCCATCAACCTTATCTCTATGTATTGGATGATGAATTCCGACACTAAAAATAAATTCATATTCACACCAAATTCCATGGACATATATGACATGCAAACCTTTAACCAACTCCAGGGTTGCTACTGGTGAGGTAAATCATCAGTCTAGATTGTATGCATTTTCTAAATTCATTGAACCTTATTCTTCTTTACTACTTACTCATGTTGATGAAAGTAGTAGGATATGGCATTAAAGGTTTGGACATTTGAATTTCAGATACATGCAACAGCTTAGCAAGCAAATATTTGTTGATGTTCTACTAGACATCCATTTCTTCAAGGGAGTATGTGAGGGATTTGTTCTCGAAAAACATCCTCAAGAGAAATTCGGCAAAGGAAAGTCTCAGAGAGCTTCTACACCTTTAGATATGATCCACAGTGACCTTATGGGTCCTTTTCTGTATACATCTATCAACAAAGTGAGGTTTTTTCTCATTTTTGTTGATGATTTATCACGTTTTACATGGATTTACTTGGGCAAAACTTCGAGGTCTTTCAACACCTTAAAGATTTCAAAGCCCTGGTTGAGACACAATCCAGAAAGAAGGTCAAATTCCTTTGAACTGATAATGGGGGAGAGTATGTCAATCATGAGATCCATGATATTTTCCATGAGGCAGAGATTTAGTTGCAACACACGGTTCCCTATACTTTGCATCAAAACGGAGTTGTTGAGTGAAAAAATAGATCTCTAAAGGAGATGGCATCTTGCATGTTGCATGAATAGTCACTATCGTAAAGACTATTGGTTGAAGCACCTAATTGTGCAACATACATCCAAAACATATCTCCCAATATATTTGTTAAGGATAACACCCCCTATGAGGCTTGGAGTGGCCTCAAACTGGAAGTGACCCACTTTCGCATTTTTGGTTCACGTGCATGGGCCCAGATTCCCTCTAAAAAGAGGAAGGAACTTGATCCATAGAGCACTAAGTGTATTTTTGTTGGATACCCCGACGATGTGAAGGGATGTAGGATTATTGATATTTCCTCGGACCATCTCATCATTGAGCATAGTGTCTAATTTGAGGAAAGTGTCTTGTATGTACCTCAGCAGTCGCATGCATACACCTTCATTCTTCCACCTGTCCGAGATGATGAGAATGCACATGTCGACTCTTATTCAGATGAGAGTTATGATTCAGAGGACTCAGATGATTCAGATTTAGAGTCAGTACATTCTAATGCAGAGTCAAAGCATCCAGATGCAGTTGCAGAGCCAGAGAAAACGCCCAAGTGGGCACAAACCACTCTTCAGGATGCAGGGCATCTCGTTGGTGATCTAGCCGATAATAGGAAGACTCGATATGATTTCAAGGAGCCTCATGTTGCACTCACTGCCACTGAACCATTTCCCTCTAGGCATCTTTTCTTGGTTCAGTCTTCAGATCCACATTCTTATGGCGGAGCTGCTAGAAATCCCTTTTGGGAATCCGCCATGCAGGAGGAGTACAACTCCCTCCTCGAGAACCAGACTTTGGATCTGGTTCCCTTTCCTTTTGGGAGGAAAATTTTTAGAGGAAGATGGGTCTACAGGACCAAGAGCGCAGCAGATGGGAATATTAGTAGATACAAATCCAAGCTTGTTGTCAAAGGCTTTCAGCAGGTGCATGGTATTGGCTATGATGAGACCTTCACTCCAGTAGTGAAGATGGATTCCATATGATTGGCACTTGCCATTGCATAAGCCAAGGGATGGGAATTCCATCAGATGGACGTGAAGAATGAATTTCTTCACGGTGATCTCTCTAAGGAGATCTATATGGAGCAGCCCCAGGAATTTATGGAGGACTCATCTTTGGTCTATCGACTGAAGAAGTCCCTTTATGGCCTCAAGTACTCTCTGAGGTCATGGTATGCCAATATGGACTCCTACATGTTTTCATATAACTTTGTACGTTTTAAATCAGACCCGAATGTCTACATGCTCAGGACAGTTGATTCACTTCTACTCTAAGTTTTGTATGTTGATGATTTGTTGATCATTGGTTGCTTGTCTTCAATGATTGTTGCAGTCAAGAGAATTCTACATGACACATTTTTTTATGATGGACATGGGTCCACTACACTTATTCCTTGGACTTGAGATCAGTCAAAATGCATTAGGCATCAAATTGTCTCAGGCCAAGTATGCACGAGATCTCCTTGAGACATTTAACATGACAGACTACAAGTCTGCTCCGACTCCTTTCCTATTAGAATTCAAACTTGAGGATGGCGGAGAGACTCCACTGGTTGACAGCACATTGTACAGACAACTAGTGGGGAGCTTGTTTTATCTCACACTCTCCATATCATACCTACCCTATGCAATTGGCACAGTTTCCAAGTTCATGCAGGAGCTGCGTGAACTACATTGGAAGGTTGCAAAGTGTATCCTTCAATATGTACAGGGAACCATCACCTTTGGGATTCATTATGCAGTAGAATCTACATTAGATCTCATCGGGTTTACTGATTCTGACTGGGCTAGCGATAACACTGATTGAAATTCCACATCTGGTTACTCACTTAGTCTTGGTTCCCATCCTATATGTTGGTCGAGCAAGAAGCAAGCTGCCATTTCTCTATCTTCAGCCGAGGAAGGGTATAGAGGGGTAGTTAACATAACCATTCAGGCTATGTGGCTACGACATTTTCTCACTGAGTTGGGCATTTAGTTTCACTGGCTGGTCGTCATGTAGTGTGAAAACCAGAGCACTCTGAAGTTTTGCAGAGATCCATTTCAGAGGAAGAAGACAAAGCACATCGAGATCCAGATGCACTACATCCAGGACTTAGTACACGAGGGGGTCATCGACCTACAGTTCTTTCCTTCAGCATAACAGATGATAGACATATTCACCAAGACCTTCACTAAGCAGAAGTTCCATTCTCTGCAAAGTCATCTTGGAGTGAAGGACACAATTGTCTAGCAACTATAGTTCTAATTTTTATATACATTATACCTTGAGGGGGGGGGGGTTCCCATGAGGTTTTCCCTCTTTCCTCACTTTATTTTAGTGTATCTTTTGTATTTGTGTACGTAACATGGCCTTGTTGTCGAGACCCATTCTTTATTTTCACCATAGTGATGTTCGGGGGGGGGCTGTTGGAGTTACTTCACACACACCTAGGATTTATTTTTCCTAAGTTTTTTCCTTTTTTATTAGTCATTATTAGTCATTTATCTAGTCTCCTATTTTTTGTGAGAGAATATTCCACCTAGAGAATATTATCTTCAGTTGACACTTCAATTTGACTAGTTGAGTTGAGTCTAGATGTTTCATTGGTTTTATCACCGTACAACATTGGGACCATCACCATGATAATGTGCAATTTCCTTGGGATCATCACCAGACTGGCGCATTACCCTTGATTCCTTGATCTACTCCTCACTAGACTCTGTTTAGTCAGTTAACTAAAGACTGGTGCACTAGTTAACTCAGCGAGGTGGAAGTTCACTCTTGTAACTTCCTGAGAGACTAGATTAGGTGGAATTTCACTTCCATGACTGCTGGTGTGTGTCCATATCACTCTAGACCACCACTATGGCGCATTGGTTCTCCTCCAATTCACATTCTTTGAGTTATATAGAGTATATCATGTGTAAATTATTCATTATTCATTATTCATTACGGTTAATGAGAATTATTCTATTCTTTCTCTCCTTATTCTTCTTTCTCAATTTCTCTCTAAAAATGTGTGCAGTATTTTCTAGATAGATCTATTTTGTGCAATTTCAACACATTTACATTATTTCACAGTTTTTAGAGGGTGTAACAACTCTATTTCTACCACCATATGATATATTTTCTGCAACAGATATCAATGGTTTCCATCTTTGAGTCATTGAACCTTTGTGGGAGTTTCTAATTTTATTTTTATGGTTGTTGGGAGAATTTATCACTCCTCCAAACTATATCTCTCTCTACCCCTTTCAATTTTTTATTTCCTAAGCAATTTCTTAATTTCCTAGGACATTTTTTCTTTGCTTTGGCCGAGTTTACATCCCCTTGACGTTTTATATTTTCCCTGGGCAACTTCACATCTTGTTGGGTGTTTTGTTTCATTCCTGGATGACTTCACTCCTATATGGGTGTTTATCTCTCACCCATAGGCCATATAGAGGTTGGAAATACTGCACACAGTGATAGATTTACTCATTCTATCTTGTTGAGTGATTCTATCAGTTTTTGGGTGCTTAAAATCTTCCCTAGGAAATTCAAGTGCATGTTGGGTGCTTCAATTATTGTTAGAAAATTAACATGGTTCTTAGGAGATTAAATGGGATGTCAGGCGATTTTATTTACCTATCCAATCTCACTCGCCTAAGTTGATGTTTTTCTAGTCAGATTGTTGGAAATGGTGCAAGAATGAATTGATAACTAAAAATATTTGTAAACATTAGAATGATCGAATACTCGTATAATCAAAAGGGTATATTTGCAACCATTGATTGATTTTTCATTATAAATGCTCTCTAGTGTGAAATATACAAAACTCGACATATTTACTGTGGGAGGATGTCCTTTACTATTGGGAAACTTTTGGGCAAGAGAAGTTTGGTGGCCTTAGGGATGGTTATTACATTGTACAAAAAAATAAATTCATTAGAATTATCATACAAATGTGATCCAAATTAATGATTGGCTAGTGCCTACTACATTACTCTCGGGTTGAATACATATGCTATGATTATTTGTTGTTCTACTTTTGAATAAATAAGCAATTGCATCAATGTTTGGGGGAAAATGAATCCATAGCCACTGGATTGACATATGAAATGTTTGATGACTTCCATTGGCAAGCAAAAAATCATTGTTAAATTAATTTCTCCATTTCACTTGTAGAATTATGAAGAGTGGATTTGCATTTGGTTCAAGAAACCACTTAAATAATCATAGCTTGGAGGCCCATGTGAATTTATACCAAAATGGATAGAGAGGATCCTCAATTGGTGAAGAAAGTATGCATTCCATAATTCAAAGAGAGGCACATCATGAATGTTAGAAGCAAGTTGATAGGTGTATCAATGAGTTGTTAAAGAGTTGCATTTTATTTTTCAATGTGGATGGTAGTATGTGGCACTCATGCAATTGAAAACCATAACAAAATCATTCTTCCATTACCTTGCTTACAATGAAGAGTGCTTAGATACAACATCCTTGTGGAGCAATTCCTTTTGAATCACAGGCCCAAGAAGATGAATAATCATTCCTTACCTCAAGAGTAGAAGCAAAGACAAAAGTTGCACCATGAATTAGATTGAACACAAAAGCATAAACACAGAGGCCTAGTTTGCATATCAGACAATTATGTAAGTGAAGTAGCCAACTAATCATCCATATCAAAGGTTGCATAGAAATAAGACCTTACATCCAACTCAAGAAGAGAGGAGAGGTCATTGTATATGGAAGAGGACAAAGCCTTGATGGCCTTTCTGAGATCAGAGAACTATGTCTTAGACTGGGATAGAGAACATGAGATAGATTTGGTAGATGATTCATGTTGTCGAAGTGATTGGGCTATAAGTCCCTCATTTATGGATCAGATTGTATCAGAGTAGTTGAATCCTTGACTGTGACACATCTTGTAGAAAATTTCATACATCACGGGTGAAGCAAGTAGAGAAAATTTGGAAGACTTAAGGGCCAACAATGCTCAACTTCAGGAAGAGAATGAATGCTTGAGGGATCATGTTCAAATTTTCAACTAGAGGATGGTAGAGATGGATAAACACCTTGAGGCCTTTTTCAAACTATTTTCATTTCTCAAGAATAATTTTGAAGAATGCCAAGACTCCCTTACAACAGTCACAATAGATTGGAACAAGCACAGAGTGTAGATTGTACACCTTGGTGGGAAGGTCATTCAGTTGAATAACTAGCAAGAGGATAAGCTCCCTTAGATGAGGGCATAGTTGCAACAACATTCAGAAGAGAATTGACAAGGCTCCAAGTAGTTTTGCAAGACTACTGAGAAGTAGGGCCACCTTCTGGTACTACAGTCAAAGCTAGTACCGTGACCAAGACCACTTTTGTAAGAACACCTTCCTTGGATTTCTCTCAAGATAATTTTGGTAAATTTTAAAAGCATACTAGAGGCATTGGTTCCAAGATCCTAAGGAAAATGAGCTATGGGATAGGAAAGAGAAGTCAAGGAATCTTAAGCCTTATTAGAGATAGACAGAGAGCCAAGCATGAAGGCCTAGGCTTTGATGGAATGTTGGAAAATACCATGACCATCTAATCCAAGACATGTTTTGTGAAGGAAAAAGACTTGCTAGAATTTTCCTATTCATCAGAAAACAAAGAAGCAATACATCAAGGTGGCAACCCACTACTACCTTAACTTTCTTGTGGGAGATTGAAGAAGGGCATTGATGAGGATAACTTGAATACTCAACCTTCACCATCACTCAAAAAAAAGAGCAATCCATTCAGTTGGGGCAAGAAAAAGAAGAAGACCAAGAGGTCCTCATCAAACAAGACATCCCTTGTTTGTCATTATTGCAAGAAGAGAGGTCATAGCATTGCGATTTTTTGGTATGCAAAGGCATGTTCTTTCTATGGGAAGAAAGGCCATCAGGTCAAATCTTGTTGGGAGAAGCAAGCCACATGGACAAATTTCTTTCAGAGGAGAAATTGTAAGAATACTTCTCCAATCCAACAAAAAACTCGGACGCACATGGAGAAGAGTATGTCAAGTAGTTCTTGTAGTAGTGTTGACCAAAAATTGGTTATGTGTATTTTTCCGCTCATGGAATAATAAAAAAATTATATTAGAAAAAGAAAATTTTTGAACGATTACAGGTCCATTACATAGCACTCAGTCTCAACTTTTTCACGCATTTTGCGGATTTAAAATCCAATTTCATATACTCAACATATCTAGGTTTTCGTCAAAAAGAAAAAGAACTCTTCTTCCATGTGGAACCATGACCAACTCTTCGAAACCACATTCAATTATTGTAACCATGTCATGTTCAAGTTTTTGACTAAGTACTCTCCTCTCTATCTATCATAAATAACCATTTTTCTTCAATTTTTCACATATAAAACGTGAGTAGATACTATTGTTTACTTAATAAACAGAGGACCTTCAATCTCTTTGGATGGTAGAATTCTAGAGGAGGCATGGACAGGAAAAAAGGTAAATTATTCTTTTTTGAAGACTTTCGGTTGTGAAGCATTTTTCCATATTGATAAAGAAAATAGAACAAAGCTTGAGGGAAAATCCAAGAAGTGTGCCTTTATTGGATACGATGTTAATGATTTTGGTTATCACTTATGGGATTATGAAAATCACAAAATCATTAGGAGTAGAGATGTTGTATTCATTGAGAAGGTCATGTACAAAGATCAGTTGCAGGGAAAGATATAAGAAAAAGAAAAAGAAAAACCATAATACACAGTGATTGATGATATCACTAAAAAAGAAGTTCCAAAGGTACCAAAAAATCAAAATGTACAACAATAGGAGCAACAGGTACCAAGTTAAGTAAGCCCCATGAACAATACTCTCCTTCATTGTATTATTTATTGTTGACTGATTCTAGTGAACCAGAATGTTATGAAGAGGCAATGCAGGAAGACACTAAAATAAGTGGAAGCAAGGCATGAAAGAGGAAATGGATTCCCTGGTAAATAACCAGACTTGGGATTTGGTTCAGTTTCCTTCAGGAAAATGTGCATTGTAGAATAAATGGATTTACAAGTTGAAGGAAGAGTATGGAGGGAAAAAGAGGTACAAGGATAGACTTGTTGTAAAGGGGTTTGCACAAAAGAAAGGTATAGATTTTGATGAAATATTTTCTCATGTTGTTAAAATGACTTCAATTAGGACTATTTTAAGTCTTATGGAAGTAGAAGATTTACATCTTGAACATATAGATGTAAAAACAACTTTTCTCCATGGGGATTTGGAGGAAGAATTTATATGAAACTGCCACAAGGGTATGAGGTCAAAGGGAAGGAAAATTTGGTATGAAGGTTGAAGAAGATATTGTATGGCCTAAAGAAAGATCCAAGGTAGTGGTATTTGAAGTTTGACAGGTTTATGACAGAACAAGGTTATAATAGATGTTATTCTAATCACCGTGTTTATTTTAAAAAGATAGAAAATAGAAGCTATATTATCTTGCTATTGTATGTAGATGACATGATTGTTGTAGGGTCTAATATGAAAGTTATAAATGTGTTGAAGAAGAAATTATCTAATTCATTTTCGATGAAGGATTTGGTTGTTGCAAATAAAATCCTTGGTATGAGAATAACAAGAGACAGGAAAAATCACAAATTGACATTGTCTCAGGGTGAGTACATAGAGAAGGTGTTGGAGAGGTTTAGAATGCAGAATGAAAACCAATTAATACACCTTTGTCCAACCATTTAAAATTAATGAAGGAAATGTGTCCCAAGAAACAAGAGGAGATAAAATACATGTCCAAGGTCCCTTATTCATCAACAATTGGCAGCTTGATGTATGTGATGGTTTGCACAAGACCAAATATTGCACATGCAGTGGGAGTTGTGAGTACGTATATGAACAATCCAAGTAAAGAACATTGGGAGGCAATAAAGTGGATTCTCAAGTATTTGAGAGGTATTGCTACTCATGCATTATGTTTTAAAGGTCTAGACATTGTTCTACAAGGATATGTTGATTCAGATATGGCAGGTGATAAAGATAGCATGAAGAGCACCACAAGGTATGTTTTTACTATAGGGGGAACAAAAATAAGTTGGATTTCAAAATTGCAAAAGGTTGTTGAAATTAAAACAACAGAGGTAGAGTATGTTGTTGCTACAAGGGCTAGTAAAGAGATGATTTGGTTACAGAGGTTTATGGAGGAATTGGGAAAGAAGCAAGAGAATAGTAGGTTGTACAAAGACAACAAGAGTGTCATTCATCTTGCAAATAACTCATCCTTCCATTCAAATACTAATCATATACAACTGAGGTACCATTTCATATGATTTGTTTTGGAAAATGGACATCTGAAGTTGGAAAAGATACACACTAGCCAGAACCCTGCAGACATGTTAACAAAGGGAGTAACTAGGGAGAAACCGAGTTCCTGCTCAGTTTCAGTTAGTATTCAAGCATGAAGGTGAAGATGAGAAATTGTCAAGGTCCAAGAAGGATCATAGTCCAGCAGATACAACAGTGGTAGAGTTTTTGAGATCAGTCTCCAAGTGGGATATTGTTGGTTGTGGAGCCTGATTATCTTCCCGATTCAAAGGTCTTTGTTTTCACCCGTGTTTATACCCCATGAAGACTTTACACCGTGGAATAATGCACACTCCTCCACGCAAGGGAGTGCAAGCAGGGCTTGCCCCTCCTCAAGGACCAAGGGGGTCACCCCCCCAAATGGGGGGTCCTGGGGAAAATGGGCCCACGATGGGGGTTCGGGGGACAACGTTTCTCGATGGGGGTTCAGGGGCAAAGCCCCTAAAGGAAAAATTTCCTTGTAAATGTATATTGTAATTTCATAGTAAATATGGATCGTTCATTATAAGGTCACAGATCTAATGGTAGAAGTTATGTTAGGGTTTTCTTCCCTAGAAGGAAACTCTCTTTTATGAGGTAAATGTATTACAACTAAGTATTATTGTGAATATTGTATTCTGAGTGAGGAGATTGTGAGAGAAAGAAGAGGAATTTACAACGGTTGTGTTGTAGGTTGTATCCCTTCATTTGTTGGATAATAAAAAGGAAGGATCTGGAAATTTCTCTGGTGGATGTATCCCACACTAGGTGAACCACGTATATCTATGTTTTTGTTGTATTGTGTATCTTATGTGTTTTATTTCTGCATTTTATTTTATTTTATTGTTCCCCGCTCCTCTTTTACTAACACAAGTAATCCATGGTAGGGATCATAATCATTGATAATCTCTATTACTTCAAACTCGGCCTTCATCCTTACCCATTCTATGCTTAATTTGACTTGCTCCAATTGTCCAATAGGATAGATCATGTACTTATTTTCCAATCTAAGTTGGATGGGTGACCAAACCAAACTTGGTTTACCCATCAATTCCCATGACTTCTTCGGTAGGATCTTCACTTCGGAACCCAGATCCAACATGATCCCATCCATTTCATAACTCCCAAGTTTAGTTGTCATCTTGAATTATCTTCCTGTGCATTTATGCTTACTGACCTGACACAGATCCATTTCCGATAGGGGGTCAATATAGCTCTCTTCGTCCCTTTTTCCGCCATGCATGTTTCCAACATGTGTGCCATCTTTATTGCATCATTAGGATCATTTAACAATATCAAACAACAATGTAAGAAGTTACTTACTTGATCCTTAGTATTGGTTTCTTGACCCAAGTCATGTAGTACCTCTTCATTTGTTGTGCACTTCAGCTCCTCATATGCATGCTCCTCAATTGCTCTTTGTTTGGTGCATTGAATCTCTTCTTGTGTGTGTGCTTCTTCCAATGACCTATGTATCGCGCATTGAATTTCTTCGCATATGAAAGATTCCTCCAAATACCTTCATGTGGCGCACTGCAATTCTTGACGGGAGAGAGCCTCTTCCTCTAACCTCTGTTTCACTCGCTAAACTTCCTCACAGATCTAGACATCCTCAAGTGGCCTCTCTGTCACACATTGTATATCTTTTGATGCTCTTTCTTCCTTTATGGCCCTCTGCGCGTTGCATATAAATTTATTCTGTCGAGTGCCATCAAACTTAGGAGAGGGTTGTTTCTCCTTTATTATCTTCCCCTTCGTCCTTTGACTCGATATTTTTCCATTCTTGAAGTCCATTCCCATATTCACTCCTCTTTGGGTTATCACTTGGACATCAACTTCATCATCCTACTTCTTGTTCCTGCATGGTTCTGCAGTAACCATATTTCAATGTGTCTTCCTCTCTTCCCTCTTCAACAAGTTAGAGCAGTCCTCTACAACATGCTCCAGGTTGTAGCAGTACCCACATAGAGTACGTGATTTGGTACAAAATATTGATACATGGCCAATTTCTCCACAGTTAAAACAAGTGGGGGCTCTACCTCCCCCACCTCCATAGTCTGTTCTCAACCATGTCCATAGCCACCTATGGGACCTCCCTGATATCCACCTTTCTCGGCATCACCACAGTCGCTACCCTTTTGTTCCTCTTAAACCTGAAATACATCGTGGGTATGGTATTACATCATCTAGAGTGATCAATGGTTATTCACATCGTGTCCTACATACTTGCAAAATTCACAAAATGAAGTATGATGCATCTTCTGATATTTCTCCAATGTTGGGTAGCGGGGTGGTACATGGCCCCATTGTCGGAATATTTCGCACCATTATGTCTATGGCCCATATGGAAATGGAGTCGGCGCATGTGTTTCCACATAATTGCCAAGCACAGGACACTTATCCCTACAATTTCCTTCAAACCGACATGTGGTACACCATACGTGCTCCAGCATGAATTTTACCTTTTTTGTATATTTCAATTGCATCATTATGTTGTCCAACTGAGATTGTACCTCCGCTAATCATGTCGATGTCTCTCCTCCTCTGGGTGTAGCTTCCAGGCGCATCGCAATTTCCACCACTTCTTCCTGAGTTGTCACCTTTTGTTGGGTGAGTAGGACTTGGATATGGTGAAGTAACCCCGCAATGAACCATTCTCTATGTTCCACATCCTAAATTTCAAACATTAGCCTATCTAATAAAATCTTGAACCGTTGGTCATAATCCCACATGGTTTCTCAACTACCATGCATTACTTGTGTTGGCACTTGCACCTAAAATAACCACGTGGTAACTCAGTTAGGATTATATATCCAATGGAATATTATGATTCCTGGGTAGATCTCGAATGTCCGATAAGGATGCTCTGCCAGAGTACCATAGATGTTGTTGTTGATGCATCTGCCTCATTATATTTCCACATATATATGTTGATGCTCCATCTTTGTGTTGTTTATGTTGTTGTTACGTCTTCATGTTGTTGATGATGTTGATGTTCCAGCCTCATGTTGTTGATTATGATGATGTTATTCCAGATTCGTGTTGTTTCTATTGATGTTTCAATTTCATGTTGTTGATGATGATGATGTTATTCCAGCTTTGTGTTGTTGATGTTGATGTTCCAGCCTCATGTTGTTGATGATGATGATGGTATTCCAACTTCATGTTGTTGATATTGATTTTCCAACTTCATGTTGTTGTTGATGATGATGATGACGTTACTCCATCTCCGTGTTGCATATGATGATGATGATGTTCAATTTATACTAATGTTGATGATGAGAATTTTTTTTGACAACCTATAGATATGACCAATAGTGTTCCTGATGTTGATGATGATATCCCCTCCTCTTGATGATGTATTGAGTCCAGTGATTGAGTCCAGTGATTTGTTATTAATGTTGTCAGTAGAATACCCTTCTTGTTAATGGGGAGTGTTGAAATATTGTAATTTCGAAGAATATTCTACCTGAGAGAGAGTTGAATAATATTATTATATTATATTTAATTAGGCCCTATTGTACCTTAGTAAAAGTCGGCCCTATTGTGACTTGATAGTTAGTTGTAAATTAAGAGGGTAAAGTGACAGGTGGGCCTAGACCTAATTATAGGTTGGCTAGACCACTATTTATAAGATAGGAAAATGCCTCATTTTGACACATACACACCTAGATATGTAGTGCACAAGTCTTGGAGAAGAAGATGTTGCAACTGGGGGTGATGTCAAGGAGGGTTTTGGTCTATCTATTGGTATTTCTTGGTTAAGTGGTGTGCTACTCTTCCTAATGAAGGAGTAGAAGAGGATCTTATGTTCGATCTTTGGTATATCTATATTGAGGAAGTTTTTGTTGGGTTTTCTCCTCCATGAGGGTTTCCCAAGATAATTTGTGTATCTCTATTGTTTTTTTTATTGCCTCTATTTTAGTGATATTATTTATGCATCTAATGTGATAAATGATTATAATAACAAAGAAGAACCGTAATTGCTAGTTCCATAAGTAAAAATTCAACACACAAGTGAACCAATGTTGCTCTGCATCATCTTTACCTATCCCATGGAACACAAGTAGCCTCAAGGTATAATCCTGGTTTTCCATCCTCAACCTCGAACTATTTCCTCTAAACTAACTATTGGATGTCTAGGACCTTGGTACTAATACTCTTCCTTGTGAAGTAGCGTTGACTTTGTCTTCTTCTTCACTCATCATTTCTCTTCTTTCTTCTCCTAATCTTTCCTCTACTCCAATTGTCTCATTGTATGTTTTTATCTCTTCTTGGTTGCATATGTGCAAGAGGGTGGTTCAAAGGGGGGGTAACTCCATCTTATTCCAACACTTCTCATGAGGGAAACCAACGCATTTCCGACCTGCACCCATGCAACACCATCCACAATCGCTAGCTCTTCTCCCCCACCATGAGGGGATCCTCCATTGTCATATCCTTATCTCTCTCCTCTACTATGTGCCTCATATTCCTCCAAAGTTGTGGCACTCCGCAATATCCAAGGGGTTTAAACTTCATCTTATGGGCCCCTACTACCACTACTATTGGTATCTTCACTGGACAACCTACACTCAATGTCACACCTCTTCATCGGCCTATCATCATTTGTGCTCCTCTCCGGCATAGCACGTTCTTTCGCACTTCCTATCGGTGTGGTCTCCTTCCTCTTAATTCTGGGCCTAACCCTTGTTCTTCACTCCTTGATAACTTCCTTCTGCTCTCCTTCTTGATTCAACTCTTCTTTCATACTTGTTCAACTCTCTCTCTCCTCTTCTCTTCTGGGTCCATCCTATTACTCACCCCATCTTACTAACTTTTGGATCCTCCTCAATGGATCCATATCCTCTCTCACTTTCCCTTGTCTTTTCATTCCACCCCCCCCTCTGAAGCTCTAGGGGAGTCTACTGATCCATCCTGTCAGGCTCCATGTGCATCAACCCATTCTCCACATACAACATTTTTATCCAAAGTGGGATTTCTTCTAGTAGACTTTTCATAGGGCCTTCCATGAACTTTCTTTCATCCTTGTTGAAAGAATCAGTTTACTCCACAACAAATTCACTTATATACCCCTCCTTCACATGAGAAAACCAGAAGTTAATGGCCCAAGTCCACTTTTTTCCAATACCTTCATCCTATAAATCATGGTTGGATCCAAAAATATTAGTTTTAATGGCCTCAAAGCAGTAGTAGTAGCAGTCTAAATCTTTAACCCCTCATACAAAAGACATGGAAATTCAACGAAAAAAATCAATGCATATCAATGTAGAGATACATATATTTTCATCATTCCACATTGAAATCCATACCTTGGTTTTTCCTCTGAGCAAACTCATCTTCCTTCTTAGTCAACCAATCTTGATTTTCCTCCTGAGATGGATACCACCTCATTATTTTCCTTCATGATTCAATACAAGACTTTCAGGTCCCAAAAACAAAACTATTTGTTGGCTCAATCACACGTGTGCACATCTTTCTTAACATTGGGGGGTTTAAGACCTGGGGTTTCTCTAGAGTTTGACCAACAAAAACCACAAGGAATCAACATATGAATCCTAAACCAAAGACTAAAGAAGGTATCACTCGAGACACCATGAGGATCACATAAACCATATGGTCCTATGTCAATGATGATGACAAACTAATTGGACAAAATTCCATCCAAGTTGGCATTCAGATAATCCATTGAAAACTACTTAACAATTAACAGTAGGAAACAAAAATACACACATTCCATTGATGCATAAGTAACACATCATAGGACCAAAATTAATGCAACTTTATTATCTTCATCCCAGTGTTACATCATACAACGCCATGTGCTTCCTTATAGACTTTACCAATGGGACGGAATCAGACTTACAACCAAATAAATTACAAAACATAGGCTCAGATTGAACTCAATGACAACAATACCCACAACTATCAAAACAACAACCAACCAACTAACAAGATAACTCTATTTATGTTGTCGGTGCTCCCCTTTTATCTTCTTATTGGCTCTAGTGCTCTGTCACTTTCAGTTATGTCCCACTTGCTCCTCTAACCTCTAGTGTGACAGGATTCTATCATACACATACATTCAACAAACACTCTTCGGAATCTTGGTAATCCCAACTACCTTTCCATCTCATCGTATTTATGCTCCATGTTCCCTGATGCTACTTGTAGTAATCATTCAAGTAGATTTCCAAAATATTATTTTCTTGATTCTGATGTGCATGATGTGTCTTCTTGATTTCTGGCACACATCACAAAACTCGAACATGCGCACAATGTTAGAAATCAAACTGGCGCGCATTAACAAAACTTGATATGATGCATGCGCCTCCTGTCACCCCTTGAGCGCACGATATTTACCCAACTTTGGGTGCCAACAATGGAAACATGGAATTTTTCCACCATTACAAGTTTAGTGGACATTGGGAAGTGAAGTGTGGCAAATTCACCCATAACTTCACCCTAGAAACCACATAGCCAATAGGAGAGTGTGGAAAGTGAATCCTAACATAGATGGAGAGTTGTTTGCATCTCCAAATCAAGGATAATTTTTCCAAGGAGAGATAGAAACACATGAGGTCTGCATCACCATCGAAGAGGACAATGGGTAGATGTTAACCATCAAGGCAGACCCATTCCATTTTCCACCTACAATATTCCAAAGAAGTTTTCCTTCCTAAAGATGTGTCAGACACTGATGCAAGGTGGTCAATGACCTCAGAGGGATGAGTTCTTGAGAACTCCATGATGTGCTTGAAAGCATGTGCAGGCACCAGAGAGTTTTTTCCATGCTAGGAAGCCACTAATCCTAGAAAGAGAAGTCAGGCCACAATTCCTTTTGAGGGATTGATATGTGATGGCATAGTTTGTTGGAGTCACACTAAACATAGATCAACATTCAACTTGGCTTCATTGGCTTCCAAGATGGATTGTCTTCAATACTGAGAGGGAGATGGGAATGTATGTTGAGCTCATAGTTTGGATTTGGATATTACTTAGAGATGAGAGTTACTCATCATACTTTTCTTGTGGGAACAAGTGAGTTAGGTCCATAGCCAATGACTACAACCACGAGCCCAAGCCAAAGCCATCAACTAGAGCCAAGGCTAGAGTTAGAGCTATAGCTAGGAGACAGAGACAAATCCATGTTCCAAAAAAGTAGACATAAGTACATTGATCCATATTGGTTTCATTGAGATTTCGGAGACCAAAAAGCCTCTCAATGGAGAGGTGTGATCCAAAATGGATCTGAACCAAGAATGGTTGTAAGAATAAATATCTACAAGATTATTTTGGAAATAAATGAAGGTGAGTAAGCCATATAAAATACAATGCAATGTAAAGTGAATAAGACAAAAGAGAAAACATTGAGAATTTAATGAAAGGGAAAAAAATAATAGATGAGAGAAAAGAGTGAGGAATGGGATTGCAAAGACAGAAGTCGCACTCCAAATTGGATTGAACACATATGCGGAAACACAGAGGCCTAGTTGTTATATTAGACAATTATGTAAGTGAAGGAGCCAACCAATCAACTGGAGTAGAGGTTGCATGGAGAGAAAACCTTACGCCCATCCCAAGAAGAGAAGATATGCCCTTGTATAGGGAAGAGGACAAAGGCCTAGTGACCTTTCGTAGAATAAAGAATTGTCTTAAACTAAGATAGAGAACATAAAATAAATTTGCAGAGGATTTGTGGTTGTGAATTGAGTGGGCTATAAGTCCCTCGTTTACATATCAACAGTGGTCAATTACCTGGCCTATTCAACTAGTTGACTAAGCCCTCCAACAATTTCTATTGCATGGAATTAGAATTATAATCATAATTTAGAAATATAATACATTTGAATTAATTTCAAATTTCTTTTTCATAGTTATAAATAAACTCCAATAAAATGCAATTAATTAACAGATTTAATTTAATTAATATTTTGAGATTATATTTTACATATTTTATTTTATTTTATCTAATGCATCACTCTATTAATTATACTTAAATTTTCCCATCTTAAAAACATTTTTGAAATTAAATATATTAAATATATTTTTATTATTAATACAATATGTTTATTTTTAAAATTAATTTTTTTTTATTTAAATTTTTTTTTATTCTAATTCACTATACTTACATTTTTGAAATTATATATATATTAAATATATTTTTATTATTAATATAATATGTTCTTTTTTAAAATTAAATTTATTTTATTTTTAAAATTTTTTATTCTAATTCACTATACCTTTCATTAATTTTAAACATTTATAAAAAATAAAATATTAAAATTAATCCATCTATTAAAAAATAAATCTATAAAATAATTATTTATAAATTTTTTATTAAAATAAATCCAAAACACTATTTACAAAATCTGCATCTCGTTACAATTGGGCTAGCTAAAAGAACACTAGTGTGCTTTCCCAAGACATTATAGCCATACGTTGAGATCCACTCTAATGCTTCCACATCCACATTATATTTTTAGAAATAATTTTAGAGGTTTAATCTCACAAGAGATTTAAAACATTATAGTAATTTAAAACTCTATAGGAATTTAAAGCACTACAATATTTAAAACGTTATAGGGATTTAAATCATTATAATATTTTATAACGTTTTCTTAACTTATAAAATAGGTATGGTTATTTTACTGTTTCTTCTTCACAAAAATCCTCTCCCACTTGTATAAATTGGTTTTTCCTCCATTGATCAATTTTGATAGCAATTGTTCGTCTTTTGTGAGATTATTCATGTGTGGCTTGGTTGATGTATTTCTTTATCTCTTGTGGAATTGCCTTTAGAATTTTTGAATTTTTTTATGTGTTTCAGTGAAAAACTACGCCTTTTCTTGTGAGAGATTTAGTTGATTCCTTATGGCATAGTTTTTCGAATAATTAACCAATTTCTCTACCACCACTCACGACTCTCTTCTAAACTCAATGTTTATGTATGCATGAAACTATCGTACAGTATTAGTTAATGTACCATGAACTACGGAACCAATGTTGTAATATGAGGGAATACTCAAGGGAGTTACTAGTAGGGCACATATATAGCATAATATATAGAAAGTAATCTACAATAATATACAAGCATGTATGCATAGAAGGAAATAAAGGAGAAAAGTAGTAGTGGAAGAAGCAATAGGTAGTCTTTTATTATATCATACCAAGCGTCATGTTTCCTCCCAATGTTAAATCCATGATCACATCTATTTATACATTGATTCAGATGGCAAGTAGTTACAACTATTCTTAACTAATCTGGTTAATCGATCAACTTGACTACATTATCAACTTCTCTCCATAGTTAATTGACATATTACAATTGATCCAAACCAATAATGGTTGTAAGACTCAGTATCTGAAAGATTATTTTGAAAATTAATGAAGGTTAGTAAACCATATAAAAGACAATGCAACATAAAGTGAATAAGACAAAAGAGAAGAAAAAAATGAGAATTTAATGAAAGGAAAAAAAATAATAGAGGAGAGAAAGGAGTGAGGAATGGGAAACAAAAGGTCAATCTGTTGGCCTTCCCATTACCCCATATCTCCCTATTTCTTTCATTAATTTCACTCTCAAAGGATCTTTTAGGCCAAGGATAGGAGTATGGACAGTGAGCCAAGAAATAATTTTAATCGGAGATTTCTGAAATAAGAAACTGAGACACCCATTCAGAGCTGGTTTTCCCATTTGGGTTTCCAAAGTAAATATGGTATCCATCATGTCTTGAATTTCTTTGATGTTTCTTTGTCAATGTGATCGTTTTATTCATGTTTTAATTCTGGTTTTAATGTTTGCAGTCGAATAGTGAGAGTGTAAATGAGAGGAAGATGTGAATAAACTTGTGGATTTATTTCACATTTTTTAGAGGGTATAACAACTCTATTTCTACCATAGTAGGATGCATTTTCTGGCACAGATAACAATGGTTTCCATATTTTATTTATTGTTCACCTTTGTGGGAGTTGACAATTCTAGTTGTATGGTTGTTGGGCAAATTTCTCACTCCTCCAGACTATATCTCTCTCTCCCCCTTTCAAATTTTTCTTGCCTAAGCAATTTCTTAATTGCCCGAGACATTTTCTCTTTGCTCTGGTCTAGTTTACATCGTTGGACGTCTTACATTTTCCCTGGGCGACTTCACATCTTGTTGGGCGTTTTGTTTCATGCCTGGATGACTTCACTCCTATCTGGGTGTTTCTCTCTCACCCACAAGCCATATAGAGGTTGTATAGACCGCACACATTGATATAGACATTGATTCTATAGTGTTGAGTGATTCTATCAAGTTTTAGGTGCTTAAAATCTTTCCTAGGAGATTCGAGTGCATGTTGGGTGCTTCAATTATTGCCAGGAAATTAACATGGTTCTTAGGAGATTAAATGGAATATCGAGCGATTTTATTTACCTAGCTAATCTCACTTACCTAAGTTGACTTATGTTTTGTCTGGTCGAGTTATTGGAAATGATGCAAGAAGTAATTGATAACTACAAACATTTGGCAACATTAGAATGATCTAGTACTAGCATAATAAAAAGGGCATATTTGCAACCTTTGATTGATTGTTCATTATAAATTCTCTATAGTGTGCAATATGAAAAACTCAACATATTGATTGTGGGAGGATTTCCTTTACTATTGGGACACTGTTGGGAAAGATAATTTTGGTGGCCTTAGGGATGGTTATTACATTGTACAGAAGAAGAAATTCAATAGAATTAGCATAGAAATGTGATCCAACTTAATGACTGGCTAGTGCCTACTACATAACTCTCTGGTTGAATACATATGCTACAATTATTTGTTGTTCTACTTTTGAATAAATAAACAATTGCATCAATGCTTGGGGAAAAATTAATACATAGCCACTGGTTTGACATATGCAATGTTTGATGACTTTCATTGGCAAGCAAGAATTCATTGTTAACATAGTTTCCCCATTTCGCTTATAGAATTACGAAGAGTGGATTTTCATTTGGTTCAAGAAACTACTTAAATAATCATATCTTGCAGGCTCGTGTGAAGTTCTACCAAAATGGACAGAGAGGATCCTCGATTTGTGAAGAAAGTATGCAGTCCATAATTCAAAGAGAGGCACATCATAAATGTTAGAAGCAGGTTGATAGGTGTATTAGTGAGTTGTTAAATATATGCAATGTATTTCTCGATGTGGATGGTTGTATGTGGCAATCATGCAATTGAGAACCATAACACAACCATTCTTCCATTACCTTGATTGCAATGAAGATACCTTAGATACAACATCCTTGTGGAGCAATTCCTTTTGAATCACAAGCCCAAGAAGTTGAATAATCATTCCTTACGTCAAGAGGAGAAGCAAAGACAAAAGTTGCACTATGAATTAGATTGAGCACAAAAGCATAAACACAGAGGCCTGGTTCGCATATCAGACAATTATGTAAGTGAAGTAGCCAACTAATCATCCATAGTAGAGGTTGCATAGAGAGAATACCTTACATCCAACTCAAGAAGAGAAGAGAGATCCTTGTATAGGGAAGAGGACAAAGGCCTTGTGGCCTTTCTGAGAATAGATAACTATGTCTTAGGCTGGGATAGAGAACATAAAATAGATTTAATAGAGGATTTGTGTTGGTGAAGTGATTTGGCTATAAGTCCCTCATTTATGGATCAGATGGTACCAGAGTAGTTGAATCCTTGATTGTGACACATCTTTTATAACATTTCATACCTCATCATGGGTAAATCAAGTAGAGAAAATTTGGAATACTTAAGGGCCAACAATGCTCAACTTCGGGGAGAGAATGAATGATTGAGGGAGCACATTCAAATTTTCAACTAGAGTATGGTAGAGATGGATAAACAACTTGATACCTTTTCCAAACTACTGTCATTTTTTAAGAATAATTTTAAAGAATGCCAAGACTCCCTTACAATAGTCACGACATATTGGAACAAGCATAAAGTGTAGCTTGTACACCTTGGTGAGAAGGTCATTCAGTTGAATAACTAGCAAGAGGATAAGCTCACTTAGATGATGGCATAGTTGCAACAAGAGTTGGTAGAGAATTGACAAGTCTCCAAGCAGTTGTCTAAGAGCACCGAGAAGCAAGGCCACCTTCCAGTGCTACTGTCAAAGCTAGTGTCATGACCAAGACCACTTTCATAAGAAAACCTTCCTTGGATTTCTCTCAAGATAATTTTGGTGAATTTGAAAAGCATACTAGAGGCATTGGTTCCAAGATCCTAAGGAAAATGGGCTATGGGATAGGAAAGAGAAGTCAAGGAATCCTAAGCCCCATTATAGCTACACATAGGGCCAAGCATGAAGGCCTAGGCTTTGACGGAAGGTTGGAAAATACCATGACCATGAAATCCAAGACACGTTTTGTGAAGGACAAAGACATGTCATAATTGTCCTACTCGTGAGAAAAGAGAGAAGCAGTACATGAAGGTGGCAACCCATTGTTGAGGAAAAGATATGAATTATCTTACTCAATCATTTTTGAATCTTTTCTGGCTAGGACAAGATAGTCGGAAATGTCACCCTATGTTTTATAGCCTTAAAAATATTTTCCCAATCCGCAAGTATTAATTACAAAGGTTTATGATGATTTATTAATGAAAAGAATATTGCAAAATAACATAAAATTTTTATATTTAAGTTTCTGAAAAATATACAGATTACAGAAAGTAAATATGGAGATCAAAAAGCAAAAGTAACCAAGTCACAAATACACACAAATGAGACAGAATAACAATCTGCTTTATTTCATTCCGAGATATCAAAAGTGTTTTTCTCTTTACAAAATCCCTGTGAGGGCATGGACCAAAGTCTAATTTATAGATCCTCGATGAACACCATACAAAAGGACTTTGACAAGAAGTAAAAAATGAAATTTATAATCTGGATCATCTTGCCACATATTTCTGCCAATTTGACTATGCAAAATGTCATGTATCAACTATGAAACTCAATACATAAACATAGAAGAATACACATACTATCAAGGATGGATCAACACCTCTAAAACAAGCATCTGAATGATTTGGTTTATTTTTGAACCTTGTTGTCTACAATAGGACCCTGCTGTCAAAAAGAGATTTAGGCTTTGAATATACTCATAAATGAATGAAAACTGAACTATCTCATGAAATCAAAAGAGAAAACCTCAGTCTAGCTTTCTCCTTATATTCTACTCTTGTTTCTTATTCTCATTTAGATTTTATGCCTTCAAAATAAGTTGAAGTAGTTCAACTACTTTATTTAGTTAAGTTAGTTTGACTTAACTAATTTAGTTTAGGAGAAATAATAATAATAATAATAGTTAATACGGCGTCCCTACGACTGCTCTTGTGTGTGGATTCAAGGCCTGGAGTGGGAAGAGTGTATTCATCATGACGCCTTGGGAATACTGTTGGATCATGTTGTCATTGATGCCAATGGTTTGTCATTGATGCCAATGGTTTGATTACTTGGGAGATTGTTGGATCATATGTCATTGATGTAAATGGTTTGGTTTGATCGATGTCATTGGTTGATGCCAAGTAATTGATTGATATGATTCCCTTGATGAGAATGGTTGGAGGACCCATGTCCAAGTGGAAACCAATCGATGCAAAGGTAAACAAATGGATGAAC
>JZKD02S1672738.1:1802683-1824605 GCA_000966675.3 Picea glauca
AGGAAAGTGGGGCCAAGTGACCTAGAAAATGTTTTTAAGGAAGCTACTTGGAGAGTATAAATAAGAGGCAAGGCTCTCTCATTTTAATCACACTTGAGCATATTGAATATCTATATGTGTCTTAGGTAACCAAGGATATCTAAGTCGAAATTCTGTGGAAAGGTGAAGAAAAGAAGGCCGAAATGCAAGGAAGGATAAATTCTTTTGATGGTGCTTTCTAAGGTATGTTATGTGCAGGTCATCTCACCATTTTCACTATAACTATTTTTCTATAATGATTCAGACCATGAAATTGATATTCCATTGAGAAAACATAACCAAGAATCCGTGGTAAAAAATTCAACTTGTGGGTCGTTTTATTTTGGGATTTACACTCTGTGGAAAATAGGGTTTGTGGCTAGTCCTGAAACTAGTCAAAAACAGGTGTTTCGGGTAAAAACATCATAACTTATTCATAATAGATCCAAATTTAGTGATACCAAATGTGTTGGTTAGGGTATAGGATTTAGTATTTTTTTTAACATTTTCAGATCAATTAAATAAAAAAAATTGTGGTCCACGCTCTACAAGGTCGCTCTCTAGAATAAGCCAGAATTCAAAAAGGTGTGTCATTTTTGCTATAATGCCTTTTCTGAGAGGTTCCAAGTAGTGCTACCTGGAGGAATTGCATAAAACACACTGATTTTTTTTTTTTATCAATTTCAGATCTTTATTCATTACAGGTACAAAGTTATGATTATTTCAAGTTGGGGTTGTTGACTAATCCAAAACTAGTCATGGTTGAGACAAGCAGTTGATGAGTTGAAACATACATGAGGTGTATAGTTGAAGATGTTGGTACATATTGATGAGCCATTTTTGATGAGTATTTGACACATTATTGGTATATACTTGGTACATGGTCGGATGCACTTGTTTATGGTACAAGTTGATTACAGGTTGTTTGGCACAGGTTGGTGCATGGTTGATGCACTTGTTTATGTTGATAGATTGATATTTGTTGAGGATTTTTGCCTCATCTAAGTTGGTGCTGAGAATGTAATCTGAGTCTTTCATATAGATTTGGTGCTCTTATAGAGTTGTCCTCTATTCAGTTGTTGTTTAAAAACCTTCGGATTGAAGTCCATAATAAAAAGAAAAATTGTACATACATCTTGTGTTCTATGTGTTCCTTGTGGAGATGATTTGTTGATGATATGTTGCCAATATATGTTATTGATATGTATTCACATATAACTAATTATAAATGAAAACAATGAGTAATGAGCAAATGTTGAATGTTAACTAAGGAGTTTTTGTGTAAGAGGGAAATTTTGGGGAAAAGATCCCCACACTCATTCACCCCCCCTCCAAGTGTGGTAGGTGTGTCCAACAGAGTAGGTAATGACAAATTGGGCAAGCCACGATGGTGAGAGACAGTCGGGTTAAGAATATCTTGCCATCCATCATTTTCAGGGACTTCTAGTTGCATGGGCACATGAGGAGGCACAGGAATACCAGGGATGTTCTGAGGCTGGAAGGGAGGTCTCTCTAGTTGAGGTTGTACTATTATTTGCCTGATCCAGTTAAAGAACCTAGCTTGAAACATCTGGTTCAATTCTTGGGGATAAACATCAAAATGAATGGAGAATCTAGGCCTTCTAGGCCCTCTGTTCCAGTTTCCTCGACCTCTGTTATTTATTCCATGGCTTCCCCTACTAAAGAAACTCATCCTATAGCAGCAATTTGTTAGTGAATAAGCCCTTAATAAACCATACATGACATTCTGCTTGCATGAATCAAAAATTGGCTCAGAAATTGACACAAGATACATGCAAATCCATCCATAACAAACCATTTAATAATCATCAAGTGAGCAGGGGGTGACATGGTTCATGGGACATATGGAGGGAGTGTAATGAGAGAAAGGTGGTATAATTAGAGGGAATAATTACATGAATACTGATCAACAATTAATTAAATACTTTAACAATGTAAAATAAACCAAAATATCAGTTGTCAACCATTGTTATGTCATATATTTTGTCACTATTACACAGACCCTTTTAATTTATTTTATAGAACAGAGATGTCATAAATGAAATTGGGATTATGAGGGGAATATAATGAGCAAAAAGTGGTAGTATGACAGGGACATAATATGGATACTCTTCATATAAAAATAAATCAAATCAAACAATCAAACATATCTGTGTTCATACCTCCACAATTCAATCAGTATTCACTTTTCAAAACCACCATCTAAATTGTTACTTCCTTTACAGATTGCTCGTTGGCTTCCAAAAAATAATTCATATGCCTAGAAATATTCAATTATAGCAGGCTTTGCATCTATATAATATTTATATAGCAGTCCTAACAATAGTATTGCAATTGATATGATAACCCTTTTAGCCACAACCATTCATACTCCAATGCTAAATCCTTGTTTTTTTTGTTTTTTTAAACCAATAGAATATGCATAGTGATTCTAGCCATTCATATCCAATATTTATTCTTTAAAATCAATAAGAATATGCACAGTATTTACCATCATTTTCCCATTATTTACACATTATTCGACACAACCAAACTGGTCGTTAAAAATCATAATCGGGCCCCAATCCATTCACACATGGGTCTCCTTTAAATATAATCAACATAAGAATTGATTATGTTAGTAACATTTCTTGTCCTAGGCACAAGAGTATTTGGGTCTGCAAGTTGCACAAGAAGCACCCGATCACAGCATGGGAAAATCTCATTTTTTGGCTTCCAAGCAAGCAAGCGAATGAGATTATATTATCGACGGTCTGGATTCATCCATAGGAGCAGATCGACAGCCGACGGGAAATCGCGGATAGAGGAGTTGCACCAAGATTAGCGCAAATAGATCATGCCCATATTGTATGCAGGGAAGGATAGTAGTCGTCCATCCAAAGGACGCGTGGCGCGAGATCCAGTCACGTCGGCTTTTCAACAGTCGCAAGTTCAAAGGGTGAGGGTTCTATGTCGTCCTACATCTCGAAATATTGAACCCCGAGGCGTTGAAAGCGCCCAAAGTCGGGCCAACAGAATCGAGGAGCAGTCTCAACCGTCCATCTAAAGGGGACACCTGGTGCGCGATTAGGCTCCTCGCCTTTTCGCCCATCGCAATTTTGAGGCACAAGAAATAGCCTTGTCATATTCCCGATGCGCAAGGTGTCGGGAGCGTCCAAGACTCAGGCCCACAAAATCACCGAGTGAGTTCAGAACCGTCAGATCTAAGAGGACGCGTGGCACCCAATTAAGCCATCTCGGCGTTTCTCTCATCACGATTATGTTAAGCAAGGATCAACTCCTTCCTATTCATGAACGTCGAAAGTGCCTTTGAGAGTAAACACAGGGTCACAGCCCGTGGTCATCGAAAAATAAAAGAACTATGCCAAAGGGGCCAAAGACGTTGGGTTTCAGTCACAGAGAGACCCATCACAATCTCCAGGTGCCATCGGATCCGATCTCCATCCTGTTTCCTGCTGGGAATAAATGAAGGTGAGGAGGGGTGGTTGAAGCTTCTCCTCGTTCATTAAGTGTAAGGTATGGAGGGTCTGGCAAGCGGTCTTCTTAAGAAGGTTCTGTGTACCCATTTTTCCAAAGAAGCCATGCCGAGTCCTCGACTAGCCAGAGGAGGTCTGCACACGCTAACTCAGCATTTACTGGCTCAACTACTCCCCTTGCAGGAGCCATGCACAATTAAGGTGGCATCTGACAAAGAATACCTGTCTGAATTTGGCTGAAGGGACACTAAGCCTCGGGTGATCGAGTACACCTCTGTTAGGCGAACTTTTTTGAGTATATAGACTCAGTCTTTATATTTTGTAATCATCGATGGTAGAGTGAAGCTCATGACTGTAAATTTTCAATATACATTCTAGATTTCTGGTTATGCATATGTATGTGAGATTTCTTATTTTATGATAGACAGTCTTTCTTACTCCATCTAAACTTTCATCTCATTCTGAGAGAATTCATGAACGAATGATTTGTGCGAATTATTGCAATTATGTTATGATAAAGGATTTATTGTTGCATTATTGTGTTCTCTAGTTTTTTGCGTTTGAATGTAAGAAGATATTGTGTTTATATGCCTTCTCCTACAGTCTATTAGAAACCAGATTTTTATGATAGGCCTTTGCATTTCTCTGATACAAGTCTTCCCCTTACTCACCCTTACTACGAATCACTATCTGAAGTTTGACTAAGACCTCACTTTCCCATGCATACCTGACCTAGTTTAGGAGTTAGAAAATTATTGTTTTGATTTCACTTCCATTTGATCACCCCTTTTATAAATTATCATGAAATAAACTAATGGGGATTGGGCTATGCTCCTACTGCAATCCAGGGGTGATTTCTGATGCTAACATTTCTGGCGCCGTTGCTGGGGACGAAGTTGAAAATTTTTCCCGGGATTGAACGACATTGAGCCTCTGATTCTGAAGGTGCATCAGGTATCAGAGCCTTTGAAGATTGCTACTATGCACTTGGTGACTCCATTGTGACGAATCCACTATGGCAAACCTATTGTATTAATTATGGCTTTCAGAGGCAGACACACGCGGTCTCACCCACAACTGCCTCTAGCTACACCTGAAATTGATCCAGAGGTGGTTCTCAGAAAAGGAAAGGCCTCTAAAGAATMTTCCATCGTCGAACCAGGTAATCTGCCATCTCCTTATGTAGGAACTCYATTTTCTCCTCCTCAGTTTCTTAACAGACCTTTTTTTGAGGTTTCCCGTTTCCTGAATTTCGGGAGTGTTCCTGCTGAGTTTTCCCCTCCTGGTCTGGGATTGGAGGGAGAAACCCTTGTCACTGCCCTCTCCTCTGAAGCTATACTTTGGCGAAAGCCTAGGACCGCGAAAGATTTCCCCACTCCTATATTTACCACTCCTCCTCTTGCTACTATTACCACTCCCGCACCAAGAGGAGCATGTTTTGACTTAAACCCATTAGCCTTCTCCTTGAATCCCCTTTTGTTTCCCATTCTAATTCAGTACTCATTCCCAGTAGCCCCTTCACGAAATCCTTCTCCTCCACCTAATATTCCTATGGATGGTGCTAATCCCCCTCTAAATAGAATGGATTCCATAGTCGCTGCCAGATATTCTCCCTTAATCCTACCCCATCCTATGAATCCTCTCCCCGCTGGAGATTACTTGAAGTATATGCCCAAGTTCACTAGGGAAGGGGACATAACTGCGGAAGAGAACCTAGCTGCTTTCTACAGTTATGAAGACAACCTGAACATTAAAAATGAAGATGTCTGGATGAGAATCTTCATCCAGAGCCTGGATGGTGAGGTGAGGAAGTGGTTTAGAGGATTGGCCCCGGGATCTATTGCTGGGATTGAAGCCCTGGATAGTGTTTTCCTGAGGCTGTGGGGAGATAGAAAGGATTTCATGTATTACATGACAGAGTTCGGGTCTTTGAAGAAGATGGAAGGAGAGTCTGTCTCTGACTTCTCCAAAAGATTCAATAAGATGTATAATAAAATTCTTTCCGAAATAAAACCCTCAGAAGCCTCGGCCAAAATTTCTTACGCTAGTGCATTTGGTCCCAATTTCTGTCTTTTATTGAGAGAAAGGAGAGCCACCTCCTTAGCTCAAATGAAAGATGTGGCCATAGAAGTGGAATCTAATGCGTTAGTAGTTGATAGACTGAGGAACAAGGTCGACACAGACAAGATAAAGGGAAGATCCAAAGCCTCAACTTCTAGCCCATCGGTGCCCCACCCTCAAGTGGATGAACTGACCAAGATGGTGAAGTCCCTGTTTGCAGAGATGGAGAGAATGAAGGTAGAGGGGAGGCAAGCATACAAGGGCCCTCAAAATGCCGAAAATAAAGGAGGTTTCAGGAGGCCAAACAATATTACTTCCTCGACTGTGCAAAGAGAGAGGGGAAGAGACAGAGAAGACCAGAAAATTCAGGCCCCTTTTCAAAACAATTTTATGGCCGAGGAAGAAGAAGGGGAAACATGAGATCTTGACCCTGAAATCCATTGCTTCGGAGACACTCCTCCTTTTCCTCATCTCACTCAATCAGCATACGAGGAGTCCCTCATGGACAGTCAGCTAAATGAGCTGAGCAAGGAAGACAAGGCTAGTGGTAGCCAAGGAAGGTATGATCTGAGGTCTAAGAGAAAGACAATAGCACCTGATGTTCCTGAGCAGTCCACTAGAAGAGAGAAACCTGCTAATGAAGTAGCAGACAGTCACAGAGGTAAGAAGACCCAACCCCTCTCTCCCATAGTTTAGATTCATGTTCTCGAAATAAGAGAAATCCATAAGCTTACACCTTCTTTTAATTTCGAGCATGAAATTCAAAAAATCAGAATCCATGTGCCCCTAACCGAATTGATTAAACATGAAGGGTTCAAGAAACGCTTCTCTAAGATTTTATAGTCTGATATCTCATGCCTTCCCACAGACTCCATTAATTTGCAAGATGAAAAACCTGTAGTTATTCTAGGTCGTATGGTAGAAGACATAAATGACTCATCCCCTCCCTTCTACACTTCCTTGAACATACATGACAAGGTACTGCACAAGTTCTTGATGGATTCAGGGGCTTCTCACAACCTCATGCCCAAAACTGTCATGGAAGAATTAGGGCTAGAAGTCACCCGAGCCTATCATGACCTTTATTCCTTTGACTCCAGGAAAGTTCAATGTCCCGGGGTTATCAAAGACTTGGTCGTGACCTTGTTTCAGTTGCCCATGAAAAGTGTGGTCATGGATATTGTAGTGGTTGATGTCCCCCCCAAGTTCGATATGTTGTTGTCAAGATCTTGGATAAAAATATTGGGGGGAACTTTGCAGATGGACCTCACATATGATACCATCCCAGTGTTCGAAGGAGAACATAGGAGGCTATATAGGGAAGCACAGCTAGTCTATATAATCAATGATGAAGCTAATCCTACCGATCATCCTATTTTTTGCTTGGACACCGATTTAGGTTCCAGTTTACTGCAACTCACTCATTCTCCCAAGCCTCCTCTTAAACTCAGAAAGCATCCCACCACTCCTCATGAATTTCCTCCCTCCATCACCCTCATCTGGAAAATGTTTTTTGATGGAGCCTGTTCCAGGGAAGGCACTGGTGCTGGGGTGTTTTTTGTGTCACCTTCTCGGGAAACCATTTCCTTGTCATATAGGCTGGAATTTGAAACCACCAACAATGTGGCAGAGTATGAATCTCTTGTTCTGGGTATGAGGACTGCAAAAGAAATGGGAATTAAAGAGATAGCAGTATTTGGAGATGCTGAATTGATTATCCAACAAGTCATAAATGCCTATCGTGCTAATAATCCCCGGCTCAGAAATTACATAAATGAGGTATGGGACCTGATTGATAGTTTCTTCTTGGGTTTTAACATTTCTTTCATTCCGAGGGGGGGAAATACTTCAGCCGACTCTTTAGCTGTCTCAGCTAGTTTGCTCAAAGTTCCTCTGCCGCCTATGGTCAAATCTGATGTTGAAATAAAATATAGGCCCTTTGTACCGGACAATGTCAAGCATTGGAAGGTATTCAAAGATGATCTAGAAATAAAAAAATTCCTCCAATCCATGGATGAATTTTCTGCGTTGCACATTGATCAGGATCCTGACACGGAAGGCGACCCTCACCCTGAGGTGTTTTTAAATAAAATTGCTAACCACCAGATTATTCAGCTACCTAGCAATCATATTCTGAGGGGACTAATCCCTTTAGAAATATTGTTCAATGGGAATGATGTGGTAGTAAATGGTAGGGTTTCAGTTGGAAATGCTGACACATCCGAGTGCAACATTGGCACACTGGAGGAGCCTAAGTTTGTCAAGCTGTCAAGGAGTTTGACCGTAGAACAAAGGGCCGAATATACTGAGCTACTGAGAGAATTTGTTGATTTGTTTGCATGGACCTACGAAGACCTCAAGACGTATGACACATCTGTCATACAACACAAGATCCCACTGAAGGAAGGGGATAAACCATTCAGGCAGAAGCTAAGATAGATAAATCCCATGTTGTTTCCTGTCATGGAGAAAGAAGTGAAGAAGTTGTAAGAGGCCCAGATCATCGTCCCCTTGAGATATTCCGAATGGGTGGCCAATTTGGTTTCGGTAAGGAAGAAAAGTGGAGAAATCAGGCTTTGTGTTGATTTCAGGAACCTGAACAGGAGCTCAAAGAAAGACAATTATCCCCTACCCAACATGGAACACATATTGCAGAGGGTAACCCGGGCATCTAGAATTTCCATGATCGACGGTTTTTCTGGCTATAATCAGATATCGGTCTTGCCTAAGGACGGAGAAAAAACGGCCTTTACCACTCCTTAGGGAACATTCATGTATGCCAAAATGCCTTTTGGGTTGATGAATGCAGGAGCCACATTTCAGCGAGCCATGGACATAGATTTTATCAGGGAGAAAGATCAGTTTGTGGTAATCTATCTGGATGACATCACAGTCTTCTCGAAGTCAGATAAAGAGCATTGCTATCACCTGAGGAAAGTTTTCTCAAAGTGTCGAAGGTTCGGCCTTTCCCTAAACCCCGAGAAGTCTTTGTTTTCTATGAAGTAGGGGAAGCTATTAGGCCATATAGTATCTGTAGAAGGAGTGAGGATTGATCCTAGCAGAGTGGAGGCAATTCGAACCCTGTCACTTCCTAGATCTAAGAAGTAAGTTCAGGCCTTTTTGGGGAAGATTAATTTTCTGAGGAGATTCGTCTCAAATTTCGCTGAGCTGGTGAAGCACATCACAGCCATGCTCAAGAAGGGAAATGAAGTGAAATGGACCACTGAACATAGGGAATATGTCGTCCAAATAAAAAGGGCATTGACTAAGGCACATGTGCTGATCAGTCCTGACTATTCCAAAGATTTCCTAATCTTCTCTTTCGCTTCTTTTGATACAGTAGCAGCGGTCTTGTTGCAGATAAATGAGGAAGGGCAAGAGAGACCCATCACCTTCTTCAGAAAGGCATTGAGAGATGCAGAGGTCATGTATGAAATCATGGAGAAACAAGCCTATTCCTTAGTGAAAGCTCTCAAAGCTTTCAGAGTCTATGTCTTGCACTCAAAAGTGACCGCATACATTCCTTTAGCCTCTGTGAAGGACATCCTTATCCAGCCCGACATTGACGGGAAGAGAAGTAAATGGATAGCCAAGATCCTAGAGTTTGACTTGGAAATAAGGCCTACCAAATTGATCAAAGGTCAAGGCTTAGCCAAGTTGTTGGTTGAAGCCGATTGCCAGGCTTTGGGGGTAAATTTCATGAACGAATGCTCAGGAATTCAGCAGGGTCAACTGTCTAAAATAGACCCTCAAAGGGAGCCCCCATTGGCTCGATGTCCCTGGTATAAGGATGTCATATACTTTCTGCAAGAGTTGCGGCCTCTAGATGGCCTTGAAAGAAACAAAGAAAGATCCCTAAAGCTCAAGGTAGTCAGATACTGCCTTGTCGATCAAATTTTATACTGAAAAGACCCCCCGGGGGTGCTTTTAAAATGCATGGATCCACAAGAGGCCGACAGGATTATGGTTGAATTTCATAGTAGCCTATGTGGAGGGTACCATTTCTGGAAGACCACAACCCACAAAATTCTCAGAGCTGGGTACTACTGGCCCACCTTGTTCGTTGATGTCCATAGAAGAGTTAGAGCCTGTATCCCATGCCAAATATTTTCAAGAAAGAAACAGCTCAAGTCTCTGCCTTTAAATCCCATAGTTGTTTTGGGACCTTTCCAGCAATGGGGCCTAGATTTTATTGGAGAAATTCACCCTGCTTCCAACGGGCAACAAAGATGGATCCTGACTGCCACGGATTTATTTACTAAGTGGATTGAAGCTATCCCCCCAGGAGTACATCCCACAAGGTAATCATTGGATTCCTGGAAGACCTCATCGTAAGGTTCGACTGCCCAAGGAAGATTGTTACTGATAACACAACCTCTTTCAAGGCTGAGTCGTTAGTCAAGTTCTGTGAATAATTCGGGATCAAACTGATTCACTCCACCCCATACTATCCCCAGGGCAATGGTTTGGAAAAATCCTCCAACAAAATCCTTATAAGGATCATCAAAAGATTACTGTAGGACAAAAAAGGGGCTTGGAACTCGAAGCTGAAATTCACTCTATGGGCTGATCGGGTGACCACAAAGAGATCTATAGGCATCTCCCCTTTCCAACTAGTTTACGGAACAGAAGTTGTCCTCCCTTCTCAGCTGGCTATTACCGTAGCGAAATTCTTCCAGGATTACCAAGAAGATCCCAATGACATGATCAGAAGGATTCATCAATTGGTAGAAGTCCAACAGGCCAGAGAGCAGGTAATGATCAGAACTCAAGACCATTAGTAGATGACCAAGCGGGTATTCGATAAGAAGGCCAAAAAGGAGGGGTTCCAGATAGGAGACTTGGTGCTAAAATGGGATGCTCCTAAGAAAGATAGGGGCAAAAACAACAAATTTGAAGCCCTGTGGATCAGGCCTTTCAAAATCTTTGAGGTTTTCTCAAATAACATGCACAGGTTGCAAGATTTGGAGGGTGAAGAAGTTTTTAGCAACCCAGTAAATGGGCATTTTCTTAAAAAAAAATTTGTCTGAGCCTTCGGTGGCTCCTGTGTTTTGTAAATATTTTCCTTTTAGTTATTTGTTTTTATTTTTATTGTTTCGACTTAGTAAATGACTCCATAACCCAACAACAAAGCACTGGAGCTGTGAAATGAGTCCTTAGAGCATCACAGGGACAACTCTATCCCCCATGGAGCCTAATGTTAGTAACATTTCTTGTCCTAGGCACAAGAGTATTTGGGTCTGCAAGTTGCACAAGAAGCGTCCGATCGCAGCATGTGAAAATCTCATTTTTTGGCTTCCAAGAAAGCAAGCAGACGAGATTATATTATCGACGGTCCAGATTCATCCATAGGAGCAGATCGACGGCCAGCGGGAAATCACGGATAGCGGAGTTGCACTGAGATTAGCACAAATAGATCACGCCCATATTGTATGCAGGAAGGGATAATAGCCGTCCATCCAAAGGACGCATGGCACGATATCCAGTCACATCGGCTTTTCGGCAGTCGCGAGTTCAAAGGGTGAGGGTTCTATGTCGTCCTACATCTCAAAACCCCGAACCCCAAGGCGCTGAAAGCACCCAAAGTTGGGCCTACAAAATCGAGGAGCAGTCTCAGTTGTCCATCTAAAGGGGACACCTAGTGCGCGATTAGGCTCCTCGCCTTTTCTCCCATCGTGATTTCGAGGCACAAGAAACAACTCTGTCATATTCCTGATGCGCGAGGTGCTGGGAGCATCCAGGATTTAGGCCCACAACATCACTGAGTGAGTTCAGAACTGTCAGATCTAAGAGGATGCGTGGCACCCAATTAATCCATCTCGATGTTTCGCTCATCGTGATTGTGTTAAGCAAGGATTAACTCCTTCCTATTCACGAACGCCAAAAGCACCTTTGAGAGTAAACGCAGGGTCATAGCCCATGGTCATCGAAAAATAAAAGAACTGTGCCAAAGGGCCAAAGGCGTCAGGTTTCAGTTACAGAGAGACCCATCGCGATCTCCAGGTGCCATCAGATCCGATCTCCATCCTGTTTTCTGCTGGGAATAAATGAAGGTGAGGAGGGGTGGTTGAAGCTTCTCCTCATTCATTAAGTGTAAGGTATGGAGGTTTTGGCAAGTGGTCTACTCGAGAATATTCTATGTACCCATTTTTCCAAAGAAGCCATTCCGATTCCTCGACTAGCCAGAGGAGGTCTGCACATGCTAACTCGGCATTTACTAGCTCAGCTACTCCCCTTGCAGTAGCCATGCGCAGTTAAGGTGGCATCTGACAAAGAATACCTGTTCGAATTTGGCTAAAGGGACACTAAGCCTCGGGTGACTGAGTATGCCTCTGTTAGGTGAACGTTTTTGAGTATATAGACTCAGTCTTTGTATTTTGTAATCATCGATGGTAGAGTGAAGCTCCTGACTGTAAAGTTTTAATATACATTCTAGATTTCTGGTTATGCATATGTATGTGAGATTTCTTATTTTATGATAGATAGTCTTTCTTACTCCATCTAAACTTTAATCTCATGCTGAGAGAGTTCATGAACAACTGATTCGTGTGAATTTTTCAATTATGTTATGATAAAGGATTTATTGTTGCATTATTGTGTTCTCTGGTTTTTTGCATTTGAATGTAAGAAGATCTTGCGTTTATATTCCTTCTCCTACAGTCTGTTAGAAACCGAATGTTTATGACAGGACTTTGCATTTCTCTGATACAAGTCTTCCCCTTACTCACCCTTACTACGACTCACTGTCTGAAGTTTGACTAATACCTCACTTGCCCATGCATACCTGACCTAGTTTCGGAGTTAGAACATTATTTTTTTGAGTTCACTTCCATTTGATCACCCCTTTTATAAACAATCGTGACATAAACTGATGGGCATTGGGCTCTTCTCCTACTGCAATCTAGGGGTGAATTCTGACGCTAACATATTCAAATAGGATTCAACAAATAACATGCAACTCTTGAGCCGAAGCTTCACATAAATTAGCATGTACAAACTTCTTTTTAAAATTTCCCAACGAGAAACAAAGCCAAATCTTGCCCAATCGACCATGCACACACAATGCTTATTTACCCTTGACTAGATTGAAACGATATCAATATCATATTTAGGGGTTAAACACAACAAATGGAGAATAAGAACAGATGGCTCAATCAAAGGAAGAAGTCTTCGAAAATGTCGACATCTCGTTCCTTTCAAAAATTATCACAGACATATAACAAGTAACCATACTCTCGACTATGAGGGTTACCAAAAATATGGCAGTCAACCACCTCCAACATGGAATGAAAAGAAGAAAACTCTTAAATAACACAGTAAAATGAGTGTCCAATAACAAACCCATGCCCAACCAAAAGAATATATAATGATTCCATTAACTTCTTTGGAGCATTAAGTTCAGACTGTGCACTACTTTCCAAGAAACATTGTTAGCGAGGGAAATGCTATGATAGCTAATAGCTCGGGGATTTTCCAAGTCAAGGAAAGAAAAACTTTAAACTTACAATAGTTCACATTGCAACTGAGAGGATCGAAAATATCAACCACGGAGACAAAAATGGAGTGGAAATTCTTAAACACAGAGACTAGTGGTAATACTCATGCGCAAGGCTCAAAGTTTGTCAAACATAATAAATTTCCACAGAGAAATCAGACCCAAAACCCAAGCCTACTGAGCATGCTTCACTGCTATTTTATCCATAAACCCATGCAAAGATTACACACAACAAGGAGAGCATAACCATTATTTTTTCTTAAAATGCCAACAGTCCAGAATAATCACCAGAAGAAAGGACACAACACCAATACCATTGAAATATTGTAACTGCAAAGAGTATTCTACTTATTATTATTATTATTATTTGAGTCATTTATTTATAGATCAAATCCCTTTTTGTGTATTGATCATGTCGGGCATTGTAATTGACCAAATCCACATTTGCAGATTGGTCAAACCCTAATTGTATTATGAAAATTAAGAAGTCGGGTCCTAGGCCTAATTAAAGTGGTTTTAACCACTAAGAAGACAAGTCGTCCCTACCTAGTGAAGAGACACATTTTCAGCACCTACTAGTTTGTATAAATAAAGGAATCCAACGCCTCATTTGTTCACTCACTCAGCTCATTCATCTAGTGTGCAAGTTTGAAGGAAACTGCAGTTGTCAGTTGCCAGAAGAAGGAAGAGAGAGAGAGGCACATTTCTAAGTGGAGGATATTCTCTAGTGTTTGGTTTATTGTCTTGGCATTGTATTGGCTATCTATATTATTTAAGTTTTTTTTGGGTTTTCTCCCCCATGAAGGTTTCCCAGGATAGATTTTGTGTATCTTGTGATTGTGTTTCTCTCAGTGATCCTATATATGTTATGGTTATATAGTAAATTGAAAAGAAACCTAATAACATCTTAAATCTTAACATGGTATCAGAGCTAAGATGAAGAGAGAAACTTTCACTAGATAAAGAAAAACGTCATTGTTGTCGTACAAGAAAATTACAACTTTTGGTTGGAGAGAATGTGTTGCCTAAAATCATCTAGAAAAGTGTGCCCTAGCCTAGGAAACTCTTTGGCACCTTGAGCACACCTTTTTAGTGGATAGAACACCTGGAAAGTGAAACCCTAGCTTTTGACTGGTATAAGAAAACAAGAAAACCAAAAGTACCAGAAAACCAGAAAAACCAGGAAACCAGAACTAGTACCAGAAGTACGAGTACATATTTCTGCAAGCTCAGTTTCAAGGGGTAAAATTTGGATTTTCAGAAATCTGACTGCACCAACTTAGTCGCCTTAGCTCAACACATCTAGCCCCTAGATCATAATTTCAAAAATTGAAGTTTGAAAAATTAGGGTTTCCTCATAAAACCCTAAGTTGGAGTTGCAGTTTCAGAATCAGTTGCATTATCAATTGCAGTTGCAGTACCAGTTGAAGTATCAGTTGTAGTACCAGTTGCAGTATCAGTTGTAGTACAAGTTGTAGTCACCCTTGAAGTTTTTAAGAGTTGGTAATTATTATCGTTGTTTCCAGATGGTGCCAATACTTGAAAATACTATCAGAGGTATGTATTCACATATGTTTAAATTGTTAAGCTTTAAAGAGTATTTGCAAGATAAGGGATCTCTTTCCATAGATCCAGAAGGATATCAAGATCCAACACATTCAGAGGAATAATTCAACCTAGGTTTGATTACTCTGATATGCATATATTTGTTATGACATTATTTTGATCTAGGTTGCATGTTGAAGCCATGACCATCATTCTAACCTCTGGTCAAAATTTAAGTCAAAGTATTAGATTTGATTAAAGTTGAGATCATAGAGTTTATCCTCTAACCCAGATTTCAGTCAAGATAGCATATTGTCTTAGTACATAATACATGTTGAAGAAAGCACTTGTCATCTTGAGTGAAGGGGAATTGGAAGAAAAGAAACACACTCATTCTTGAGGAAAAGGCTCCAGGTTCTAGGTTTGATTAATTAAGTTGATAATATTCAAAGTTGCACATGACAAGTTTATAACTACCCCTTTACAAGTAAATATTGTAGTTGAGGTAGCAGTCTTTGAAAAGTATTATGCTTGGTAGCATGTGAGCATACTTAGATAAATGATTAATGTAATCATTTACCAGATACAACTAACATCTCCTCTAGGATAAACTTCTTATGTTGGGTCCAGGTTACCATGGATACTATAAGAGTGTTTATCTCATTTCGTAATGTATTCCTTGATTTTGATATTTGTTTCAGACAGGTCACAAGTGATAGCTCTAAAGGAGCTATTGTGACGATTATTCGTGCTATTGTTTTATTACTATTATCAAAAGAGTATTATTCTTGCATGTTGTTTTGTTGACCTTGTTTCAGGTCACAGATGATAACCCTGATGAAGCTATAGTGAAGGTTATAGAACGCAACAGATTAGATGAGACATGAAGAAGACTATGTACATGACCATATACATTCATGTACCAAAGAAAATGAAGAAGAATCTATCTTTTAAGATCTAGAGTATCTCATATGGAGATTGATTGTAAGGAGAAGAAGGCTCCAAATATGACCAAACATTAGAACAAGAGCTCACAATAGACTTGTTCAAAGGATAATGAATCCATCTTGACAGGAAGCAGAATTCACTTGAAGTTTGACTCAGCTTTTCATATTTAGACTTGGTAATCAACACCAAGTATACCCCATAAGAGATGTACAAATCCTAATGTGTGTTCAGAGGATTCTCCCGGCAAGAGGGAGAAGACTATGACGAGACACTTACTCCAATAATTGAAGAAGTAGTTCTATTATTTATGAAGACAACCAGAACAACCATGATTCATATATAGTATGAGATGCAGAGGGATAAATCCCCATATTTAAAATTGAGTGGCAGTTGGTGCATTACATTAGTTGGGTCGTGGAGACATGACTATGATAAAATATAGAATTACTTCCATGAAAGAAGAAGAGCTACCTTCAGTATCAGTTATTGAGCCACTCTCAGTTTCAGATGAAGTTGTTGTTGTGATAGAATAAGAGGATTTACTCTCAAATTTCAGCAGCCACATTGAGGATGAAGTAGTCATTCTCAGCCTTAGAGAAGTTGCAAGTGTTGAGTCCCAATTCCAGAAGGAATAGTTGCAGAAAGAGGAGAGGACATACTCTCAGGCAGTGAGACAGATAGTTCTTTGCAGAGAGCACATAAAGCTAGCACATGATTGTGTAGATTGAGTTGCAGCTGAGCAAGTGTACTAGATTGGTACAATGTAATGTGAAATTTTGGTTTGAAGTTGAAGATAGAAAGACTCAGGTTTGTAGGTTGAAGAAGGATCTATAAAGGATGAAGCAAGCTCCTAGATATTGATATGGTGGAATTGATAGTTTTCTGGATATCTTGGGATTTACCAAGAGTAAATTTGATTCTAACCTTTACCTCAAGGTTATGAATGATGAGATAGTGATGTTACTAATATATGTAGATGATGTATTATTGACAAGATGAAGAAAAACTCATCACAGATTGCAGAAGAAGCTTGCTACAGAGTTTGATGAAAGGCATAATGCTTTATCTCTTAGATCTTGAAGTTTGGTAGAGCCCTGAGAAGATCTTCCTTAACCAAGGGAAGTATGCAGTTGAAATAATGAAGAGGTTTAACATGTTGGGATGTAAATCCATGTACACACCCATGGAAATGAAGTTGAATCTCCTGGTAGATACCTCATTAGAATTGGTTGATGCTACTTTGTACAGACAGATTATTGGTTCGTTGATGTATCTGACGAATACTAGGCCAGATATATGTTTTTCTTTGAACACCTTGATTCAGTATCAGGTAGAGCCCAAACATGTTCACCCTTTTGTTGTAAAACATGTGATGAGATACCTTAAGGGTACGTTGGATTTTGGTCTCTATTATACTAGAGATCATGATTTTAGATTGTATGGATATACTGATTCAGATTGAGTTGGAAGTATTTCTAATAGAAAAAGAACTTCATGATGTTGTTTCAATCTGGGGTCAGCCATGATATCATGGAAAAGTAGGAAGCAATCAATTATTTCTCTCAGCATGGCAAAATCAGAATACATTGTTGCATGTTTATCCAGTTGTGAATCCATATGGCTTCAGATGTTGTTGACAGATCTATTTTATTTGGAGATGGAAGCCACCATGATCATATGTGATAACCAGATTTGTATAAAAATGATGTGTCAAAGAACATAGAGATCCGTTATCACTTCATTCATGATATGATGCAGAGAGGAGCTATAAAGCTCCAATATGTTGGCACAAATGAACAGGTTGCAGATGTTTTGACCAAGCCTTTGTCTCGTGTAAAGTTTGATCACTTTCAAGACAAGCTTGGTATAGTCTGAAAGGACCTTCCTCGAAAGGGGGAGTAGTGTTGATGATACTATGGTATCCTGATCAGTAGTGGTAGCTCCATTAGGATTTTATATCCTAGGGAATCTTATGATTCCTTGGCAAATCCTTTGGATCTGTCAGAGTACCACGTGGTAACTCTGTTAAGATTTCATATCCTAGGGAATATTTTTGATTCCTAGGCAGGTCCTTTGGATATGTCAAAGTACCACAAAATGTTGTTGATGCCAGCCTAGTGTTGAATATTTCTAGCTTCGTGTTGATTTTGTTGATGTCAGCCTAGTGATGAATATTTCCAACTTCATTCTAATGTTGTTGATGCCAGCCTAGTGCTGAAGATTTCTAGATTTGTGTTGATGTTGTTGATGCCAGCCTAGTGCTGAATATTTCCAGGTTCATGTTGATGTTGTTGATGCTAGCCTTGTGCTGAATATTTCTAGCTTTGTGTTGATGTTGTTGTGACGCCAACCTTGTGTTGAATATTTTCAACTTCATGCTGATGTTTTTGTGATGCCAGCCTCTTGTTGAATATTTCCATCCTTGTGTTGATGTTTTTGTGATGCCATCCTTGTGATGAATATTTCTAGCCTCGTGCTGATGTTGATGAGATGCTAGCTTTGTGCTAAAGATTTCCAGCCTAGTGTTGATGTTGATGATTCTCCAGCCTTCATGTTGTGATGTTGTTGTTGTTGATGATGCTACAACCTTCATGTTGTGATGTTGTTGTTGATGATGATGCTCCAACCTTTATGTTGTGATATTGTTGTTGTTGATGTTATATCAGCCTTGTGTTGTTATTGATGATGATGAAGTATTAGTGTTATTCTAATCCATGTTGATACAGATGATTATGATTCCACTTCATCTTCTTGCTGAAGATGATGATGATGATGTTATTTCATATTTAATGTTGAATATGATGATGTTACTTTAGCCTCATGCTAAAGATGTTGATGATATTACTTTAGCCTCATGCTAAAGAAGATGATGATGTTACTTTAGCCTCACACTAAAGATGTTGATGATATTACTTTAGCCTCATGCTAAATAAGATGATGATGTTACTTTAGTCTCATGCTGATGAGGATGATGATGTTACTTTAGTCCCATGCTAATGAGGATGATGATGCTACTCCAGCTCCATGCTGTGAACGATGTTGATGAGAAAAACTTCTGATGATTTATAGATATGTCAGTTAGTGTTCCAGATGTTGTTGTTTCCCTCTCTCTCGATGATGATGATGTTGTGTTGAGTTGTGTATTTAAAATACCCTTCTTGTTAAGGGGGAGTGTTGAAATATTGTAACTGCAAAGAGTATTCTACTTATTATTATTATTATTTGAGTCATTAATTTATAGATAAAATCCTTTGTTGTGGATTAATCATGTCGGGCATTGTAATTGACCAGATCCCCTTTTTTGGATTGGTCAAACCCTAATTGTATTATTAAAATTAAGAAGTCATCCCCTAGGCCTAATTAAAGTGGTTTTAACCACTAAGAAGACAAGTCGGCCCTGCCTAGTGAAGAGACACCTTTTCAGCACCTACCAGTTTGTATAAATAAAGGAATCCAGCACCTGATTTGTTCACTCACTCAGATCACTCATCTAGTGCACAAGTTTGAAGGAAGATGTAGTTGTCAGTTGTCGGAAGAAGGAAGAGAGAGAGGCACATTTCTTAGTGGAGGATATTCTCTAGTGTTTGGTTTATTGTCTTGGCATTGTATTGGCTATCTATATTAAGGAAGTTTTTGTTGGGTTTTCTCCCCCATGAAGGTTTCCCAGGATAAATTTTGTGTATATTTTGATTGTGTTTCTCTCAATGATCCTATCTATGCTATGTTTATCTAGTAAATTGAAATGAAACTTAATAATAGCTTAAACCTTAACAAATACACAGTTCAAATATCCCATAACAGCTTAAGAAACACACATACCGCGAGAAATCCTGAGCCAAAAATTTATTCAAAGGGAAGAGAAATCATCATGGATGGAAGAGTAAGGAACCCATACCTAGAAAATCCTATGCAAGGAAGAGACTAGATTGTATGCCTCCTTCACAACTGAACAATGCAGAGCATCAACAACCACCAGATCCAAAAACCAAAATGCAAGTATGACTAGGGTGATGGGCTCAAGGGGTGTTTAAGTGACATGCAGTAAATGCACGTCGCTTCTTCCCCCAACCTCATTCAATTCAAAGTACGATACAACCAATTCACCATATCACTAATCATTTAATCAACCACATAACCATTTCCATATCCCATTTTCATAGTGTGCCATCTTTGGTAATGTCAAACCTTTTTTAAAATAACAATGTGTTATAACATTACCCCATGTGAATTCAACATATAACATCCAATAAGGCACATCAATCTAGTAGAAAAGGTTTGTTGCAATTATTTTTGTCACAATAATACATAGCATTAGATCTTGTGTATAGTCCTTTTATTTAAAAGATCCCCAATATCATCCCTTATATCAAGATCATATTAAACCAATTAGTTCCATATTTAATTGCAATATCAAAACAAAAATTATAATAATCCTTTCAACCATAGGGAAGCCTTAACATAATCTGGGAGTGGTCATCAAAGCTATCAGTGCCATGCATCAATCAACCAATCATATTATGTCACCATAACATTCTACACCATGATTTGAAACATCGAACTATAGAAGACTATGTTGGTACCATCTCAATAGCAAACAAAATATAAGCACGACATATCCATCATAGCTCCACGAGTCTACAAGGGGGTCCCACCTACTATTTTATTATTAATATAAATAGATAATAGATCTTGGCAATCATTTGCGAGCATAGTATTCATTGTTGCATTTTTAAGCATCACTACCCACAACTACCTTTGCTTTCTTGTGGGAGATTGCAGAAGGGCATTGATGAGGAGAAATTGAATACTCAACCTTCACCATCACTCAAAAGAAGGAGCAATCCATTTAGTTGGGGCAAGAAAAAGAACAATACCAATAGGTCCTCATAAAACAAGACATCCCTTGTTTTTCATTATTGCAAGAAGAGAGGCCATAGAATTGTGACTTGTTGGTACGCAAAGGAATGTTCTTTCTGTGGGAAGAAAGGCCATCAGGTGAAATCTTGTTGGGAGAACCAAGCCACATGGAAAAATTTCTTTTAGAGGAGCAATGGAAAGAAGACTTCTCAAATCCAACAACAAACTCGGAGGCACATGAAGAGGAGTATGCCAGGTAGCCCTTGTAGTAGTGTTGACCAAAAATTGGTTAATGTATATTTTTCCACTCATGGAATAATAAAAAAATTATATTAGAAAAATAAAATTTTTAAATGATTACAACTCCATTACGTAGCCCTATGTCTCACATTTTTCATGCATTTCGTGGATTAAAAATCTGAGTTCATATGCTCGACATATCTAGATTTTCGTCAAAATGGAAAAAAACACTTCTTCCACGTGGAACCATGACCAATTCTTCGAAACCACATTCAATTCTTGGAACCATGCCATGTTTGATTTTTTGACTAAGTACTCTCCTCTCTATCTATCATACTTAACCATTTATCTTCAATTTTTTGCATATAAAACGTGGGTTCATGACCCATGAATTTTCTTCTATTACTCATGGGTTCATAACCCATGTTGTCTTGAATCTTAGCGGGTTCAAGACCCATGTAGTTTCTTCTTATTATAGCATGGAGATTTCACTCACCATACCTGCCATGATCCAGTCTTCTCTCTTCTCCTTATTCCAAGACTCATTTCCTTATACCTCTCATACTCTCGCATACTCCCCACCCCCTTACTTTATACTTAAATTTATTTTTTATTTACTCTCGTGGATTGGTGGACTCACCTCACTCCCTCACCCACTCACACTTCCTTCACTCCTCAACCCATGAACCCTCCATGATCCAACCCACCATACTCCTTCACCTCCTTATCCATCCATCCCCATGACCCTGTAACTCTGTTTCCTACATCCCCCCACCCCTACATCACCCTTATCCATCCACCACCTACATTTTACCCCTCCCCCTATACTACCCTTGTTGATTAAGGTTAGTTGTCATTGATGTCAACCCTTGAAGAAAGACCCATAGCACAAAGGTTTGGGTAATGGACCCAATATTTTTTTATGTAAATATGACTCATTATTGTTTTGTCATTGTTGATAAGAAGTAAATATGGATGAACTCTAAAGTGGTCCCCTTATGTTGAAAGCCCTCACGGGAAGACACTTTGTGGAGTAAGAGAACCCATGCTTAATTGTGGAATAACGAGACGAAGGAAAGTAAATTTATTAGGGAAAATATCCTAGATGGATAGTGCTTGTCATGTCATTTCCAGTGGTATGTGGATCGTCACATAATTCCTCACGGTTAGAGAGTTATGGCCATGAGAAGTTGGAGACCCCAGGTTTGGGTAATGAACCCAAGTTTGTTTGATGGGTAATGGTATGAGTTATGATATATTT
>JZKD02S1672738.1:1841344-1866742 GCA_000966675.3 Picea glauca
AAAGGAGGTTGCCCCCTCGAAGAGGCTTATTATCTGAAATTATCTCTTTTTCAAGGCATTGAGTACTTTTCCTGAGGTTTTTATATGCTATATTGATGTTTGGTTCTTAACAACTAAACTTCCCTGCGTGGATGGGGGAAGGGGGGAAGAACTGACAGAAAGAGGAGAAGTGGAAGGAGAAGTGGATAAAGGGAAGAAGGAAGAAGCTTTGGACATAATCATGATGGACGATGACCAGATCAAGCGGATCATGGCGACAGTTAGAAATACACGCAGTGGAGTACCCTACCAATACAAGGTGAACACCAAGAAGAGAGTCGTAGCCATGAGTGAATGCTTGGCAAGTGATAAAGAAGAGGTAGAGGATATTCAGGCTATGGAGCAGATTGAGGAAATCTTGTGCACAACATATGAGAGGAAGACGAGAGGTCCAAGAGCAGGAAGAGAAGGAAGAAATCCTATCCATATTAATATTAGTGTGGAACCCATAAACCCATGTGATACTAACACACCAAAAATAACAACACCGTTTAGACAACTGAATTTCAGGAGAAGAAAGACAACAAGAAGTACTTCTACACAAGGAACAACAACAGGAGGATCCAATTTAGGAAGCACTAGTCAAGTATCTACACCACCCAGAGGTGGTAGTACAACATTTAGGATGGCAATACATGATCCCACCATCAGGTTGCCATAATTCAAAGGAGAAGCATCGGAGGACCCAGAAAAACAATTGTTTATTTGTGAGAAGATTTGGGAAGAAAAACAGATCACAGAAAAGTACACTAAACTTGCACAGCTAGCGATTACACTAAGGGATCACATACTGTATTGGTATATGAGTTTAGCGACAAATAATCCACAAGGGACATCCAAAACGATTGTGGATATCAAGAAATTGCTAATAAATGAATTTCAGAAGCCAAGTTAAGAGGATCAGTACATGAATGAGATGATAGAAATTAGACAGAAACCAAGAGAATCTGTATGGGATATTGACTAGAGATTTAAGTGACTGAAAGGAAAGTTGAAATATCTCATGAAAAATATGCAACATAGGAACCTATTCGTCAATTCACTATTACCACACTTAAAATATCCACTGCGACAATAGAAGTTTCAGACACAGGAAGAGGCTCTACAGGCAGCCCTGCAACTGGAAGAAAACCAATATTAGAAGACGGATCCATCCATCAAAGAGCTGAAGGATGATTTGAAGAACTTAACGTTCCACCTAAACCAGAACAAAATTAAGGACAAACAAGAAGTCATTTGGTGTACCACGTGCAGGACAGAAGGACACCATAAGAATGAATGTCCAACATTTGCGCAGTATATGGTAGTAGGAATGCCAAATCTATTACCAACAAGAGGACTATGGTGTGAAATATGAAGAAATCAGGCCACGATCCATATCATTGCCCAATGATGCAGAAATACCAGACAGTTCCTAAGATTTCATATTGCAACTTTTGCAAGTCAGTGGGGCATGATGACAAAGACTATAGAAAAATAGACTTGATGAGAGAAAGGACATAAAATGCATATAGGGTGTAGGCAGAAATAACGACTGGGAAATATGTACCTCAGTTTAACCAAGTACCATCCCCATACAACACTGCACAACATAAGTATAATACTACGCAACAACCATATAATATCGTGCAACCATAGTACAACACAACGCAACCTTGATACAATACCGCGCGTTACAATCAAGTGCCTCAGTATAACGTGATGAGAGGAGATCGAACTGGCTACAGAGGTGGAGGATGAGCAAGAGGAGGCTTTGCAAGAGTTAGAGGACCAGTGGTATGTGACAACTGTCAACAACCAAGACACTATGCAAGAGAATGCCCACTTCCACCAATGACTTGTTTTTATTGTCACGCATCTAATCATGAAATGGGTGAATGTCCTATGTTACTAGGGAAGATCTAGGAAAAGAGGAATCAGAACAACCAGAATGTTCAATGGATTTCAGCAGAAGCGAGGGATGATGGAAGAAACATCAACATAGTTACGCATGGAGGAGATAAAATAGGAAATGACGTAGTCCAACAAGAGTCAGTATGGTGCAAACCCCCTTCTCTCCTAAGGGATGCACAACCTCTCAATTAGGATCTTTGATTCTGGAGTTGAACTAATCTTTGAAACCTTGTTGGTTTCATTATGTATTAGACACAGATCCTCTCAGCTCCTTGCACAAGCTTCACGATACCCATGACCTTCCCTTTCATGTTCTGTGAAACCTCAGAGTTGGCATTAGTACCTTTTCTCTTGGCCCCTCCTTAGATGTGACCTTGGGTAATGACCTCACGCCTATGCACGATTGCAGCCCACCCTCAACCTCGTAAAGTTCGAGTGCTTTTTGTCCCCGAAATGTGACATGATCATCGATCTCACGATATTGACGGTGATTTCGAATGGACGACTGAGATCTATTTCTTGGGATCAATGGTTCAAATCTCCTTCTCCTAGATCAAAGACTATGGTCGATTCAGAATTTGGGACCTCATAATTCTTGAATCTCAAACCTTAGTTTCCTTTGCATGGAAGCCTTCCAAAGCGGAAGATCTGATGACACTTTTCCCCTTAAATCAACATTTGTGATCTTTGCGGGTCTCCAGACTTCGGGTTTCCCAAATATCAAACTTCACTTTCCTCCATACTCCAATCTTCTAGAGTTAATGATTTGTAGACACTTGTTCTTCTCAATCAATGGTCCTTCTTCCACTTTGGGTGCTTGACCTTTTGACTCAAATAAACAGTCCTTTGACCCTCTTCTCGATCAACGATCGATATCTCCTCCAATATTCGGACTTCGAATATTTTGAATCTAAAACTCCACCCTTTTCCAATTTTCTTATATCTGAAGGTTGTGATCCACTGACGTGTGTCCTCATGATCTGACAATCAATGATTACTTTGGTTCTTTACCTAGAGTACATGGATTTATGCCACGTCTCTCTTAGATATGACAGCTACAAATCACTTCAGGACTTTACCCGAAGTCCACATATTCATGCCACATATCCTCTAGATTTGTCGGCCCAGATTCACTTTGGGTCTTCGAGTCTTCAGTATTCGGTGATCTTAGTTCTCAAACTAAAACCCCACTACAATTTTCTCAGAGCTCGTGATCTATTGACAAGTGTCCACTTATAGATTGACAACTCTTGGCTCTTCAGCTCTTCGGGCTTTGGGCATTTCAACGCTTTACCTTTGCCTTCCTCTAGATATCACGACCTGTCGACAGGTACCCTTCTGGATCTAATGGTCCAGATTAGATTTAGCTCTCTGGCACGTCACGCTTCGGGAATCTCAAGTTTCAAACTCGCTCCCTCCTGAGTTCACGATATCTGACGGCTTGGATTCACTTGACCGATCTGATGCCTGAGGTTCACTTCAGATGATCTGATGAATCAGGTCTACTTCGGATGATCGGACGACTGAGATTTCACTTAGGCTTTTCGGGTCTTCAAGCTTTGGAAATCTCAAGTCTCAAACCTTGATGAGTTCTCTCTCATGTGTGTGTGAAACGTTAGAGCTCATGCACCTTGTTCTGATAAGACAATTGTTGATCCTTTGCGTTGTGATCCAACGACCACTGTCACTCCTCCTCCTGAGCTTTTGATTTCTTCTGACTTAGAAAATTTTCTAAGTCTTCAAAGGCCTTTACCTTTGAACCTCCTGTGAGTCCATATCTTGGACCTAGACTACACTTATGAAAATTTCTATCCCTCCTGAGCTTGGCCTTCATGAAGGTTTTGACTTCCTGCGCACTACTTGTGTTTCATGGATTTTTGATAACTCAGATCCGAAGGATTTCTTGAAAATAAATTATTCCCAACCTCCTAACGTTCTCGTCTTTCTCGATGCACACCTTTCAACATATTCTTACACAAGATTTGAGTTCTTACAGATGAATATGCATGCCTTGCAATAGTCACTTTGCACTCCTTGGAAAGGGAAAGTTTCATGCTATCTCTTCTGAGATTCGGAACCGAAACAGATCTCGTCAACGCACTCCTTTCATTCTATGTGCACACCTTGCACCGATTCGACAAAAGAGAAACAATTGAAACCTATACTAACATTCATAGTTTCATGTACTTGTAACGAAATTCATCCATTCATGAAAACACAATAAAAAGGAATTGCAAACAATTTCCACACCATGCATTGGGTCAATTTTCCTCTATTATCTTCATTCAAAAATAAAAGTGGCTATAGCTATAATCAAAACAACAACTGAAATTCAGAAATCTCCTACTAACTTGCAGCAGCCTCATTTGGGCATACAAAACCTCTGTTTATCTCATAGGGTCCTTAGGGTTCCCCTGACTACTTGTCTACTCCAAAACCTAACCTAACAACTATCTTATTTCAGTCATATTCCAGAGCAGGAGTGGTAACTCCCACTTCGCTCGCGATCGTTCAAGCATGCTTCAAAAGATTTACCGGCGCTAAGTTTAGGCATGCTTCAAAATATTCGTCATGACTACCAGTGTTGAGATTCTGAAAATATTCCCAGGCGTTGAGTGGTTTTGCTCCGCGTGATCACTAACGATGCTCCTGCATCATACTCCCCTTGACAAAAATTCATGGACTCCTGTCCATGAGCTCCTGCATTGACTTTCCATTCTTCTGGATATTAGTTTCATTTTCCCAGCTGGAATCTTCTATTGGGTGTCCCTTCCACTTGATCAGATATTCAAAATAGGTCTTCCTCCTGGTCTTTTTTCCAATCCTCTGATTAACAATCTTCTCCATCTGTGGTTTTTCTTCTATAGGCATTTGTTTCTCCCATTGAATCTTCTCTTGATCTTTTGATCCCTATGTTTCATCTTTCCTCTAAAGATACAGGTCTGAAACTTTGAATATGGGTGATATTCCCACACCATCTGGCAGCTCAATCTCATAGGAGTTTGCAACAAACTTCCTCAAGATCTTATATGGTCCTATATTCTTCATTTTTAACTTGTTATATGTCCCCCTAGGGAACCTTTATTTCTTGAGATGTGTCAGAATGTAGTCTCCTACTTCAAATTGAATTTATATGTGATGTTGATCAGCTCTGCACTTGTACTCTTGGTTAGAACTCTACAACTGTCCTCTGATCTAGCTATGGAGCTTCTGCATTTCTGCAGCAAAATCTTCTGCTCCAACACTCCTGATCTCACTCTGTTCCAAGTCTATCAACTCAGATACTCCCTTGGGTTTCATTCCATAGAATATTTGGAATGGGCTCCTTCCAGTGCTCCTATTTGGTGAGTCATTGCATGAAAATTATGCTTCTGGTAGAATCTGATCCCACTAATTATGATGCTCAATGACCAGACTCCTCAATAAGTTTCCAAAAATTTTGTTTACCACCTCAGTCTTCCCATTGGTCTGAGGGTGATAAGCTGAGTTGAAGGAAAAAAAATTCCCCAATTTCTTCCACTACGTTCTCCAAAAGTTACCAACAAATTTAGTGTCCATGTCCAAGACAATTCTTCTGGGTAGTCCGTGAAGTCTCACAACTTCCTTGAAAAACAGATTTGCAGCATGTGTTGCATCACTGGTCTTCTGGCATAGGATAAAGTGTGTCATCTTTGAAAATCTATCCACCACCACAAATATCGAATCAAATCCTCTTTGCGTTCTTGGTAGTCCCAACACAAAATCCATGCTTATTGCATCCCAAGGCCTCTCTGGTATTCACAATGGTTGATCAAATCCAGTGTTCTGTATTTTTCCTTTTTCATGTTGGCAGATTCTACATCTGTTCACAAACTTTATCACTTTTGTTCTCATACCTAGCCAATAGTATGAACTTGTCAACTGTGAAAATGTTTTATCATGGCCGAAATGTCCAGCCAATCCTCCACTATGCTTTTCCTTGAAAAGGTTATCCCTCATTGAGAATTTTCGTATGCACAACTAATTGCCTTTGAACAACAATCTCTCTTGAATCATATACTCTATCCACTATCTTTTGTCTCCCAGCATAGGATTTGCACATGCTTTGTATGCTTACTTGAAATCTGGATCATCATAGTACATAACCTTAAGGTGTTCAAACCCCAAGGTCTTCACCTGAAATTCCTGCAGAATCAAACATCTCTTGCTTAATGCATCAACAACTTTGTTAGCATTCCCAACAATATGTTTTATGACAAAAGTAAAATTCTGCATAAACTCAACCCATTTTGCATGCCTCTGATTCAATTTTTCTTGTCTGGTTAAGAATTGTAAAGCTTGATTATCGCTATACAAGACAAATTCATGTGGGACAAGGTAATGTCTCCATTTCTTCAAGGCTTGAATTATGTCATAAAACTCCTTATCATATGTGGAGTATTTTCTCTTGGTCTCATTCATATTCTCACTGAAATAGGCAACAGGTCTATTATCCTGACTTAGAACTACTCCAATTGCAACTCCACTTGCATCACATCTCACCTGAAATGTCTTTTCAAAATTTGGCAAGACCAGAATTGGTTGTTCTATTATTTTCTCCTTCAGTATATTGAAGCTCCTCTTGGCCTCCTCTGTCCATTTAAAATACATGTGCTTCTTCTTCCCTGTATCCATCATGGGTGCACAAATTCCACTAAAGTCTCTGATGAACTTCCTATAGAATCTTGCTAATCCATGGAAGCTCCTTACCTCAAACATACTCTTTGGTGACGATCATTCTTTGATTTATTTCACCTTCTATGTATACATCTTCAGTTCATTTGAAGAGATCACAAAACCCAAGTAAATGAGTTTTGTCTTCATAAAAGAGGACTTCTTCATATTTATCAACAACTTCTCCTACGATAGTCTCCACATCACTAGTGTTAGGTGTCTCAAATTTTTCTCTTTAGTCCTACTAAAGATCAGTATATCACCCAAATATACAACCACAAACTTGCCAATGAAATCTTTCAGTATTTCATTCATCAACCTCATAAAAGTACTCGGGGCATTTTTTAATCCAAATGGCATAACAAGCCACTCATACAAACCTTCATTTGTCTTAAAGGTTGTCTTCCACTCATCACCTTCTCTCAGTCTAATCTGGTGGTATCCACTTTTCAAATCTATTTTAGAAAAGAATTTTTCTCCACTCAAATAGTCCATTAAATCATGCATTCTTGGTAAAGGAAATCTATACCTGATGGTGATCTTATTAATGACTCTTGAGTCTGTACACATTCTCCATCCTCCATCCTTATTTGGACTCAACACAATTGGTACTGTGCATGGACTCAAGCTCTTTCTGACCAAACCCTTGTCTAACAATGCTTGGACTTGGTTCTTCACTTCCTCATTCTCTCGAGGTGTCAATCTATATGTTTCTTTGTTTGGAAGACTTGCTCCTAGTATCAAGTCAATATGGTGGTTGATACTTCTGATGGGTGGCAATGAGTTAGGCAACTCATCCACCACTATGTCAACAAAATTATCCAACAATTCTTGAACTTCTTTAGGCAAATCATCCATCAAAGTACTTGTAAGGATAACTCTAGGTTCCTCACCACAAGGAATTGCATCTCATGTTCTTTCTTGACTTCTTTCAGGAGTTCCTTCCCACTCATGAAAAGTATGCTTGTGTTGGCTTCCTCTTTCACTTTCCTCTCTTCTATTGGCAACAACATGTGTGTTCTACCATTCTTCTCTAAGGTGTATGTATTCTTTCTCCCATCATGAATGAAATTCTTGTCAAACTGCCATGGTCTTCCCAACAAAATATGGCATACATACATGGGAATTACATCACATAGAATTTCATCTTTATATCCTCCTATCTTAAATTCAACCAAGCATTGTTTAGTAACCATTACCTGGTGTCCTTTCTACAACCATGAGACTTTATATGGATTCGTATGTGTAGTTGTCTCCATCTCCAATTTCTCCACCATCTCTATGGATACTAAGTTATCAGTGCTCCCATTGTCAATTATCACCTTGCATACTGTGTCTTTAGTCTTGCAAGTTTTCCTGAAGAGATTGTTCCTCTGCATTGGCTTTTCAACTTTTGCCTCTAGTTTTAAGAGAACATTTCTCAACATCAGGGATATTCCATCCTCTCCTCCTTCTACTTCAACATTCCTTCTCGGTGCTTCTGAAATGTGAGCTTCACATTCTCCTTCTTTATTTTTCTCGAGACATTCCCAAGACATGTGCCCTGTATTTCCATAGGCATAACATCTTACTTCTCCTCCTCAGCTTCTTCCTCTTCCTCTAGAATAACTTCTTCCACCACCCTATCTTCCTTGGGAACTTCCTCCTCTTTCCAAGTGACTATGAGGTTTCTCAGTCTCGTCCTTAGACTTATGTGCCTTGTCATGGGTAACTCCCTTTCCTTTGTTTGGGGCTAGGCTTTTACCTCTTCCTTGTTGGATTTGTTTTCTATCCAACTTCTCCTCTGCCGTCAGTGAAAACTGATAAGAATCCTCCACTGTCCTTACTGACATCATGTTGAGCTCATCCTGGATTTCATACCTCAGGCCATTTATATATCTGGCAACTTTTTCTTCATCTTTCTCTCTTTTTCCATTTATGATGTTCATCCTATAGAAATCCTTTGTGTACTCCTTAATTTTCATACCTTTCTGTCTCAGGTTCTGCAACTTCCTAAATAGATTGATCTAATAATCTTTGGGCATGAACTTAGCCTCCAGCTTGGTTACCATTCTGTCCCAATTCTTTATCTTATGTTTTCCTTTTCTTGTCCCCTCAGCTTGCAGTTCATCCCACCATAGTGTTGCATGTCCTTTTAGCCCAATGACAACATGTTTCACCCTTTTCTCTTCATTGACATATTCATAGTCGAAATTTTTTTCCATGCATCTTATCCAATCCAATAGCTCTTCAACATCTAAATTTCCTTCATACATTGGGACCTCTATCTTGGCTCTAGCTCCCAATCTAACAACTGATCTCAGCAAACGTTCTTCAACAACATCCTCTCTTGCATATTCTTCAACTTCTACTTCTTCACTCTTTGCATTGTTGATGTCTCCAGTGTCAGGTGCTCATCTCTGCGCTACCTCCATCACCTCTAATATTGCATGAAGTTCTCGCAATTCCCTTTTTATAGCCTGATTGGATAAAGGTGGTTCCACTCATCTCCTCATTCGAATTGTGTCGACTGTCTATCACACATAGAGTACAACTTTGAGTTCCTTTGTCTCATCTCCTTTTCCTGTTGTCTGTAAGAAAAACTTCAGCTCTGATACCACTTGGTGTAGAACCCCTTCTCTCCTAAGGGTTGCGCAACCTCCAGGTCAAGATATTTGATTCTAGAGTCTAACAACTCTATGAAACCTTGTTGGTTTCATTTTGTATTAGACACAGAACCTCTCGTCTCCATGCATAGGCTTCACAATACCCGCGACCTTCCCTTTCGCATTCTACAAAACTTCAAAGTTGGCATTATCACCTTTTCTCTCGACCCCTCCTCAGATGTGACCTTGAGTGATGAAATCACGCCTATGTGCAATTGCAGACCACCCTCAACATCGTAAAGTTTGAGTACTTTATGTCCCTGAAATGTGAGATGACTATCGATCTCATGATATTGATGGTGATCTCGAATGAAAGATCGAGATCTGTTTCTTAGGATCAACAGTTCAGATCTCCTTCTATTAGATCGACAATTGTGGTCGATTCAAAATTTTAGACATTGGAATTATCGAATCTCAAAACTTATTTTCCTTTGCAGGGTAGTCTTCCGGAGTAGAAGATTTGTTCACACTTGTCCCATTAAATCAACGGTTGTGATCTTTGCAGGTCTCCGGACTTCGATTTTCCCAAATCTCAAACTTCGCTTTCCTTCATATTCCAATCTTCTGGAGTTAACAATATACACACACCTGTCCCGCTCAATCAACGGTCCTACTTCCACTTCAAGTGTTTGACCTTTCAACTCAGATCAATGTTCATGTGACCCTCTTCTCGATCAATGGTTGAGATCTTCTCTAGTCTTTGGACTTTGGATATTTTGAATCTCAAACTCCATCCTTTTCCAAATGGATTTTATCCAAAGGTTGTGATCCACTAACGTGTGTCCTCCTGATCTGACAATAGAGGATTAATTTGGGTCTTTACCTGGAGTACATGGATTTATGCCACATCTCTCTCAGATCCGATGGTTATGAATCACTTCGAGACTTTACCCAAAGCCCACGGATTCACGCCATGTCTCCTCTAGATCTGTCGACCTAGATTCACTTTGGGTCTTTAGGTCTTTAAGATTCAGCAATCTCAATTCTCAAATTGAAACCCCACTACAATTTTCTCGGAGCTCGTGATCTGCTGACAAGTGTCCACTTACATATCGATGGCTCTCGGCTCTTCATCTCTTTGGGCTTCAGGTGTTTCAATGATTTACCTTTGCCTTCCTCTAGATCTTACGACCCGCCGACATGTACCCTTTTGGATCTAACGGTCCATATTAGCTTCGGCTCTCCGGCACTTCACGTTTCGGGAATCTCAAGTTTCAAACTCCCTCCCTTTTGAGCTCACGATATTTGGCGGCTTAGATTCACTTGAGGATCCGACGCTTGAGGTTCACTTCAAACGATCTGATGACTCAGCTCTACTTTAGATGATCAGACGACTGAGATTTTACTTTAGCTTTTCAGCTCTTCGGGCTTCGGAAATATCAAGTCTCAAACCTTGATGAGTTCTCTCTCCTATGTGTGCAAAGTGTTAGAGCTCGTGCACCTTTTTCTGATTAGACGGTTGTTGATCCTTTGCACTGTGATCCAACAACCACTGTCGTTCCTCATCCTAAGCTTCTGATTTCTTCTGACTTAGAAAATTTTCTAAGCTTCAAAGGCCTTTACCTCTGAACCTCCCACGAGTCCATCTCTCAGAACTCGACTACATTTCTGAAAAGTGTTATCCCTCTTGAGCTTGGCCTTTGTGAAGGTTTCAAATTCCCGCACACTCCTTGCATTTCATTGGTTTTTGATAACTTAGATCCGAAGGATTTCTTGAAAATAAATTCTTCCCGCCCTCCTGGCATTTTCCTCTTGCTCGATGCACACCTTGCAACAAATTCTTACGCAAGGTTTGAGTTCTTGTGGATAACTATGCACGCCTTGCAACAATCGCTTTTCACTCCTTGCAAAGGGAATTTTTTGTGCTATCTCTTCTGAGCTTCGAAACTGAAACAGATCCTGTCAACGCACTCCTTGCGTTCTGTGTGCACACCTTGCATCGATTCTACAGAAGAGAAACAATTGAAACTTATACTAACATTCATAGTTTCATCTACTCTTAACGAAATTCATCCATTCATGAAAACACAATAACAGAGAATTACAAACAATGTCCACACCATGCATTGGGTCAATTTTCCTTTGTTATCTTGATTCAAAAATAAAAGTGGCTATAGCTATAATCAAAACAACAACTGAAATTCAGAAATATCCTACTAACTTGCAGTAGCCACATTGGGGCGTACAAAACCTCTATTTATCTCAGAGGGTCCTTAGGGTTCCCCCCGACTACTTGTCTACTCCAAAACCTAACCTAACGGCTATGTTAGTTCAATCATATTCTAGAGTAGGAGTGTAAACTCCCACTTCACTTGCGATCTTTCAAGCGTGCTTCAAAAAATTTCCTGATGCTGAGTTCAGGCGTGCTTCAAAATATTCATTGTGACTGCTAGCGTTGAGATTCCGAAAAATATTCCCAGGCGCTGAGTGGTTCTGCTCCATGTGCTCACTAACAATGCTTCTGCATCACAGTAAAACATCATTGGGTGAAGAATAATTTTGAACCAAGGAAGAAGTTCGACACGCAGAATGAGAAGGAAACATCTAAGAAAGCCAAACAAGAATTTTTGAAGCAAGACACTGCATCGACTTCAACTATGCAGCAGAGAAAGGAAGTACTAGAGTACGAGATGACTCCATCATTAGATCATACCAAGGAAAGGCATCCCCCAGGAAAAGTAAGTACAATCAAATTATTTTTTCAATCATGTGTAAAAATATCAAATGATCCATCCTCTGTCAAAATATTGCAAAATATATTAGAAAAATGTAGCGTAGAGACAGAAAGAAAATTACAAAAAAAAAAATATTCAATCACCAACATACAAGACGAAGAACAAGTAGGGAGTTTAGGATGAATGCCAACATCAAATATTTTAACATGGTAAATATCATACTGGATCTAGGACCCGAAGTCAATGTATTACCCAAGAAGACATGGCAATGTATGGGATAACCCACATTAGGATATTCACCTGTTCAGCTGAAACTAGCAAACCAACATAGATTTCTACAAATTGTTAGACTGAAAGGAGTGACAACAGACCTGGATGGAGTGCACACTAAAGAATACTTCGATGTAATAGAGATAGTGGACGACACAACACCATATCCAACATTGTTTGGCTTGGATTGGGTGTTTTATAACCAGGCCATAATAAATTTAAAGACACGAAAAATAATATTTGAGTTAGGAGAATACAGAGTCATTGCACCATTAGACCCATCATAATGGGAGAGGTTTGTAGAGCCTACTTTCTTAGACTTGGAGGAAATCAACCAGTTGTATAGAACAACTACATGCAATGAGGATTACATAAACCCAACTATAGATGGGATACTCAGTTGGCAGAGCATTACTTCATGTGCATCAGACTTAGATATAGGTTTAGAAAATTGGCAACAAAGGCTACACAAATTTTCCATAAGAATATGCGCAAGAATAGACCACGCAGTAAGATGGGTAGGTATGGAGATAAGGGAACCACCCAGTTTCCAAGGGGTAAATGATATAGAATCTGTCTTGACACAGTATGAAGATGAAGTGTTAGAAAATCAAAGTCTCTTAGAACTCGATATAGAACTCAAGGCCACACATACAAGATGGTGGGGCACACACAAGGAAATAATCAAGGATTGGTACCAATGCAAGCGGTTACTACGCATAAGGTTTGGCGCAGAATAGAGATGCAGCTAGCAACATAAGTATAATGGACAAGGGGCACCAGTGGAATACTTGGAGAAGTGAATATCATTGTGGAAAATTACACATCCAAAGGAATGACCTCACCATTTCGTACATACCTTAGAGGGCATACCAGCAAATTGGTATACAGACCAGGAACTGTGCAGAGGAACTCCGAGTTGGCCAGCACTACAATAGAACTTTACAGTCACTTTCTCATTCGAGCATGAGAACCCCAACATAGATGCATCACTTAAGAAGATAAGAGGAGTGATATTCATTAAGGAACTAGAAGTCGAACTCATAACAAAGGACCAATAGTGGAATAGACAGATAGTGAAAGAATTGTTGTCATGCTAACATAAGAAGGAAGAAATACCAGATGAAGATGATCCCCGCAATATTTAGATTAAGGAGGTTGAAGGTGAGATAGAAGTGGAAGGTCCACCTCTAGAATCAGAAGTAATTGTTGCACCGATCAAGGTGAAGAAAGTTAACATTGGGATAGTTGAGAATCTCAAAATGGCCAACATTGGAGACTACTAGGATGAGAAGACAGTAGAAAGAATAACAGAGCTACCGTGTGAGTACATCAACCTGTTCCCCACAAAATTTACATAAATAAAGGGCATAGCAGGCGAGCTAGGTGAAATGAAGATAGCACTCAGAGCTGAGGCAAGACTGATCAGACAACGACCATATAGATTGAATATGATATATAAGAAAAAAGTCAAAGCTGAGATCTATAGGATGCTCAAAGTTGGAATGATAGAACCAGTGGAGGAATAAGAATGGATAAGTTTGATGGTAGTTCAGGAGAAAAAGCAAGGCGAGATAAGAATATGCGTCGACTTGAGGAAGTTAAATGATGCATGCCTACATGACCCGTTCCCTACACCTTTCATGAATAAATTGTTGGAGAACATAGGGGGAGACAAAGTTTACTCATTCATTGATGGATTCTCAGGATACCAACATATCAAGATAGCAAAGGAAGACATATACAAGACCATGGTTGCTACAGAATGGGGATCCTATCAGTACATGGTCATTCCATTTGGACTAAAGAATGCACCAACAATATTTTCCAAAGTAGTCATAGATGCATTTAAGGAATTTATCCACCAGTTTCTAGAGGTATACTTGGACTATTGGACAATCTATAATCTATTGAAATACCATGTAGAGGTCTTGCGGCTGATGTTAAAAAGATGAAGGCAATTCCAGATATCATTAAACATTAATAAGTGCATCTTCATAACACTGTTCGAGATATTATTGGGACATATAGTATGCAAGAAAGGTTTTCTAGTAGATACTGCAAAGATTGCAGTAATAGTTAACTTACCACCACCAAAAATAGTTTGTTAACTAAGATAAACATTGGGACACATAGGATACTACAGAAAATTTATCAAAGGGTGTGCGCAGATCACTAGGCCAATGAGAAATTGTTAAGGAAAGATACAAAGTTTCAGTGGAATGAGGATTGTCAACATGGCATGGATACGCTGAAGGAAAATATGGTAACAATGCCAATACTAGTATTTCCATACTAGGAAACGACATTCCACGTACACGTAGATGCATCATTCATAACACCTGGAGCTATTCTGGTGTAGCCAAGAGTAGGATATTTGGATAATCCTATAGCATTTGCTAGCAAAAAGTTATCAGAATCAGAGAAAAACTATAACACTACAGAGAGGGGAGGCCTAGCTATGGTCTACGCGATGTAGAAGTTCAAACATTATTTATTTTGAAAACATTTTAAGACGTTCACAGATCATTCAGCCCTTAAATACCTAGTCATCAAGCCAGTGTTGAGGGGGAGAATCTGTCGATGGTTACTATTGTTTCAAGAATTTGATTTTGAAGTAATGGTCAAGCCAGGGAAGTTGAACGCAAGACCTGACCACCTATCAAGGGTCATGAATGGAGAGGAACCTAAAAATTTAGAAGACAACTTTCYGGATGCACAGTTATTTTCAGTCCAGATCGTCGATCAACACTTTGCAGACATCATCCAGTATTTGAGTATAGGTACTACGCCATAGGAATATAACACCGCGCAAAAGAAAAACCTGKTAGTTTGGGCTGCATACTATTAGTTGATTGCAGGACACTTATATAAAATGGGCGTAGATAGCATCCTSAGAAGATATGTGGTAGAACATGACAGACCAAGGGTTTTAGCATAAGCCCATGAGAGAATAGAAGGAGGACATTACGCAGGAAAAGATACTGCGTAGAAGGTATTGCGCACAGGACTATAGTGGCCAACCATTCAAAGAGACTTGAAAGAATACTGCCAGAGATGTGATGTTTGTCAGAGGGTTGGTAAATCGAATAGAAGGGACGAGATGCCCCTATGACCACATGTAATTTTGCAGGTATTCGATAAATTGGAAATAGTATTTGTGGGACCAATTAACCCACCGACAAAGAGGACAGGAGCAAGGTACATTATCACTATTACACATCAAAATTACTCACTTCAATAGTGTCGCAAGTGTCGTCATTGCAAGTGTTGTAAGTGTCGCATCTTTTCCGCAAGTGTCACATCTTGACCACAAGTGTCGCAAGTGTCACAAACATCATACTTCCATATTGCCTATGTCATGCCTCTAACAATATCGTAAAGACACATAAGACACCTCAAAGACTAGTCTTGAAGAAGAGAAATCACTTGACAAGGAGTACAAGCCTTTTTCCACTGGAAAAAACACTCAAAAATGGATTTTGGAGGGCATCGCTCCCCTACCCACTATCAAGGAGTGCCAGCACTCCCTGGGCCTCTTTGGGGGAGCGTTCAAATTCTCTCTATACCCTTTTGGGGGAGTGCTACCTTTTCTGAGTGGATTTTTGGTTTGTTGAGCTAAAACAGGGAAGAATCCGCTCAATCTCTAAAGTTGGTCGGATTCGAATATGAGTTCAAGGCATGATCTTAGGTAAGATCCTCAACTGAAGGAGAGGAATCCTCAACTTATCCCAAAGATCTCTCAAGTGGTTGGGCCTCTCCAAGGTTATATAAGGAGGCCTTCTCATGGTAAAAGTTACATAAAATATTGGAGATATGAAACTTATGATCTCATAAGTGAGAATGCTATTGAAGCATAATCAGTGTAGATTACTTGATCAAAGGGGTTGGATAAGGAGAGCTGGAAGAGGTTGTTGCACCTCCATCAAAGGATTGTAAGCACCTTTTAGTTGTTCTCATTAATAATCAATGCTTGGCCTGTTTCTTTCAAATTTATGTTTGTTCCACATGAATTTGTCTTCAGTAGATAGATCTATATTTGAGCTAATCTCAATAGAATAGGAAGTTCTTTGCATCTTTTTTTGTTCTATAGGACCTATTGAGGAGCTTAGGATTGGAGCTCAGCTTGGACTTTGCGAGAACACACGTCCTTAACAAGGTACACATATTTCTTCTTCTCCTTCGTATATTAGCTTGATTAGATATAAAAGGATGTCAGTGTCCATGTTAAGCACTTTTTGTCTTGGCCTTAGGAGTCTAGAGACCAAGACGAAATCTGCTTGTCTGCAGGAGGATTCACCTGTAACAATCACCGCGACAAAATACCTGACAAGATGGGTGAAATCAACACCAGTCAAAGATTGCAACGTAGAAACAACAACACACTTTATATTTGAACATGTGATAACTAGATTTGGTTGCCCAAGAATTTTGATGAGCGACCAAGGCACTCACTTCATTAACAACACTATTAAGGCCATGACTGAAGAATTTGAAGTTCATCATCAAAAGAGTACACCATATCATCTACAGGAAAATGGAACAGTAGAAGCATTTAACAAAATCCTTGAAAATGCACTAACAAAGATCTGTAATGTGAATAGGGATGATTGGGACCTCAAAATACTAGAAATATTGTGGGCATACAAGACCACATGCAAGAGGTTGACAAGACATATTCCATTCAGATTGGTATATGGACAAGAAGCAATGGTGTCACTAGAATTTTTGGTACACAATCTGTGTGTAGCAGCAATTACGAACATGACAGAACGAGGCACAGTGCAGGATAGGATGAATCAACTGATAATCATGGAAGAAGATAGGATCCTAGAAGGATTCCACCAAGAAGTTCAGAAAGAAAGGGACAAATCTTGGCATGACATCCATATCAAGAGGAAAAATTTTAAGGCAAGAGGATTGATATTGATGTATGACAGTAAATACATTCAACACCCGTGAAAACTAAGAATGCACTGGTTAGGACCATACGAAGTACACACTGTCATAGATGGAGGAGCTATAAATTTGAAGGACTTAGGTGGCACATAAGTCAGAGGAATGATCAATGGGATTTTACTGAATTTGTACAAGGATAGTCGACCACCCACAACTTGAAAGACACCGTGTAGTTTGAAAAAAAAAATAGGATATCAAACGGTACCAACAGAAGCACAGTGCGCTGAAAGGGAAAGGAGCACACACACTTGGAAATACAAGCCCGATGAATACAAGGCCAATGGTATGCTCAAAATGAAAACAAGAGGGAAAGGAGGCTATGGAAAAAGAAGCACTAAGTGATTAAGGCTAGCAGAATTGAATGTTGGAAACAACTGATGGGATGTCACATTAATCGCGCCAACTAGAGATAGTGGGGGAATTTAATGGAAAGTAATAAGGGAACGGAGTTTCATTGAACCCATAATCATGATAACATCTTCGAAAATCTTCACACGATGCCAATACAAAGCAGGGACGTGAGAGCGAAAAGGTTATTTCAAAATTGGAAAAGCCATAGCACGAGAGAACATACGAAGAAAAGAGTGAAGTTTGCAGAGGTTGCAAAGGCTACTGAGCTCAGTGAATGACAAGTTATTACTACCATGGCACCACCCAAACAAGGAGAACTGAGCCAGAAAACCCGACAACCCAGAGTTAGGACCAGAGCACAATCACAATTGTAGGAAAGAGAACAACCATCATCTCAACCGCCAGAAGTTGTCAATGTAGACGAAATCCCATTGTTGGATACAATAATGGGAAGCCCCACATGCATTGAAGAAGAAAACCAATAGACAACACTAGCAGGCATGGACATTGATATGCCAGAAGGGGGGTAGGACCAATAGAATGAATATGCAGGAAGCCAAGTGCAACCATAAAACCCTATAGAAGCCCTGAGAGGCAATGGAACGACTCCAAACTAGGAATAAATGGTTGTGCCAGAAGAATCATAGACAATCGTGTCAGAACAGACATAGGAGGAGGCAATGGAGGATGTCAATGGCCGACCAGAGTAGTTTTCCCAAGAAAAAACATTGGAGGCTAGAACCTCGAGTCAACCACCCCAGCGAAAGGACAAGAAAAAGGTACCTAGGTCACCGAGCAGACAACCCATCGCAACAATTGTTTTTTTGCGCATACCAGAAGGGGTACACATAAAAGAGGATTTGTTAGGTCATGTAGAGAAATTGAAGTACTCATACCATGATGTAACAGACATGGAAAAGTTCCCGGAGTTTGCTAAGAAAGTATACCTACATACTGTGGGTATAGATCCCTTTGGGGAACCAATTCATCAACCAGTCCAGTGGGTATAAAGACTGACCAAAATAGGGGTTTTAGGTATGTTGGACCTACCACACTTTGGAAGAGGCCAATATGAAAATAGTTGCGTCAAGCATTTGATGGCAGTCACACATGGCTGATATCTGTGGTTGGACTAGCTCGTCTCAATATATGTCGAGCTCATAGCACACATCACAAGGATTCCATCACGGGGCATGGATCCCACACGATTCCTCAAGGACAAAACAAAGGAGAAAGCACTAGTCGAGGAGATGAAGAAATAAGGTACCAACAGGGGGTCGTGTGGAATCATTATCAAGTGGATTAGTGACATCGCGACAAGAATGGCCACAAAAATTATGGCATGCAAGTTGCTCAGGAAATGTCGCAAGGAGGAAGTCTCGGCCGAGGTTGTCACATTTGTAGGACAATGTGCTGAGGGCACCACACTTAGTTGGTCCCCTTATTTGTTGAATCTTTTCTTAGATGACTGCAAGGATGTGCGGGATCTGGGAATAGAATTTCATTATTCATGGTTGATCATCCTGATAGCCATTATGGGATGGAAGGAGTCAAAGTACGCATTTTTCGCCACTAGACCCAAACCCTGCCACAGAGCGTGATATTTATCAATTGGAGATGCTTCAGATGCCAAGAATAGAATAATGAGTGTGGATATATTCAAAGGATATCTTCACGACCTACAAGACAACATCGCCAACACTTGGAGGATAACACCAGAATTTGTTTCACGTTATCAGGGCATAGCCAAATTCAAATATTTCATACATACGATGTGGATTCAGGCTCAAAAGGACCCTGACAAGAAATGGCTACAATTGTGTTACTACATCATGGAGGGGGGCATACAAATGGCCATTAAGGATTGGGAAGATGAATGGAGGATTCCAGCCTTCACTCGAGATATACCCGCAGAAAGAAAGGAACATCCAGATGCTTAGGAGGTAGGGAAGGAACATACATGGCCCCAGGAAGTCACGGTGCCCAAGAAACCAAGGACAGGTTAGAACAATCCACAATAGAAGAAAGGGGGGACATCTTACACATGATTCCAGATGGGGAAGAAGAACAAAACACGAGTGCCCTGTTGGTCAAGTCTCAACACACCCTAAAAGTCTACGTAAAATCTCACTTTTTGGGTTCCACTTGATCTTTTGGCATTGTCTGATATGAAAAAAGTGTCCTTTTCTTATCTCTTTTGTTTCTCATTAAGTCTTTAAAATATTTCTTGGACATGTGAAAATCATTAACTTAAAAGATGAATATCTAAATTAGATAAATGGCAGTCAAAGTTTTCCTGCACGCGCTTAAGGATTTTGGCATCGAGAAGGATTAAGCGTGAAAGAAAACACTAGAGAGAATCAAAGTTATCGAGCCCCGATCTTCGTCGACATCGATAGATGCGGAATTTATTTTGTGAAAGGAACCACCAATAATATCACCGATGACCAATTCATTCGGCATCGGTGAAAGGTTAGAGAATAAACATTGAATGAAAAATGAAATAATAATCACCGACCTCCGGGACATTTTCGGCATCAAGAGTTTCGAAGGATGATAACCCTCAAAGAAACCATGCCTTGATTTTTGAACGTCAATCCCTGATACTCACCTAGCATCGACAGTCACAATAGCTAGCTCAATTTAGCATGATCGGTGTAAACGAAGTACCGAATGCAACCCTTACCCACAAGCTAAGTTCTAGATTTTATTTAATAAGCCTCGAGTCTAACCGTTACCCATAAGTTAAGTTCCTGGCCATTAGTGCCTGGTATCTTGAGTCAGCAATGTTGTGTCGATACCATATGATGAAGACAATCGGTGTCAAAAGTTTTCTCAGGAGGATACCGACGGAAAAATGCATAAGGATATCGTCGATTCCCAATCTACCCACTAAGAAGATGACGAGATGGGATGTTTTATCTCTGAGATACACTAGATATGATGCATTTAAAGGTTAATGAATTCCATAATATTGAACTAATTGCTAATTAGTGCATGAATCAAAAGATTGTTGGAACATGCCAATACAATGCATTTTTCCCGCCATGCCTCCGTCATCAACCCACGTAGAATTTATTTGCAGAGTTTTGGCGGTAGATTGTTTTTAATTTCACCCATTACTCATATTAACTAGTTGATACGACTGGTACGATATCTCCCGTTATATTCTCTAAGTCATTAAAAATAGGGTTATTCTGTGCACGAAGGAATATGGATCATCCAGAGGAGCGAAACGAGTAGTCCGGGGATAACTTCCAAGGTCTAGTGAGTATGAAAAAAATAGTTTATCAAGAATTATAGGTATGTATCGGTCTATGGATGTTTTATGATTCATTTCATATGCTTTATCCAATGTCACCTTGCACACCTGCCTGAAGATTGTTTCTGGTTGCAGGAATGATGCCTCTGAAGAAACCCACCACCAGGAAATCTCCGAGAGCTCCAAATCTATAGGAACCAGAGGTGGGAGAAGGTTCCTCCCTGACAGTGGTGAGACAATTGGAATTCGCTCCAAAACTAGTGCCCATCATCAAAACTGCCACCAAGAAAGCTATTGATCAACCCTCGGCCTTTGGAGACACAAAGGTGAACATTGGGACCAAGACAATATTCTCGCGTTGGGGAAAACTTTTCAAGAAGATTAAGCAGGAATAACTCCCCGAATATACTCCACACAGTGATCCTAATACAATAAGACTCAATGATGAAGTTCTCCTGAATGTCCAAAAGGCGTATCTACACATGGTGGCAAGCAGGACTCTGGTATTTCCCTGCATTGAACTCCCGAAATGGTTTATTGATCACACTGACACACAAAAAATGTTTGATTAATGACGATGACGGTGGGTGTGTCAAGGTTTTCCTTCCATTATAATTGTAGAATTATTACAAGCTCAGAGAGCCAGAAGAGTGGTTGAATAATGATTTTGTTTTGAGCTTCTATGAGAAACAAGACACCAGTAAAGTGATGGCTTCCTGGTGGAGAGAGGATCAAAAATTCTACAACCGAACCTTCTTCTGGTACCATACGACCAACCTTAGAGAGCCTTAAATCTATCTAATGGCTCTGCTCTGTAGATTTCATGGGGAAAGAGAATGCTCCAGGTTTTCAGAAGCTTGGATGCCTCTAGCATATACCGTAGCCATTTCTGGAATAGGTTTTAACTGGGGTGCAATCATCTCCAAACAGCTGAGCATCTGCATCCGACAAGCTCAGACGTCGAAAGAAGAGAAACCTCATCTTTTTACATGGCATCTTATCTTCTGAATGTCATTTGCGCCAGAAATGATTTTGCTAGAATGAACTTAAGCTGGCATACCTCATATCTCCTGGTCCATGTTTATTTCGGCATCTTGTGGGACAAAAAATACAAGAAATACTACCCTCTCATTTGCGACCAGTTTATTGCACATATTAATATGTTGATGTTCAAGAAAGAATTCCCAAGGCATTCGAATGCAACCAAAAAAATTATATCGAAGGTGGGCCACTGGTATCTGGATGAGAGCGATACCTACATTAGGGTTTTCGACACCATCGAAGCACCTCATCTGCTACCTGTATATGTTCTTGATCGACTAATAGTAGGAGAAATTTTTTATCAAAGCATCTTGCAAGGTTAGAATGCTAATTTGGTAAAGGATAAGAAGTGGGCCTTCATAGCCTATGGGTTCCATATTGGTTTCTACATGGTGAAGGACACTGCGTAGGCCAAGCAAGAAGGGCTAAGCCAATTGGAGTTTTGATTCCAGACTAGTCACTTTTGCAAGAATTACCCCAAGGTATTGGTCCTGAAGCACACGCAACAGGTATCATCTTGTTGGTCATATGCCCATGACAGGTTTGAGGATGAAATCTTCATCGAAAATGATCAATACTAGGAAAAGGTGATGGCAAGGATGGATGACCCCAAGGCAACCAGATTCAAGGCTATGAGTTTGGATGAGCAAGAAATAGTGCTAGAACAAACAGTTCCAAAGACCATTAAGACAAGAGAAGAAACAATATCATTTGGAACAGTGGGAACTCCCCAAGTATCTCCAATACAAACTGGGAATTTATTTGAATTTCAATATATACAGGGGATGGGGGGTCTCATGTATCAACAAGTCCAGTTGTTAATGAAGCAGATGCAAGATAACCTATACCTCATCATAGTGCCAAAGATTTCGACTGAAAACCCAAAAGACAGCCCAACGGGGGCAAGCGACCCTGATTCCATAAACCCTGGTAACAACAAGAGGTCTAATAAATTTTATTCCACAAGGTCACCAACTGGATTGCTAGTAGGTGCGATGATTCAACCAAAGGCAGGTCGAGTATCCATGGGAGCAGTCATGCCTAATCCTTTGAGTGAGTTTATAAATATATATAGTGATGATGAGAGCCCGAAGACATCTCTCGGGACCCCTATGCAGATCCAAGAAGAAAAGGGACCTGAGAAGGCTACTTTTCCTGATAACGAGATCCAGGTCCAGGAAATACCATGAAAGGAAAAAGAAACTGAAAATGTTCCCAACACAAAGAACCCCGAAGCACCTGAAACCCAAGCCGACGACCCGAAGGGTAAGTCAGAACCGGACAAGCCAAAAGGAGGATCCCCACAAAAGAAAGTCGACGATTTGACTACCCACAAGCAAGTGAGTATGGGGTATTTTCCCGATGTCTCCATTTCTCTTGATACTCAGATCCATAATAAGTGACAGGCAGATGTCGAGACCTCAGAGTATAATGAGAAATTTCAAGAACATAATATGGAACAAGTATACACTGCTGGAAATATGGGAAACACACTTACATGGGGTGATCAAAAGATTCCCGAACTAGTGGATGAGGTGATCGACATCTATGTGATCTCCTACGATCGAAAGAAGAGGGCCATCATCCAAAGAACCATGAATAAAAGGAGAATCATGCTGGATCTCTCCGTCCTCATCACCATAGAGAAGGATTTGATAAACACAGAAAATGCCAGAACATCTGAACTCATTGGCGTAGGGATGGTGATTTTGAATGTCACCCTGGACAGAGCCAAATGGGATGAAAAAGAGTTGGTTGCCACCCTGGAGGAGATAAAACATTTGCACCACTTGGTTGAATACTATAAGGGCACCACTCAGACTGCATTTTATCTGAGAACCAAGTTTGAAGTGGCTTACAACAGGTTCACACATGAGTGGCACTTTCTCACAGTGAAGATAGTCGAGCTCTAGGAAGACACTCTCATGGAACTCGCAACTTGCAAGGATGTGGAGCGATGGCATGAAAGGGTGCAACAAGATGTAGAAAGACTCTAGTACATCCATGTAGTCCAACAGGGCCGAGAGAAAGCAGAACATCGCATCCGAATGTTGGTAAAAATCAGTCTTGATCGTATAAAGCGATCGGGGCTGAATATTGGGCTAAGATGTCCCAGGAACCACACAAGGAAATTCAAAAGCAATGGGAAAAATGTGAGAAGCATTAGGGTAAAATCAATGAAGAAATGAAGGATATAGGACTCCCCGAGTTCGGTGACCCCAACAACTTCATCAACTTATGCAACATATTCGGATCAAATGCCAAGTAGGATTCACTATGGGCTGAAGAGCTAGCCAAGGTGACTGATATGTCGCCAGGACAAGTGCAAAGATTTATGGAACATCCGATGAAGGCTCAAACTGTGCTACAACAGTTAAACACTAGTCTAAGGAAGTACTGAGCACATGCGGTGGATATCAGAGGATTCTACGTGACTCTGATGGAGCAGCACAAGTTCCCATGGGCCCAAACCTGCGAAGAGCTCTTTATCAGTTGGTCTGAGTACGAGAAAATCCATCCTTTCAAACAACTATATTGAGTTGACTGATAAAGAAACTGTTAGAAGATGATGCCATGTGGCATATTTTTCTTTGCTTAAACTACATTTAGTTGTTGTTTTCAATTGAAATTTAGGTTATAAATAAATACATTGAGGAATTAGTTAGAGGTTGATGGTTGTGGAAAGAACTCTTTCTTTCTGGTTGTTAGGAATTATTTTGAAGCTGCTTTGAATTGAGAACTCCTTCTGGACAAAAGACAAGTTGTTTTCATCAACTGCATGTGTGATTGGACATGGAGAAGAACTATTTCCTATCATGTTTCATGAATGATGTTGTAATGAGTAAGAGAAATTAATTTTGTTTTCGAGTTATCTGGCGCAATGTTTTGTTGTTCTTTGCTTTAATGATGAAGATGAATCGTTGTGTTATTATGTGATGAATGGTTTTGGTAGATGAATTATTTTTCTTTCCATTACGTCATTACATATGTGTTTTCTTTCTAGTAGTTACTATCTCAGGTAGTAATTGGATGCTCACATGGTTAATGTATTAGTACTAGTCCTGTGGTATAAATTTTTTGTCTGCATGCTTAAGCAGCGAGTTATCCCAAGTTCAACCTCTTCCCCTTAGTTAAGCTTAATTCCATTTTTGTTGCCAAGTTGGTTTATATTGGCCTACATCTCATATCAGTCCCACCCAAGAGAAAATATAAAAAATAAGAATGGTCCAAACTGAAGGAAGAACCTTCATATGAAAACGTAAATCCCATCGATAATTTGGCCAGATCACAAGATCTAGAGAACCATTCCACTATTAAACATTGTAGAGTCTAATTGGGCCTCGGTGGCAGGTTTGGTTCCTACTGTTGAATCAAGGGATTTAAATCCCATCAACATAATTGGTGCTAGAAGGAGGGCATGAGAATGAATGGTTGGATATATATTCTACAGAGTATTTGATCCAGGTGGATATCGGGGGCCACCCACATTTTCCAAATGGCTCAAAACAATTTTCTGGCCATTTTGGCAATTTACTATTTTTAGCAGGTTTTCACTTCCGGGGTCATTTTG
>JZKD02S1672738.1:1874501-1892324 GCA_000966675.3 Picea glauca
TCGTGTATTATTGTATCTCTGTGTTTATGGTTGCATCTCTGATATATTTCTGTTATATTACTGGATATACGTGATATCTCTGTGCATTTCTTTATTATATCTCCACTCTCATTTCATGCCGAAAATAATCCGGATCAGTATTTCAAATAGCCTATAGATTCAAAACAACCCACATGCATGGCTAGTCATTCCGAAGACAGCTCACACACATTGAGTACTCCTGAAACGAGTAACTCATCCCAGCTCAAGGAAGAACCTTTTCACCCTGAAATACCTTACTCTCTTCCTCACGAGGAAGTAAATCAATTCAGAAGAATCACAAGACCCTACGCCCGACAAATCGGTGTGTTTTCCTTAGCTCCCATACTCCCTCAAAGAAAACAACAAAGAAGACCAATGGTTAGTACTCCCGACGAGTTTTCCGTACACTCGGTATAATACTTAATATATTTCACATTCACCGAAATCCAAGAACCTCTTGATTTGAGACCCGAAATGCCAGCCGACGACGTCTCTTAATCGGACGATTTTTTGAAAGAGGAGGAGTTTAACTCATAGTCCGAAGATATGGAAGGCAACAAAGACCATAATGATGAAAGGGGGAACCCGCCTCTGAACAATCAACCCTGGTTAGCCAGAGACTCTTTGGTCCTCCCAAGACCAGTTCATAACCTTCCTTGTCATCCAAAGAAGTTTCTTCCTAAGTTCGATCTTGAAACCTTTGGATTGCCTGAAGATCATATCGATAAATTTATACTAGCGATCAGGCTTATGAATGTCCAACATGAATACGTAGTATGCATAATTTTCCCCTATACATTTGAAAATTCGGCTTCCATGTGGTACTTCAATCTGCCAGTAGGATCTATAACTAGCTGGACAAAGTTCCAGAAAGATTTTCTAGACAAATTTGCCAAAGAAACTACTATGGGATCTCTGATGGCCGAGTTGTTCGCCGCCACCATGAGCTCGAAATAAAGGGTCAAGGAATTCAATCAAATATTCATGACCATCTTAAACAAGTTCCATCCCGAAGCTAAGGCAACTCATGAATTTTCAAATTGAAGTTTATGCTAATGCTCTCCCAGCTTCTATTTCCATGTTTGTAAAAAGGGTTTCTAAACGAACCCTAGATGAGAATTTTGAAGAAGCCAAAATGATAGAATTCCAGATGACAGGATGTAAATAAGGCCAAGCTTCGTTAGTTAAGAAATAATTTCAACCTCCTCCCATGAGAGGACTCCTTTTGACTAAACTGTCGGGGAAACAAGTAGAACAAACTTCCAACAAGGGTAATGGAGACATAGAATATCTACAACGCATGGCTAAGAAATTATCAAACGAGATCATGGATATGAAGAGAAACGTAGGGGAAGGAAACCAAGGCCAAAGGCCCTATAAGCCTTTCTTTAAAAGGAGCTCGTCGTTCAAGTCGATTGAACCTCCCCCAACTAACTTAAATATCAATCTAGGGAATGTAGCATATGATTCTTTCTATACACACCACCAGGAAAACCACTCTAAAAGAGACTACCTTCAATGGGTGCATGCCATGAATTTGATGGCCAATTGGTTTCTAGACGAAGTCTCCCTGACTGAACAATCGAGCAACTCGGTTATGAATATTGTTGACCAAGAAGAGGTTGATCCACCATAAGATACAACTATGTTGATATGGGATCCTGACCTAATCATGCCTTCTGACAACCTGTTTGAGTCTCAAGAACCACCTGTCGAGGTCTCGGTGGTGTAGACACGTAGTAAAGGCCCAATTGTCTCAAAATACATCGTTTCTACCCAAACTTTGAGAAATAAGACAACCCCTTATCACCCGAAAACACCTTTTTCTCCCAGTAAGAAACCTATAAGCATCCATACCCGAGAATCTCCCAAGCTCTATTACAATGTAGTTGAATATTTGAAGAAGTTAAGGGATAACATATTAGTCATGGACATGTGCAGGATCCCTTAGAAGAAGGACTTCCCTCTACAAGATTTGAACTCAGTAGAATACCCTACAACTAGCAATGGTCAGGAAAGAAATCTAGCTTCCATAGACCCAGTGAATAAACCAACCATGAATACTTGTTTGGAAGATAAGAAAGGGAAGCCTTTTGTCCCACCTTTCCTCTTAACGTTCGAAGTTTTCAACAGGAACCTCCATAATTTTTTGGTAGATTTAGGAGCATCTTCCAATGTTATGCTCTTGTCAATTTGTAGAAAACTAAATGTCATTCCTCTATAGAGCGAAAAACACGTGATACAGCTGGACAAGACCCAGGTCAAAGTCATGGGGGAACTCATAGATGTAATCATCATAATAGAGACACGTCCTAAATTTGTACAAGTGATTGACATCATTGTGGTATAAATCCTAGTGGCCTATGGGTTATTACTAAGTTGAGATTGGTCTGAGAAGTTAAATGGGTACTTTAGCATATATTGGGCACACCTTTGGCTACCACTGAAGGGATACAAGAATATGATCAAAATCGATAGGGAGAGATATCTGAAACATACGTCACTGATCTAGAAACCCTGAATGAACCCTCATCTATAGATTTCCCTGTGCTAGGATATTATTCCTGTGATTCCCACTTTTGAAACTTTTTCCCTCTCTTATCTGATGTCCCCCTCACTCAAAACTCTGAAATGGCTTTTCAAGAGAAATCTTTGATACCGATAGAAGACACCCTCCTCTGCCAAGACCCTGCGTTAGAAGTTACGGAACAAGAGATAGGAAAACTAAAAAGAAATAAGCAAGAAGAAGAGGGCAATTGTCGTTCACAAATTTGAACCATATACTTTGATGGATCTAAATCGCAGGAGGGATCGGGGGCAGGGTGCATCCTCATTGATCCAAAAGGTAAATGTCATTTTCTATCCTGTAGACTATAATTTGAATGCACCAATAACACCGCCGAGTATGAAGCTCTAGTACAAGGGTTAAAGAAAGCCATAGACTTGAATGTCAAAGAAATGAAAGTTTTTGGGGACTTAGAGATTATTGTTAGACAAGTAAGGAATACTATACACTACAATTCCCCACACCTGAAGAATTATCAGCATCAAGTGCATAGGTTAATCGAGCATTTTGAAGCTTTCAATATCACCATGATCCCCAGAGTAAAGAACATCCTTTTTGATTCCCTGGCCACAATGGCCTCAAGGTTGTCACCTCTAGAGGACTATGAAGCCTCCTGGTTCACTGTGGAACTACTCTACAAACCATCGGTGCCTAACAATATCTCTAATTGGAAGGTCTTTGAAGGAGATGAACATATCATAAACTTCCTAACTAACCAAGACAATTTCAAAGATTTAGCCATTGACGATGAGGTATTCCAAGAGAAAGCGATAGAAATTGATCCTCGAATAGGCTAGCCTATTGATAGATCAAAATTTCACATTATCCCAAAGGGGATAGCTAATTTAAAAGGTCTTTTGGACCCTAAAGAATGCTTTAGGAGGCCTACGGACGCTAAGAACGGTAGCTCTTGTCCCCTGGATGAAACTATAAATCATGGAATCCTGGAAAATCCAAAGAATGTGAATCTCGGCAAGACCATATCTAAAGAGGAAAGAAAGGCTTATCTCAAATTGTTCATACAATATCAAGATGTCTTCGCATGGTCCTACCGAGACCTGAAAACCTACGACACCCGTATAATTCAACACACTATACCGTTGAAACCTGAGGTGAAACCTTTCCAACATAAGATCCAAAAGATCCACCATCCCTAGAGCCTCTCATGTATCAGGAATTAAAGAAAATTTTAGATGCCAAGATCATTTTCCAGGTTAGGCATTCTGCATGGGTAGCAAATCCGGTTCCTGTAAGGAAAAAGTCTGGAGAAATTCGCTTATATGTAGATTTTAGAAATCTCAACGAAGCTTCAGAAAAGGACAATTACCCAATCCTGCCAATGGAGAAAATCCTACAGACCATGTATATCTCAGAGATCTTCTCCCTACTGGATGGTTTCTCAGGTTAAAACCAAGTCCTGGTTCTGGAGGAGGATCATTTAAAAAATACCTTCTAAACCAAGCGGGGAACCTTCGCTTATAAACTCATGCCTTTTGGGTTAATCAACACAGGAGTGACATTCCAAAGGGCCATGGACATATCATTTTGGGGACTAATCAACAAGTGTTTGTTAGTGTATCTAGATGATGTAACCGTTTATTCAAATAACATAGAAGAACACATCCAACACCTAACTCAAATTTTCGAAAGGTGTAGGAAATACGGTATATCCTTAAATCCAAAGAAAACCATTTTCGGCGTCGAGGAAGGTAAGTTGTTAGGTCATATTATATCCCAATAAAGTATTCGCATATACCTAGAAAGGATTAAATCCATAGCTCAACCCTCGTTGACCCATAACAAGAAATCTATGCAATCCTTTTTCGGGCAAATCAATTTTGTGAGGAAATTCACTGACGATTTCGCGGAAATCATCAAACCCTTAAAAAATACGATTTGAAAATATGCCTAATTTAAGTGGGATGATGAATGAAAGGATGCTTTCAATAATATTAAAACTTCCATATCTCAATCCCCTGTGCTACGAAGTCTCGATTTCAATAGGAATTTATTCCTCTATACTTTCACCTCCGACCAATTGTTAGCTCTAGTATTGACTCAGAAGGAGGATGACAACAATGAATCTTTGGTGTCATTCATGAGCAATAATCTCCAGGGAGTCGAGCTTAACTATCCTATTATTGACAAATAAGCCTATGCAGTATACAAGGCAGTAAAAAACTTCAGATCTTACATCCTCAAGAACCACACCAAAGTGATTGTGCCTCACCCTGCAGCCCGATCCTTGTTTACTCAACAAGATATGGGGGAAGGAAGAGGGAACTGGATGGAAGTAATCCAAGAATTTGATCTAGATATAAAACCTGCCAAACTTGTCAAGGGGCAAGGGTTATGCAAACTTGCAGTTGAAGCCTAGGACCAAGCAAATGAAGATTCCAGATCGAAGAATGAAATGGCATTATGGTGTGGTGAAGCTTCCTACATTTCCCCAAGGCCCGATTCTTGGTATAAGAGTCTAACCTACCTCCTACACCATGGGACCTACCCAAAAAATCTCAAACCCAGGGAAAGGAGAGCTCTTAGGTTAAAATATGCACAATACCACCTCATAAATTCGGTACTCTTCCAGATTAATTATGATGGAGTACTCTTAAGATGTCTCGAATGTGAAGATGCATACAAAGTCCTGAAGAAACTCCATGATGGCCCTGCCAATGGGAATTTTGAAGGAAACACCACCGCTCATAAGATACTAAGAGTTGGTTATTATTGGCCCACCTTGTTCAAAGATGCCCATACCTATGCCAGAAACTATAATACTTGTCAAGTGAGTGTCGGGAGGGAGAAGAGAGTGGAAATCCAACTCCATCTAATAATTGTCTCTACGCCTTTTGAGCAATGGGGGTTAGATATCATAGGAGAAATCACACCAAGCTCTTCAAAAAAACACAAGTGCATTCTAACTACCACTAATTACTTCACAAAATGGGAAAAGGCTATCCCTTTGACTCATGTAAACGAAAAAGTGGTGATCCAATTCATAGAGCAATAGTTAATCACGAGGTTTGGTGTCCCTTTTGTCCTGGTTTTTTATAATGCATCTTACTTCTCTTCCACCCAACTGATGGATTTTTCTTTAGACAAAGGAATCATAATTAGGTACTCTACAAATCATTATCCACAGGGAAACTGGGTGGCAGAATCGACCAATAAGAACCTAGTAATAATACTAAAGAAGACAGTTTCAAATAACCAAAGGAATTGGCATAATATACTCCATAACACTTTGTGGGCCGATAGGGTCACACCCAAAGAATACATTGGAAATTCCCCATACATCCTAGTTTATAGACGGGAAGTCATTCTCCCAAATGGGATTTATCTTCCATCTCTTAAACTATCCCAAGATTCCAACCGGGATCCCTCCTCGGTCATACAACAAAGAATTGATACTCTGCTCATGCTAGAAGAAGAGAGAGAAAAGGCTAAGTCGAAATTCATAGCTCAACAATAGATAGTGAAAAGGTGGTTTGACAAGCATAAGGCCAAACAGAAGGATTTTGAAATAGGAGACTTACTACTGAAATGGGATAGGGATAATGAATCGAAAGGGAAACATTCTAAGTTTCAGAATCTGTGGCTTGGACCTTTCCAGGTGGCTCAGAAGATTGGGGTGGGAACTTATCAGTTACAGAATCTGAGGGGGGAACCTGGTGCCCTCCCAGTAAATGGCCAAGCCCTCAAACAATATTTCCAATAAAATAAACTAAAATAAAATAAAAAAGGGAGGCATTTTGTTTTAGTGTTTTCAAGATTTCGAATACTTTTCTTTTCGGTTTTCTTTTGCTTTCTAGATTTGTGTGCTTTTGAAAGTTATGTTCAGTGAGACAATGGTTGAACTTAAGTCATGCGACATAGCGAACTCTGTTCTGAACTCATCGCTCACATACTACACAAGAATCATCAAGGAAATTGCGATTGCTTTAAGAAGCCCTCCATCTAACCCGTGCAAATAAACAACTTCGAATAAATGTTAGAAGTGTTTGCCTAGTGGTTTGGTAAGACCTTAAGGGTAAGAAGGAAAGCCAGAAAGGACTACATGAACCTGAACACAAAGCTAGCAAAGGGTCCACCTAACCATCTCACTTTTCGAAATAAACAGACGTCATCCTCTCTCACTCGCTCAGGGTATCATGCTGAAATAAAATGGACATTATCAAAAGAGTGATCAGTAGGGGAGGGTATGCAGATATCTCCTTCGGGGCTATAGATGCTTGTTGGCAGCGGAGCAACACCAAAGTGAAGGAGTAAAGGTAACTAAGGGCTTCATGCCAGTGAATGGTTTGCTAGACTTTTGAAAAAGGGGGCATAAGTCAGGGTTTAAGAAAACGAAGGAGGAATAAAGGTTGAAACCCCATGGGCAGACCCAAAAGCATCAACTGAAGGATTTCAAATTGCCACAGGTAAAAGAGGCTCTAATTTAAAACTAGGAAAGTTTCTCCACCAACTTTTGTACCAGCCGAGCATGAAGGAAGAAAAGAGATTCTATGTTCGCCCAGTGAATCACCATTTGTTGAGCACTTAACACACCCTAAAAGTCTACGTAAAATCTCACTTTTTGGGTACCACTTGATCTTTTGGCATTGTCTGATATGAAAAATGTGTCCTTTTCATATCTCTTTTGTTTCACATTAAGTCTTTAAAATATTTCTTGGACATGTGAAAATCATTAACTTAAAAGATGAATATCATGGATGCACTTAAGGATTTCGGCATCGAGAAGGATTAAGAATGAAAGAAAATGCTAGAGAGAATCGAAATTTCCGAGCCCTGATCTTTGTCAACGTCGACAGATGTGAAATTTATTTTGCGACAGGAACCACCAAGAATATCGTCGATGATCGATTAATTTGGCATCGACGAAAGGTTAGAGAATAAGCATTGAATGAAAAATCAAATAATAATCGCCGACCTCCGAGACGTTTTTAGCATCGGGCATTTCGAAGGATGATAACCCTCGAAGAAATCATGCATTGATTTTTTAATGTCGATCCCCGATACTCACCCGGAATCGGCAGTCACAATAGCTAGCTCAATTTAGCACGATTGACGTAAACGAAGTATCTAATGCAACCCTTACCCATGAGTTGAGTTCTAAGTTTTATTTAATAAGCCTCGAGTCCAACCGTTACACATAAGTTAAGTTCCCAATTATTAGTGCTCGGTATCCCAAGTCAGCAGTGCCGCGTCAATACCATACGATGAAGACAACCGACGTCGAAAGTTTTCTTAAGAGGATACCGACAAAAACATGCATAAGGATATCGTCGATAACCGATCTACCCACTAAGAAGATGATGCAATGGGACATTTTGTCTTTGAGATACACTAGATACGATGCATTTAAAGGTTAATTAATTCCCGAATCTCGCACTAATTGCTAATTCATGCACGAATCAAAGGACTCTTGGAACCTTCCAATACAATGCATTTTTTCCCCCCACGCCTCCATCGTCAACCCATGTAGAATTTATTTGCAGAGTTTCAGCAGTAGATTGTTTTGAATTTCACCCATTACTCGTATTAACTGGTTGATACAACTAGTAGGATCTCTCTCGTTATATTCTCTGAGTCATTGAAAATAAGGTTATTCTGTGCACGAAGGAATCTAAATCATCCAGAGGAGCGAAATGAGCAGTCCGGGGATAACTTCCAAGGTCCAGTGAGTATAAAAACAACAGTTTAGCAAGCATTACAGGTATGTACCAGTCTATGGATGTTTTATGCTTCGTTTCATACACTTTATTAAATGTCACCCTGCACACATGCCTGCAGATTGTTTCTAGTTGCAGGAACAATGCCTCTGAAGCAACCCACCACCAAGAAATCTCCAAGAGCTCCAAAGCTATAGGAACTAGAAGTGGGAGAAGGTTCCTCCCCAGCAGTGGAAAGACAATTGGAATTTGATCTAAAACCGGTGCCCATCATCAAAACGGCCACCAAGAAAGATTTCAATCGACCCCCAGCCTTTGGAGACATAGAGGCAAACACTGGGACTAAGACAATATTCCCACATTGGGAAGAAATTTTCAATAATGTTAAGCGGGAAGAACTCCCCGAATATACTCCGCACATTGATCTTGATACAAGAAGACTCGACGATGAAGTACTCCTGAATGTCTGAAAGGCATATCTACACATGGTGGAAAGAAGGACTATAGTATTTCCCTACATTTAACTCCTCTAATGGCTTATTGATCACACTGACACACAAAAATGTTTGATTAACGACAACAACGGCGGGTGTGTCAGGGTTTTCCTTCCATTAGAAGTGTAGAATTATCACAAGATTAGAGAGCTGGAAGAGTGGTTGAATAATGATTTTGTTTTGAGATTTTATGATCAGAAACACGACACATGTAAGGCAATAGCTTCCTGGTGGAGAGAGGATAAAAAGTTCACCAATCAAACCTCTAGCTGGTACCCGACGACCAACCTTAGAGAGCCTTACATCTATCTAATGGCTCTCCTCTGCATATTGCATAAGGAAAAAGACTACTCCAGGTTTTCAAAAGCTTGGATGCCTCTAGCATATACCGTAGCCATTTCTTGAATAGGTTTTAACTAGGGCACAATCATCTCCAAACAACTGAGCACCTGCATCAGGCAATCTCAGACATCGAAATAAGGAGAAACCTCATCCTTTTACATGGAATCTTATATTTTGGACGTCGTATGCACCAAAAGTGATTTTGTTGGAATGAACTTAAGCTGACATACCTTAGATCTCTCGGTCCATGTTTATTTTGGAATCTTGTGGGAGAACAAGTACAATAAATCCTACCCTCTCATATGTGACCATTTTATTGCACATATTCATATGTTGTTATTCAAGAAAGAATGCCCAAGGCTGTCGAACGCATCCAAAAATATTATATAGAAGGTGGGCCATTGGTATATGGATGAGTTTGATACCTACATTAGGATTTTCGGCACCACCGGAGCACCTCATATGGTACCTATATATGTTCCCGATAGACTAATAGTAGGAGAAATATGTTATCAGAGCATCCTGCAAGGTTACAATGCTACTTTGGTAAAGGATAAGAAGTGGGCCTTCATACCCTATGGGTTCCATATTGGTTTCTACATGGTGAAGGACCACACAGGCCAAGCAAGAAGGGCTAAGCCAATTGGAGTTTTGATTCTAGACTGGCCTCTTTCGCCAGCATGACCCCAAGGGCTTGGTCTTGAAACACGTGTAGCAGGTATCATCTTGTTGGTCATATGCCCACAACAGGTTTGAGGATGAAATATTCACCGAAAATGCTCAAGACTAGGAACAGGTGATGGTGAGGATGGCTGACCCCAAGGAAAACAGATTCAAGGCTATGAGTTGGGATGATCAAGAAAAAGTGTCGGAACAAACATTTCAATAGACCATCAAGACAAGAGAAGAAATGATATCATTCGGAGCGATGGGATCTCCCCAATTAGCTCTGACACAAACTGAGAATTTCTTAGAAGTTCAAGATATACAGGGGATGGGGGGGCTCATGTATCAACAGGCCCATCTGTTAATGAAGCAAATGCAGGATAACCTAGACCTCATCATAGTGCCAAATCTTCCAATTGAAAACCTAGAAGAAAGCCCTATGGGGACGAGCGGCCCTGATTCCACAAACCCTGGTAATAACAAAGGGTATAATAACCTTGATTCCACAAGGCCACTGGTCAGATTGCCAGCAGGTGCGACAATTCAACCAGAGGCGGTTCGAGTATCAGTGGGAGAATTCACGCCTAATCATTTGAGTGAGTTTATAAATATATATAGCGATATTGAGAACCCGGAGACATCTCTCGGGACCCTTGTGTAGATCCAAGAAGAAAAAGGACTTGAGAAGGCTTCTTTTCCTGATCATGAGGATTAGGTCCAGGGAATCCCACGAAAGGAAAAATAAACCAAAATTTTTCCCGACACAAAGAACCCCAAAGCGCTAGAGACCGAAGCCGACGACCCGAAGGGTAAGTCCGAACCGGACGAGCCAAAAGGAGGATCCCCACAAAAGGAAGTCGTAGATTTGACTACCCATGAGAAAGTGAGTATTGGTTCTTTTCCTGACGTCTCCATTTTTCTTGATACTCATATCCCTGATAAGCGATAGGAAGAGGCTGAGCCCTCGGAGTATAATGAGAAAGTTCAATAACACGGTCTAGAACAAATATACACCGCTGGAAATCTGGGAAACACACTTACATGGGGTGATCAACAGATTCTCGAACTAGTGGACGAGGTGGCTGACATCTATGCAATATCCTACGATCGAAAGAGGAGGGCCATAGTCCAAAGAACCATGAAGAAAATGAGAATCATGTTGGATCACTCTGTCCTCATCACCACATAGTAGGATTTGATAAACACAGAAAATGTCAGAACATCTAAACTCATCGGTGCAAGGATGGCGGTTTCGGACGCCACCCTGGAAAAAGATAAACGGGATGAAAAAGAGTTGGTCGCTGCCCTGAAGGAGATAGAACATTTGTTCCACTTGGTTGAATACTATAAGGGTGCCACTCTGTTGAAATTACTAAGACAACTGAGAGGGGGGGGGGGGGGGAATCAGTTGTTATTTTGTTTAAACAATTTTAAGTCTATTAAAACATTCTTAATATTTCTTCAATTGAACATAAATATTATACAACATATGGACAACATAAATAATGAGCATCAGTCACACATAAGATATACACAGAGACAGATTTTCACGAGAAAACCCATAAAGGGAGAAAATCTCTTCTTCTTCAAAATGATAGGCAGTCTTTTAAGGTTTTTACATCATCTATACTTGAGAACCAACTCAATGTGAGGCTACTACCTTTGTTTTACAAGATCCAACTTGTTTGAGAACATCAACTCTCTAGTTTCTCTAGCACCCACTAGAAGGAAGCACCAACTCCCTGAGTGTTCCAGCACCAACTGGATGGAAGTACCAACTTCCAGTTACACAGGCTCCAACCTGTATAACAGAGAACACTTGTTCTCCCTTGCACCACCTTGCCACCCTGGTTTCTCTGGCTACAATCGGTTGGAAGCTACAACTCCTTGTGTTCAAGCACCCACTTGAACCTCTGAGGAAAATAGTCCTCCCTAGCACCTCCCTACCACCCTTATTACAAATAAATGATTGAATAACCAACAACACAGATAAATCAATTCTTACCACTTCTTCACTATTCTGCAATTCTTCTCTGCTACACTATTCTTCTACTCTGTTCATACTTGTCTTGACTTGTTGTCTCTTTCTATCTATTCTTTCTTTGTCCTTCTCATGCTCTTTGATATGTGCACATTCTTCTCTCTTCACCTTTTCTCCTCTTTTCAACTTCTGTTCCTTATCTCTGAGATTTCTTCACACTGCGCATACTATAATTTTACCTTTCTACAGTTCAACTCATTTTTCATTCAAAACAACCAACCACACATAGTCACTGCGTGTTTCTTTTATACACTACGACCCCTTCAGTTACCCCTCAAATCCCTAGAACAATGCTTCAACAACTGAAACTCCAACCGTCCAAGAACCATGATTCGGTTCTGATAACTGAATCGTAACTGAACAATTAATCGTGAAGAGAAACAATAGCCCTTCGATCAGATTTCCAAGTATCCAACACCATTGGATTACAAGCATAGGGTCGCGCATTGATTTCACAATTTCGCATTTCGGTATTTCGACATTTTGGCATTCCTTGTGATGAGATATATTGACGCTCCATGTCATGATCCCGTAAACTACGAAAATTTTTAGCTCCACTAGCTTCTTCCCCTCACGTGACCACCAGTGGTGATCGCAGGCTACTCCAAAAGTTGTTTTGCAATTTCGCATTTCGGCATTTCATGATTTCGCATATCACAAGTTTGAGAGGTTAGGGAACCTCATTCCTTTGACTTTTCAGTCAGCAAAATGATGATCTTTCACCACGTGTCCTATGGACACAATGGTCCAGATCTTATCATGATTTTTAAACTTCACGGGCCTTCATTGTGTCTAATCAACGGTCCAGATCAATCCTCAATCCGACGGCTAGGATTATTTCACGATTTCTCATATCACGAGTTTGAGAGGTTAGGGAACTCCTTCCTTTCACCTCCAAGTCAAAGAAATGTTGATCTATAACCACATGTCCTTCCCGAATATGGACGGTCCTCCTGCTTTCGGGATTTTGGGGCTCACTACTTCAAAGGTTAAAGTTCCTTTGATCTTTGATTTCCCGGTCTCTGAAACTTCGAAACAGAGTCTTTGTTGATATGCCTATTTTGATATTTTGGCATTTCACATTTCACAACTTTGGGGCTCCTATGATGAAGAGTCTCGACTCTTGACTCCTCCAACTCTCAATATCCGAAACTCCGAAATGGAGATTAAGTCATGGTTTGATGTGCCTTTTTCTGGATTTCAGTGTTTCGCATTTAGCAACTTCGAGACTCTTGTGATGAAGAGTCTTGACTCTTAACTCCTCCAAATCCTGGTATCTAAAACTCTGAAATGGAGTTTACGCTTCTAATCTTTCCATGCGATCATCGTTGCTCTGCTGGTCTTGCCACTTTCTCTTGTTCGTCATCGTCGGGCTGAGCTTGCCATCAATGAAAAACAAATACTCTGCCTTTTGTCTGCCCGTAATAAATATGCCAACAATATCCCCCTTTGGCATTGATGGCAACCTTGAAGAATATCCAAATATACCATTGTAGCATCCTTGAAATTACCATACTTTCTCCCCCTTTGACATCAATGTCAAAGAAGAAACAAGCTCCCCCTGAGTTGTTGCAATACATACTCCCCCTGTCAACTATGAGTAGCTTATAAATACAACAGATATTCAATAAGGACTCCCCCTTACCAGGTGAATAGATTAGACGAAAGAAGTTATAACCCCCAACTTTTGACGAAGATATCCAAAAGGGGTCACTGCTAATGGTTTATTAAAGATATCAACTATATGTTTTGTGGAAGGGATATAATTCAGCTGAACAACTCTGTTTGTAACTTGTTCTCTAAGAAAATGGTATTTTATTGGGATATTCTTAGTCTTGGAATGAAGAACAAGATTCTTGGAGACACTAATGGCACTAGTATTATCAAAATGAATTGTAATCAGATCAGTATAGTTTACCTTCAAATCTGCAAGAGTTTGGATCATCCACAAAATCTAAGTGCAGCAAGTAGTAGCAGCAATGTACTCTGCTTCTGTAGTAGATAAGGAAATATATCCCTACTTCTTACTAAGCCATGCTACCAACGAGTCACCCAGGAAGAATGCACCTCCACTGGTGCTCTTTTTCTCATCCACACAATTTGCCCAATCTGCATCTGAATAAGCAGTTAACTGAAAATTCTGATTTTCAGGATACCACAGACCATAAGTCATTATTCCCTTAAAGTATTTGAATATCCTTGTGACAGCTACCAAATGACTTTGTTTAGGAGCAGACTGATAATGACCTACCATTCCAACAGCTTGCATTATATCAGGACGGGATGTTGTGATGTACAGAAGACTGCCTATCATAGAGAGATATGTCCTTTGATCAACATCCAATAAAATATCATCTTTACTGAGCTTTCAACCAACCACCATAGGTGTGATAATAGGAGAGGAATCATCCATCTGAAATTTCTTCAACATCTCTTTCAAATATTTTTCTTGAGAGATAAATATTCCTGTAGAACTCTGATTTACTTGTAAACCAAGAAAATATGATAGTTCTCCTATCATGGACATCTCAAATTATGTTTTCATAGAGTTAGCAAACCACTGGACAAATGACTCATTAGTACAACCAAAAATAATATCATCTACATAAACCAAAACAACTAGTAAATTATCACCTTCAGACTTAATGTAGAGATTGTTGTCAACAGTACCTTTCTTGAACCCTTTGTCTTGTAAAAATTTGTCCAGTCTATAATACCAATCTCGTGTTGCTTGTTTCAATCCATATAAGGCCTTCTTCATCTTGCAAACATAATTAGGATTATCTGTCAATGAGAATCCTTCAAGTTGCTCCATATATACTTCTTCCTCTAGATCTCCATTAAGAAATGATGACTTAACATCCATCTGATAAACTTTAAATTTCTTGTGACATGAATAAGCAAGAAACATTCTGATGGCTTCCAATCTTGCCACTGGTGCAAAAGTTTCATCAAAGTAATGACCTTCAACTTGTTCATACCCTTTATAGACCAATCTGGATTTATTTCTAACAACTTGTCCTTTTTCATTCATTTTATTCTTGAACACCCATTTGGAACCTATTACATTCTTATCTTCTGGTCTAGGGACAAGCTCCCAAGTATTGTTCTTCTCAATCTGATCAAGTTGTTCATTCATTACTCTAATCCAATCATCATGCTAGCTGGCTTCATCAAAAAATTTAGGTTCAGTCATAGATAAAAAAGTAACATGAGATTGTTCTAAGTCTTTAATCAATTTCCTTCTTATCTGAACTCCTTTATTTATATCTCCAATTATTTGATTTTCAGGATGATTCTTTCAAACAATTCTGAGAGGCAATTTTGCTTCTTTCTGCTGATTTGTGTCAGCCTGAGTATTCGTATCTTCATCTAATTCAGATTCTTCCCTTTCTGATCCTTGGACATCTTCATCTTCAACTATATCTTTTGTGCTTGGTTCAACACTACTTACATTTCTGACTGGGATTTCTTCATCAACTTTTATGTCTATACAATCAACCAGTTTATGCAGTCTCTTATTGTAATATCTATACCCTTTACTGTTTATAGCATAACCCAAGAAGATACCTTCATCGGCCCTGTCATCATATTTGCCAATATTTTCATCATTCTTCTTGATATAACATTTACTCCCAAAGACTTTAAAATGCTTGATTGAAGAAGGTCTTACAAACCATAGTTCATAAGGAGTCTTGTCACTGTGTGGCCTGAGATGAGCTTTGTTAAGGATATGAACAACTGTATGAATTTATTCTACCCAATATGTCTGAGGTATGTTCCTTTCATTCATCATTGAACTTGCCATTTGTTGTACTGATCTATTCTGCCTCTCAACAACTCCATTTTGTTGTGGAGTCCTTGGAATTGTGTATTCTCTTTTGATCCCATGTTTATCACAGAACTCTTTGAAGTTCCATGAACTAAACTCTCCTCCTCTATCAGACCTTATTGCCTTTAATATTTTTCATGTTTGATTCTTAGTCAGAGCCTTAAACACTTTGAATTTTTCAAATGCTTCAGATTTTTTCTTCAAAAAGGCAACCCATGTTAGTCTAGAATAATCATCAATAATCAACATAAAATAATTTTCTTTTCATGTACCTTATTTCCTTGATGGTCCACATAAATCCATATGTACTAACTGGAGAGGTTTTTCTATTGAAGGAAAGTTTTTACATTTGAATTGAGTGTGAGTAAGATTTCCTATCTGGCAGGGTTTACAAACAGAGTCGTATGGCTTTGATATTTTCGGAAGATATTTTACTACCCCATTGTTTCTGAGCTTGATTATATGATCAAAATTAAGGTGTCCAAGTCTCCTATGCCACAACCAACTTCCATCATAATTGCTTGAGTGGCATTCTTCTTTTTCTTCTTTTAACACATAGGCATTGTTTTCTTTTCTTATCCCTTTTGCAAATAGCTGTCTGAATTTACCGATTTTATTCTACGGTCTTTAGAGGTAAAAATGACTTCACATCCTTGGTCACAGACTTGACTGAAACTAAGCAGATTATGTTTTAGACCTTCTACAAACAACACATCTTGACCTTTCCCTTTGCCATTAATCAAACTTACCATTCCTTTACCTTTTATTTTTCCTGGTGCATCATTTCCAAAAGTTACATTCCCTGATTTGCTTTCACTTAGAGTTAGAAACTTACTTTTGTCTCCAGTCATATGTTTGGAACATCCACTGTCAATATACCAGGGATTCTTTTGTCTTTGGGATGATAACACTAGTCCACACTTATCATCTGCTTTCTTCTTCCAAACCTTGACATTTTCAGCAATGGGGATCAAATCTGGCTTGTAATTCCTTAAGCGACAATCTGCAGCTTTATGTCCATAGTTATGATAGATGTAACATTTTGGTTCACTAAATAGAAGATCATAGCGATTGTTATGTTTAAATTGCATCATTTTCCCAGCCATCGCATGATTTATAGTTTGAGGTTGTTTGTTGCTTGGTTGTCTCGATCTTTGTTGTGGAAGATGGTTATTTGTTGAATATCTTGATTGTTCATATCTAAATCTTAAAGAACAGTTTATAGCTTTGTGACCAAAATTAGAGCAGAAAAAAAATAACCATAGAAAAAACCTTTGTACCTTGAAAAAGTGTGTCTTCTTTGAGGAGGTCGATTTCTTTCATGTTGATAATCTCTTTGTTCTACAAATTCGGTTCTGGTACTTTTTCTTTCATTCCTTCTTTGTGGCTGATTTTCTTTCTTTGTTTTTGCAGAGTGAATGTTGTCAATGTTTGAGGATTTGGCAAACTTGATAGGTTCTGTATTACTTGGATGATCACTACTTGATCCTTCTTCATAACCCAAACCAACTTTCAACTTTGGGTTTCTTTGCTGATTTAGAATGCATGTTAATCCTTCTGAGGCTTTAATACTTGGAATATTTTGGTGATACAATCCCTTAAACTTCTCCATTTCTTTTCTGGTTTTTACTATCTCTTCTTCTAAGGCTTCACACCTCGCTTTCTTCTCTGACAATTTTTTTTTCAGTATGTCTTGTATTTTCTTTGCCTCTTCTAACTCCACTTTTAGTAGAGAAATCATCATATTTTTCACCATTCATTTTAAACTGCTTCAACAATTGTTTTTGTTTTCTCTTCTTACATCTGAGTCTGTCAATTTCTTCTAAAGCACTGATCAATTCACCTTCCATATCCACCACAACTTCTTCATCATCCATTTCACCTCATGTGTGTTCATCATTAAGATCTCCCATAGCCATAAGCATAAAATCATTCACTTTGTCTTCACATGATGAATCACTATCTATGTCTTCTGAGAAATTGTCATTATTTTCACACAAACTTTTCTTATTACTATATTTCTTGAATTTGTACTTCTTTTCATCATCAGAGTTCTGGTCCTTTTTCTGACGGGGACACTTAGATGCAAAATGACCTATCTTACCACAGTTAAAACATTTGAAGGGAAGCTTTCCTTGATATTTTCCTGATCCTTTCTTTAACCTTCTCACAAATTTTGCCTCAAT
>JZKD02S1672738.1:1913328-1923506 GCA_000966675.3 Picea glauca
AAGAGGGGTTTAAGTTTTGGGTTGTAGGTTAAAAAGTAATTTCTTTACGGTCAAAATCTGCATGCAAGTCTGACCCTAGTTTGCTAGTCCGTAGGGTATTTTTCCCAACAACACTGGGTCAATCATGATAAAGGTATAACCTCAGAGATATCAAACCGACATAGAAACATGAACTTTTTCCACCATTATAGGTTGAGTGGACTATTGGGAAGCAAGTTGGAAACCTCACCCATAACTTCACCCCAACAACTGCGTAGTCGAGAGGAGAGTGTGGAAAATGAAACTAGCATAGATGGAGAGTTTTTTTCATCTCCAAATCAAGGAGAAGAAGTTGTTCAAGGAGATATATCAACATAGGAGGTCTACATCGCCATCGAAGAGGAAAATAGGTGGATGTTAACCATCAAGGAAGACCCATTCCATTTTCTACCTACAATATTCCAAAAGAAGTTTTCCTTCATGAATATGTGCTAGACATTGATGCATGGGGGTCAATGACCTCGAAGGGGGGAGTTCTTGAGAACTCCTTGATGTGATTACAAGCATGTGAAGGCACCAGAGAGTTGTTTCCATGTTGGGAAGCTAGCAAGAGAAAGCATGCCACCCTTCCTTTTGAGGGAATGATATGTGATGGCATAGTTTGTTGGGGTCGCACTAAACATACACCAAGATTCAACTTGGTTTCATTGGATTTCAAAATGGATTGTATCCAAGACTTACTAGAGGGGCATGGGAATGGATGTTAGGTTCAAAATTCCGATCTAGATATTGCTTAGAGATGAGAGTTAGTAAGCAGACTTTTGTTGTGGGAACAAGTGATCCAGAACCAGAGCCAAATCCATAGCCAAGAACTAGAGCCATGAGCCAAAGCTAAAGCCATGAGCCAGAGAGAGCCATAGTTATAACTATAGCTAGGAGCCAGATTCAGAGCCATGTTCCAAAGAAGAAGACAAAAAGTACATTGATCCAGATTTTTTTCATTGAGATTTTGGAGACCAAAAATCCTCTCAATGCAGAGGTGTGATCCAAAATGGATCCAAACCAAGAATGGTTGTAAGACTCAATCTATACAATTTTGGAAATTAATTAAGGTTAGTAAAACATATAAAATACAATGCAATGTAAAGTGAATAAGACAAAAGAGAAAATATTGAGAATTTAATGAAAGGGAAAAAATAATAGAGGAGAGAAAAGAGTGAGGAATGGGAAACAAAAGGTTAGTCTATTAGCCTTTTAGTTATCCTAGTTCTCTCTATTTCTCTCATCAATTTCACTTTCAAAGGGACTTTTGGGCCAAGGAGAGGAGCATGGTGATTCGGATTTAGGAGAAGAACGAACTGATTAACAGAATGAATACAATAAACACAGAGATATGAAGAACAACACAGATATCCAATGAATAATATCTTCTATTGAATAAATGAAATAGGTTGAAACTATAAAAATGCAGAACTAAAACACTTGCTCGAATGGTGGTATTTATCTCTTAGAATAGATGTGGCTGCTACGCGCATCCGTCTGAGCAGAATGATTACAATGAGGCTCCAAAGGTCTTTTTTATATTACTCATGGATGCCAAAACCCTAGACATCCAAAAACCTAACCCTAGAAAGTGAAACTTAACCTCAACTTCCTGGGGTCGTAAATTTTGCATATGACCTCTATTTTAGGTGCATGATAGAATGTTGGAAAGGTTTTTTAGAGAGCTACACATTTCGCCATCAAAATTTGACTCTATCTACAGTTTGACTATGGCGAGCCAAAAAAAACATTCTTTAGGGATCCAAAAAAGTACAGAAAGATGTGTTGACATAAAAACATACAAAATAATCCAGTTGGATTAGGTGAGAGGCCACAAGTATCCACCTGGAAGATGTGTAGGGCTTCAAACTGTCTCAGAAGTGTAGAACCCACAATTACAAATAAGTAAAAAGAATGTGTTGAACTAAAAACAGACAAGAGGAACCATTTGGAATAGGTGGTTGGCCACTGATATCCACCTGGATCAATCCTCCCCCCTTAGGAAGCAATGGTCTCCATTGCATTGAGTTTCCCCATCAGGTGAGGAAAATTCTGCTGGATTTTGCCCCAGGTGAGCCACTTTTCTTGGTAGAGAAGTTGCCCTGCCTTGACAACTCGATAAAGTTGGATCCTCTGTTGGCGAGTGCCCTTGACCTATGTGTCCACTATCTGATCAGCGGATGCTTGTTCCATGCAGTAAGGGTTGAGCTCTGTTGGTGTCAATTTTTCTACGATATGTGAGGTGTCCAATAATGGTAGAAAATATGGCCGAAGGAGGTCCACATTAAACATTGGGTGCCAACCAAGGAAGGGTGGAGTGTTGAACTCAAAAGAATTGTTACCCACAGCCTTGGTGATAGTGTAAGTCCCATAGCAAAGTGGGTAGAGCTTCCAATGGGTCCATGTGCGATGCTCCATCTACAAATTTAACCAGACTTTGTCTCCAACCTAAAACTGGTGCAATACCCCATGTTGATCATGGTGCTTCTTATACTTAGCATTGGATTTCTGCAAAATATCCTAGACCTATTGGCGGATGTGTTGAATCCACTCAATGAATCTGGTGGCTTTGTCAGTCTCAGACTGAACATGAGAAGAGAATGTATGTGTGGTGGAAAGAGGTAGTGCAACATCAATGGGACCCAAGGGTTGGAATCCTAGCCCCACATGAAATGGGATATGGTCGTTGGAGCTATGGAGAGCCTTGTTGTAACTGTGTTGAAAATAGGAGACACTCTCATCCCATGTATGTGGATGCTTAGAGTTGTACATGTGCAGGATGTGAAAAATTATGTGATTGACAACCTCTGTTTGGTCGTTAGTTTGGGGGTGGAAAGAAGTGGATTTAGTGAGCTTGGTGTCCAAAAGTGACCAGAGACTCGACCAAAATGTGTTGAGGAACATGTTGTCTGAGTCAGAGATGATGGTCTGTGGTATCCCAAAATGGACCCACACTCGTTCGAAGAATAACTTAGCAGTATCTATCGTTGTGATATTCTTCTTGTAGGTTGTGAGGATGGACATCTTCGAAAACCGATCAACGACCACAAATACACATGCATTGCCTTGCTTGGTGGACGGAAGGCCAGACATGTAATTCATTGAGATGGATTCCCAAGGCTTCTCACGAGTAGAAAGAGGGGTGTATAAGCCTTGATTCTTGATGGTTGGCTTGGCAATGTCATAGGTAGTGCAAGATCCGATATAATTGTTGACGTCCTCTCAAAGTTTTGGCCAATAAAAATGTTTTTGAAGAACAGCCATAGTTTTCTCCACGCCAAAATGTCCTAACATCCGACTATAGTGGGATTCCCAAATCATCTTTGCACACTCTCTTATAGGAACACATAGATAGCCAAGATGGCATAATAGTCCATCATGAATGTGAAAATCCGTGACAATCATGCTTGTATCCAATAGCTAGTAGGTAGTGGCGAAGTCCAGATCTTGTTGATAAAGTTGGGGCCACTCAGATGCCTCATGTCCACAAGAATGGAGCATAGTGGTGAGGGCAACCACGAGAGGTTGAATGAGGCAATCAGTGACACGATTTGAGATCCTTGTCTTATACTTGATGTTGAGATGGAAATGTTGCGGGTAGGTGGACCACTTTTGATGGAGATCGTTCTGCAATTTCCCTTGTGTCTATATGAATTGCAGAGGTTTGTGATCAGTGTGGATGATCGTCCCCTTTCCCAGAAAGTAATGTTTCCATTGATGACAGGCTTGTATGAAGGAATACATTTCCTTGTCATAGGTGGCGTATTTTTGGACAGTATCTGAGAGTGTCTCACTGTGGTATGCCACCGGATGACCATGTTGAGTGAGAACTGTGCCTACAACATAGTCATATGCATCAATCTCAATCTTGAATGGTTGTTGCAGATCGGGCAAGGAGAGTACTTGAGTTGAGCACAAGTGATGCTTCATATCATCAAATGATCGTCGTTGTTCCTTCCCCTGCACAAACTTAGCCCTGCCACCTCCCCTAGCCACGTGGATGAGAGCCCATGCAATATGGGATAATCCCAACACAAACTGTCGATAGAAGTTGTCTAGTCCCAAGAAGCTCTGAAGCTCAGTTAGTGTGGATGAGGTTGGCCAGTCACTGATGACTTGAATATTATTTGGATCAACATGTACCCCATGCTCATAAACAATGTATCCCAATTATTGGACCATGTTCATGCCAAAAGAGAATTTTTCCAAGTTGGCATATATCTTGTGTTGCCACAGAGTGCTCAAAACCTACTAAATATGTCGCATGTTCTCCTCCCAACTTTTGTTGAAGATGAGGATGTCATCCAAATATACCACCACAAAATAGTTGGTGAAGGGTCTCAATACATCATCCATCAACCTCATGAAAGTGGTTGGTGCATTTTTTAAGCAAAAGGGCATGACCATCCATTCGTAGAGACCTTCTTTATATTTAAAGGTTGTCTTCCATACATCATTTGGTTCGATGGGAACCTGGTGGTAGCCAGAATTTAGGTCAATATTGTTGAAGAAATTTTCCCCCTTGAGTTGATCAAGAAGGTCATCAATCCTGGGAATTGAGTATCGGTTCTTGATTGTGATTTTGTTTAGGGATCTGTAATCAATGAAAAGTCACCAAGTCTCATCTTTGTTTTGCACTAGTACAATCATCTTCCGTAAGGGGAGGAGTTGGGTCTAAAGTTCCCCTTTTGAATAATCTCTTGGATCTGACACCTAATTTAGTCATTTTCCATCAGCAAGTGGTGATAGACTGGTCCATTAGGTAGAGTTCGGGGGTCAGATCAATTGGATGCTTGACTTGGCAGTGTGTCAGTACCTCGGTGGGTGAGGAGAAGATGTCTATGTATTCCTCCACGATCCTGTCCACTTGCTTCTGCTACAAAGAGAGGCTCTGTGTAGAGGCCACGGATGTGGCATCGACCTTCTACTTACTATGAGAATGGACCAAAAAGAAGACGAACTTCTCGGTCTGTGAAATGACCTTACTGCATTGCTTAGCAAAGATTAAAGAAATAGCGGTAGGCGGCACTACCTCTGGTATCATGTACAATTGTCTACCCAAAGTAATAATAACACTGTGGGGTCTAGACTCATACACAACATGACGCTTCCACAAATATGGTTGTCCTAATAAGGGGATAAATATCACACAATACGACATCTTTGAAAGGCTTGATGTCGTAGGGAAGATGACACTGTTGGCTAACATAGAGATCTCTTCCTTGGTGAAGCCAGTTGATGGTGTAGGGTTGTGGGTGCAGTGTCATTGTTATATCCAGCCGCTTGACAACCTCTGCTGAAATCAGGTTCTTCTGAATGTCATTATCGACAATGAAATGAAGAGGAGCCCCCTTTACCCACATCTATGAGTGAAAGAGGCATTCCCCTTCCTCTGGTTCTTCTGGTTCGTGATAGTGGCATTAGGTTCAACATCGATAATTTGCTTCCCTCCTTCAAGATTTGATTTGGAATCAGAATTGGCCTCTGAATTGGAATCCTTCCACTCAACCACGAGTGACTGCTTGGAGTGGCAGTCTTCAGTGTTGTGCCAAGGGATTTTATGGTACTCACACCATTTTCTCATGTCCTTCTTCATCTTCTCATTTCCATTCTTGTGTTGTATCTTGGGTCGGTTGTCCTGAGAGTGGACATCTCTTCTCTGTACCTTGATGTGTGGGTTGGGGCCACCTTTTCCCTACTTTGGCTGTGAGGATTTTAGAGATCCAAACTCTCACCTCTTCTGCTTAAATTTATGCTCAATCTTGACAGTGTATCTATAAGACATACCCAATGAGGTGATGTCCATAAACTCCATTTTTTTTTTATGTATCTATGCAAACAACCACGGTATTTGAGCCCCAAATGTCACGCAGAGTCTTTGATACTCAATTTGATGCGCAGGGTATGGAAAATATTGGTGAAATCTGGTACTATCTAGTCCCTTCTTGACACAGGGCGGTCCATATGGTGTACTAGTCCTCATAGCTTCCAACAAGGTAGTATTTTTCTTTAATGGCATCCCAGAAGGAATCCCATGTAGGAGAAACCACAAATATTGCAGATTCCTCTATGGCCCTTTGCTCAGAGTAAGTGTCCCACTAGTCCTTAACATGGGGGACGACCTTTAGGAGTGAAAAAGTAATATTTTCCCTATCGAAAAAAAATTGTGGACCGAAAAATACACTTTGGGCATATTCAACCATTTATCTACAGCATCTGCATCTATCAGTCCTTCAAATAATGGAATATCAAAATTTACCTGTACCTTGAAGGGGGTTGCATGGCCGCTTGATGAAGATGCTTCTCCTGTGGGCAGCCACCGAAGGATCTGCACAAAGTTTTTCATCATTTCATTCTTTATCGCGCAAGGGCTTCCTCGAGCAACATTTTAAAAGGATCTCCTGCTCCATCATATTTCTTTCCATCTCCAATGGGTTGTTGTCGGTGTAGTGTCCCCAAGGCCGAGCCCCGTCACAGATCATGTTATATGCAAATAATTGTAAATGTGTTCTATAGGTTGGTGAGCCAAGTTTTGTATAAGCTGGAAGGATTATGTGTTTGTTAGGCCAGGGAGCCTAAGTGTTGAAGGCCAGGAGCCTGCTGATGTACTTGTATGTATGCAGATCAATTAATAAAATATAAACACCGCGAGTGCAGACCGACCACGATGAATGAGTGATGGGGAACTGAGCATCCACAAAGTGGGCAAGGAACTAGGGGCTGGAAGGTGGGAAAGGTACTGAGTGATGAGCCTAGGGGCTTAAGCCTGGGAAATAATATTTTAATATTATTTTAAAAAGAGACATATGCATTTCTGTTTATCCTAAGTTCCTGGCAAGGGAGGGAACGTGCAAGGGGATGCACGCTATGGTACGCATGCAGTTCCCAGGGTGACAAGTGTCAACCCTGGTGCATGCAAATATAAACGTCGAGCTGAACCGTGGGGAGGGATCTTCTCTCCATTTGAACCCGAACCTCTGGGGTAGAACCGGTACGACCTCTGCAGATTACCTCGGTTCACCTCTGAAAGCCGTAAAGCCTGTGTTTGTCTGAAGAACCCGTGTACACCCATGTCCCGAGCTATGGAGTCTATGTATGACTCTGAGTAAACCCGTGTCTCTAAGAAAACATGTTTGCACATCAAGCCTGTGTTGAACCCGAGTGGAAGAATACTTTGGTTGTTTGGGAAATGCTGAGCTAGCCTATGCGTGGAGCCTGTTCCGAAATCATCACCGTGAGATCATCCTGTGATTGTTGAACTAGTTTGGGGAAGCCTTTGTCTATGTTCCCCATGGATTGACGTGACCACGGAATACTGGACTGTGTGAGGCTTGTTGGCCTATGAGCGACTCCTCCAGGTGAGGGAGTGCGCAGAGGGAGAAGAGAACTCCTGGAAGGAACCCTGTAGTTGCTATAGAGCCCGGAGACTTTCGGTCCGGTCTGTTCCTGTAACCCAAGGTAAGGGAGACTGGAAACCGAAGGACTGTCTAGGTGACAGAGAAGGTGCACTCTCCTGGGGTGGAACAGGCATGTGGGGAATGAGGGTCTGTGGGCAGTGAGCATGGGAGATTCCTGGGAGAGCTTTCTTCCTGGTGGTTGTGTATGTGCTATCTTCCCTGTAACCTCAGCCTAGCCTAGGATTCCTTGCCTTGGGGGTGGAGCTCGGTCCCAGCTCGGGGGTGACCTACTGTTGAGCTGAGGAACAGTGTGGTCTAAGGCTGGGAGGTTCGTGGAAGGCCTACACTTGGTTGGTGAATTCTACAGCTGTTCAAAGTTAAGTATCTGAACTATGTTTTATTGCATTTGGCATGACTGTGTTGTTTATGTATCATGTTTTCCGCTATGTAAATGAAGTTACTGCTAAATGCTATGGCTTGTTTAATTGTAGCAGTAACTTATATATTTTACTCTAAGAATTAATTCTGTTTAATTGTGTTAAATGCATGTGGTTATAATTCATGTACGAATTATGTAAACATTCATGTATGGAATGGTAACTAAGAGGTTTGGAAACCTTGGTAGTGAAAGGGTACACCACAGAGTGGTATCAGAGCTAAGGTTTTGACACTGAGCCTAGATGGGCCAGTTGAGTGGTCTTTGGATCGAGGGTGAGATGATAAATTGTGTTTGGCGAACCAATTTCGGACCCTGGGTTGCTCCGAAGCGTCGAGGAGACACTTGACGAGTTTTTTGTTAAGCTCATGAGGTTTAGCGGTGTTGTGAAACCACAGCCAGCGTGGTATATCTCCACGGGAAGACATGTCTTTACACCAAAGGTGTTAGAACCATGGGATCTGTCGGGAGGGAAGGCGAACCCTTGTAACCGTCATATCTGGAGAATGTGCACAAGGTTTAAATCCTTGGGATACTTCACAGGAGTTTAAACTCGGGAGGACAGTGAGTCGTAAGATCACTGTGGATTTACCCGTCAACCGTCCGAGTTGACGGAAGTTGCGCATGGTTTAAGTCCTCATGGGTAGAGGAGAAGCCCCGGAGAGGCATCGGGATTTTACCATCAGAGTTTCAGGAGTGTAGAATCGCTGCATCAAGGAATCGCGATCCGCGATATCCCGACGGGCGCTCAGAACCATCCATCAACAGGGACACATGTCAGAAGATTCTGCAGACTCGGAGATCGGGGAATTGGAAGTCCCATGCACATGACAACGGGAATCGTGATATCCCGATACGCGATTTCCCGATGGGTGCAAGGACAGAGTGGGGACCACCAAGGTTAGAGTGGAGGACAGGTGTCACCCCACATCGGAGTTCGGAACTTCGTAAGTTCCGGGAACAAAGTGCAGTGAGGTTTCGATATCGTGAAATGCGATTTCCCGATTGTCAAAGGAGTGTGGGCCATAGCCGGAAGGCTATCACGGATGGAGTCCATCAGAAATCGAGAAATCAGGGATTCCGTTGTCAAGAGTTTTAACACATTTTGATTCGCGAAACCCCAAACCCCGATAAGGGAAAGGGTCGGGGACACGAGTCAGTGGTCACATGGTGTAGAGACCATAGCAGGGGATAATGCATAAAGGAACACGTCGGGAGTTAGAAAATCGTGAGTTTCGAGTACGTGAGCATCGCGACATCGCGAACCCCGAAACTCCGACGATAGCTCTGAATACGGTCACGGGGTAGAGGTCACATGGACTTGGGCTTAACTACGAAGGGTTAAACCAAAAAGGGCACGTCAGAAAATCAGGATTTCAGGAAATCTGATGATATGAAACTTGCTCCTCATAAAACCGCGAATCCCGATAATGCGACGTGATTAATTTAACCTTTAAACCCTTTTAATTTTGAATTAAGCAATTTAGATTTTCAAATGTAATTCAAGAGCAACGCTAAATAATCATCTTTCTAAACAAGGCTTAAAGTTAAATTTTTCTTTGAATGTCCTTAATGCGTCATGGTCCGATTTAGTAAGTTTCTATTATACGTGATGTGACCAAGACTATGGAAAACTCATGCAAACCGCATGGTTGAACAAGTCATATAGTATGGTCATGTGGACCAGAGGCTGAGCTAGGATAGCTAGCCAATGTAAAAGCACACTGGGAAATCGGAGGATCGGAGGTTGTGAATGCATGTGCATCGCGACATCACAAATTTTGAAACCCCTATAAGAGGATTAATCGCGGTCATGGGCAGTGGTCGTATGGTGAGGCTATAGCCCGGAGGGCTAGCAAAGAAGGAGTCTATTGGGAAATCGAAAATCGGGGATTCAACCCACTAGAACAATGTCGGCTTCAAAACCCCAATAGAGGTAAACCCGATAGAAGGAAGGGACACCCCGAAGAGTTTCCTGTGGGAGGAAAACTTCCTGATAAGGAAATAGGAGAATTTCAAGACACCCGAAAAACACAGAGCCAGACAGAGTTCAGAAAACTTATGAAGTTGAAATGTCTTTCGTTCTTGTTCGTATTAGTTATAAACGTTGTGGGTTATTCATGAAGTTTAATGTCCTAACAATTTTGAATTGGATTTCACAGTGCATGTTTAGAATACAACAGAGGCCAAAACTCCAGTTAATCAATGCCGAGTATGGAGTGGGGAAGAGTGCAAATTACCCCTGAAATGGAAGATGAACGGGAAGGAAAGGATGTTAACTTAGGAGTCGATGGATCAAACTCTAATGGGCATGGAAAGGATAT
>JZKD02S1672739.1:0-20606 GCA_000966675.3 Picea glauca
CCTTCCCTTGCAAACTTTGAAGTTGGTGGAGGGTTCTTGGAGGAGGTAATGATAAGATAGCCTCAACTTTTAAGGGATGAACCTCAATCCCATTTTTGGAGAAAATGAATCCTAGGAGTATTTCGATTTCAACACAAAAGATGCACTTGTGCGGATTCAAGCGAATATTATAGTGGTGGCATCGAAGAAAAATGGCTCTAAGATGCTCAATATGGTCCTCCCGATGAGCGGAATGGGTGGGTAAATCATCAAGGTAAGGACTTCTTATCCCCTATCCTAGTGATTACTAAGGAGATTATGTCTCGAGGCCCACAGGTCATAGACATGGAGTACTGAGAGCCAGATGACTTGAGCTTGGCCCCGGAGGACCCATCTTTCCTTCAGTGCATCCCATCTATCAGCAACAACAACATCCATCCCACCAGCCTAGTCCTGAAGTAGAAGTGGGTCTTGCTCCATGAGGTAACGAGTCTGGGTATCATGGTATGTGTCACTCTGATTTTTGAAGCATTTGAATATGTTTCACTGAACTCTCCTTTATTTCATAATGTTTGCTTGGAAATTATGCTCTTTAACTTATTCATACTTGGGGGGGTGACAGAATTCCCTAGTAAGTTGGTTCCCTTTAGGATGAGTTGCCACTGGGTGGGTCTATGAAAGTTCATTGTCCATTCCTTCCTTACTTACCATTTTTTCATCATTATCCCTCTCATCTTGCCCTACCTTTGTTCGGGCATTGGGTTTGCCACACCAGGAAGGGTTGTACCTTGCCTTGTGGGAAGAATGGGTTAAAGGCCCGAAGGGTAAAAGTAGTTGGCAAGAGTTAAAATCCAAAATAAAAAATTTGAGATGCTTCACCCAGGGATTCCCGAGTAAGCAATAAAAGGCTTCTCAGTAAGAAAAAGGGCCTGTAAGATAAAATAAAACTCAAGGTCTAGTTAGTGGATGGGAGGTCTCATCATGATCCGACCTATTAGGTCCATGGGCATGTAGCGGTATGCAATACCATATATCTGGTCACCAAACCAGGGTTGTGTCTCTTTGTAGCATAGCTAAGAGAAAGGGGGTCTCATCATGAGCCAACCTTCTCATTTCGGTGAAGTGCTTGTGGGTAACATAGTCACCACTAGTCACCACGCCAAGACAGTGTCCCCCAACTATTCTCTTGAAAAGGAAAAAAAAATAAGACAAAGAATAAAAGGCATTGAATGGGATAGGAAACAATGATATCCATGATAAGGTGTAGCTCTCCCTCTATAGCGGCACCCACAGGCAAGATCTACATTTCCCTATTATCACTTCACCCTTTTCCAAAACATTCCCCTTGCACCATTTCACACACTTACATGACCTAGATTGGTCTTCACCTGGGAAACACCCCAAACTTGAGGAGGATTATCCCAATAGGACATCCTGAGACCCTCTCCAAACCTGACTTGTTAAACTGCATAATGTCTTTGAGAATTTGTCTGGATAAAGGGGGTTTGATGCACATGTTTGGGTAATTTGATTATTGGATATGATTGACATTGCTATGATCCTTGTGACTTATGAGCCTGTGGAGGGTGTACTTGTTGTTGTTGCAGGACCATGCCCGGTGGACAAGTACATATGGGGAGATGATTAGCTCGGACCTCCATGGGGCGGAAATCCCAGCAGATGGATTTTGTGACCCCAACCAAGGGCAGAGACACACCAGAGGATGGCACCAGGAATGATGAAGGGTTTTTTTCCTGAGACACTCTGGAAGGTCTAGACCCAAGGGGGTCTTTCCCTTCCACCATGACATTGGCCCTTGAAGGCCCCTAACATCATCATGTTGACCCTTGATGTCATCTAGTTAGGGTTTGGAATTTATGAGGATGGTTTGGTGCTAGTTGGCACGTGTGGAAGCATTTAAGGACTCTGGAGGCCAAGTGTTTTTCATTTGAGGCATAGCATTCCATGTTGGGGGTCTAATGTCACCCTAGAAAGGTATGACGTCATCTCTAAAAGTGAAATTAGGGTTTTAATTATTGAATTTATGTAAAAACTGGATTTTTCATGTAATTTGGTCATGTCGGCCTTTTATGACCTAAAAAATAATTAAAGGTCATTGATATTGTATAAATAACAGATAAAACTCTCATATTTCATCATCATTCACTCATCACACAAGTGGTGGTCTAAAATTCGGCCTTCTTTAAGGTTTCTTGGTTGAAATTACTGGTGCGCACTTCTTGGAGGAGGCATTTATTGGTGTACTTTGGCAATTTTCATGTGGAGGATGTTCAACTAGGGTTTTTGCTTGATTATTCTTAGTGAATTAAGTGGAAAATCTGCATTTTTTTATTGTGAATGAATGCTTATGCTTAATTTTACTTGTTTCATATCTACGATTATGAAATTGCTTGTTTGAAACCCTAGGGGAAAGACATATGTTATTATCTTTTTCTCTATAGTCTTCCATGTGCTAAAATTTCTTGAAAGGCACCTATATTGAAGTAGATACTAGATCCCTACCATTGTATCACTCTAGTAACCCAACTTCCATGCACAATTACATATTTTATTACATTTTGTTCAAGGAGAGGAGAAATCGCTAGGGCCTGACCTTTGTTACTTTCTAACAATTATCTATTGGAGGTGGATTTTGTATGCCTTGGGATACCAACACCTTTCTTATCTTCTCCATCCCTTTAACATATCATTATCATTGCTATATTTCCTCTAAGATTTGTTGCTGCCATTAATGACTCCATTTACCCTAGAAAGGCACTATACTACCATCTACAAGTGTTGATTGATCAAACAAACACTCATACTCTTATCCTTGAAGCTTCTACTAACATTTGCTAACCCTAAATTAGAATAACTCATTAGCTAACTTCTTGTTGTTGCAAAACATTGCTACAGCCATACAAACATACATTGATCGAATACATTTCCTGACATAAATTGCACTTAACTCATTTAAAACTCAATTGTGATATTTGCTAGTCAATCTGCTAGGTAAGTGCTAACTTTGTATGGTGTTTTCTTGCACTTTTGACCATTAGAATTTGTTGTTGTTGCAAAAGATTGGTGCAGGCATCTAACTGCAGCAAATTCTCTGCAAAAGTGATATTAAAATCTAGCTAAACATTGTCAACTTTGCTTGTGACAATTTATTATCAATTTGCCTAGTCAAAGTTACTTTTTCTTGTCTTTTTCAAGCAATTTCAAGGCATAATTCGTGTGGTTGTTATAAAATATTAATTTTTTTTCTAAATTGTTCCATTGCTGCAAATTCATATAAGCTAGCTTACTTTTTCAAGGTTCATTGTCTTATGAAGCACTAAAAATCATTTTGGTACTTGGAAAGTACCCCTTTTTTCCTTGTTGTCTTGTTCTGTGCAGGTACATAATATTATCTATTTGCTTCATCTCTATAAGACATAAAGAACCCTTTGACTTGAGTGATCTATGAGAGGGGAAGGGTTTCCTTGTGATTACTTTCCTTAGCCTTCTCAAACCCCCAGGACACCGGCGACATCTCCCCTGGAGTAGTCTTGACATACTCCTAAATAGAAAGGGATCTCCTATTAAGGTGGCAGTGATAGGTTATTCCCAGTTACGCCAATTATGTACCCACTTGCCTTGGGCTTTGGGTCAAGTACAAATTGTGCGATAACAGGACCCACAATATGATTGATATTATGAAAGGAATACGAGATGGCCCGTTGGAAAGTGGCCCCAGCATTTGTAAGGCCAAAGGGTAGCTTGCAATAAGTAAATGTCCCCCAGGAGCAAATGAAGGTCATCTTGTTCTAGTCGGACAGGAGTATATCGATCTGATTGTAGCTAGAAAAACTGTCCATAAACAAAAAGACGACACTTCTGGCACAGTTGTTGATGATTTGGTCGATAAAGGGAGTAGGATAATTGTCTTTGGCACAATCTTTGTTAAGGTCCCTGTAATCGACACAAGCTCTAATAGTCCCCTGTTTTTTCATAACTGGAACGATATTTGACACCTAGTCTGTTAATGGTATAGGGTAAATAAACCTAGATTTCAAGAGTTTTTTTACTTCCTCCTTAATTGTCGCAGTCTTTTTGGGGTGCACCAGGCGGAGTTTCTACCAGATAGGTTTGGCTCCTGGGTAGGTTTTCATCTCATGAACAATAATGGAGGGATCAATAACTGGAATGTTTTCATAGCTCCAAGCGAAAACATCGCGGAATTCTTTAAACAAGTTTGTATAGGATTTAATATCTTCAAGTGAGCAATGGTGTCCAAGTTGAATATGTTCCATGATACCAGGTTTCACCGATATGTCAATATAAATGGTAGGTGTGATGTTCCCTAAATTCCCTTCAGATACAGTGTCGTGAGTAAGAATGGAGGATTGATGGTTTTCGACAATATCTGGTGGAACAATGGATTTAATGTTGTTCTCTACCGTATCCATATGTGGAAGGAAATATGACCGATGATGATAATCTTCCCAGGGTGACTCTTCTAGGCTTAGAATCTCCATGATGGACTCATCTAATGGGAAAGTCTATACGAGATAATCAAAAGAAGGCAAAGAGTAGTCTAGCCAAGATAGTATAGATTATGGATTTGATGCCACGAGATGTTGGTCATCAGAATATGGGATGTAGGAGGAAGATTGAATCGCATGATATGTAGCCTATGATGAACTAAGTGGCATGGTGTCACTAAGTGATTCAAGTTCAGATGGACTAGGTATTACCCAAGGATGAAACGATTCAGTGGATTGTTGCATCATAGTCGAAAGCATGTTTATTGTGGCAACCTAATGTGGGGGGTCAGGGGTAGGAAAGGGAAAAATTCCCATGAGCGAGGAATCCTTGAGAAGACCGACCCACACACTCTCATACTTGAGATTGGAATGTCCCAAGAAATGGATATTATTAGCAGTGTTGTTATGAATGTCGGGTGTCCAGTAATCGAGTTAGTCGATGGTCATAATTTTCCTTTGGTGAGGGAATTGCAAGAGGCGAAAGACCGAAGATGCAACAACAGTCATTGCATAAAACCAACTACCACCAAGCAACAAGTTATAGTCCAGGGATGCATCGACCACCTCCACGTCAATAGAAACAATTTTTCCCCCTAATTCCATAGCTAAAGAGTGTAAGATCCCATAAGGTTTGAAGCCACATCCATCAAATGCTTTGAGGGTATTGGGATACAAGTTGAGACTCCTTCATCTAAAATAGTATGTTGAATATTCTTCCCACAAACAATGGCGTGAATTTGGAATGCAAGGTGATGGGAGAGCCTTGGTTTGAAATATTCCATGTTAAACATAATAATATTAGATGTCATTGGGTCCACAACTCCAATAGCTCACAACAGGGTTCTACGTTGACTAGGAAAATTATGTCAAACTTCGAGTGTCGACATAGCGCAAGGTGCATGTGCCAAATATTCAACAATGTTGAAGTTTCGGGTAGCATGAGCACTTGGATTAAAAGTTGATTTTCGAATTGTGCTCTTAGGAGAGCCCAACAATGAGTCAGAAATAGGTTTCTCTATTTGAAGAGGTTCGAAAGGTGCAGGCGTAGAGGAGGTGGAGGGTGTGTCAGTAGCACCTCTGTTGGCAATATTTCTGGAAGGGTGTCATATGTCTTGGATCTAGTTATTACACTAGCAATATTTTCACTCATAAAGAAATTGGTGCTTGTGGAAGCGTCCTTGTTTGGCAGACGACCCTCGTTTCCCCCTTGCGAAAGGGAGAGATTGTGGGAAACCATTTGTTGTTGCTAAGGCGGGAAAGGGTTGATTAACAATGGGAGTTGGGAGGTTCCCTTTAAAAATTGTGTGAATTCCTCACAATGGGGATAGTCCTTTGTGTAATGTTAGTCTCTGGAAATAAGGCAGGGAAACTTTTCCTTTCTTCTCGACTTGTTTTCAGCAGTTGTTTGGGGCTTTGTACTCCCTTGCTGGTTAGAATATTTTTTGGAGTTACCTTTATTTTTCTTCTTACCTCCAGGTTGTTGAGACGAATTGGATTGAACCGCATTCACCTTGAAGGATTGTGTAGGAGAGGGAAAAGATTTGGTGTTTGTAACAGTCTGTGATGAGGCTCGACTGGAGGTTGGGTGTCCTTATTTCCCAGTCGATTGGGTTGCAGACTGCACTTTTACAAATCCTATTATGCCATCGACATGGGTTTATGGGGTCGGTCTTGAAGGATTATTCGACGAACGAGGAGCATTAGAAATTATATCATAAAGTGTGTTGGACTGGGAATACACCAGGTCCAAATATTGAGCAAGGTTGATTGTCTTCTCTTAGGTGACAACACCTCCCATGGAAACATCTCTAGCAATGGGTGGTAGGACTAACTTGGTGAACCAATCTACAAAGATTTGGTCCAGAATTGAAGCTTTAATCAACTGTCGTCATCGCCTCCATTCATGAATATGATAAGATACATGAGTGGAGGTGGATTGCCTATGCGAGGTGAGAAGCTCGGTACCGATATCATAACAAATTGGCAATTGGAAATGGGTCAAAAAATCCATAGCAAGGGAGTTAAAGTCACCAAAGGAGCATCGTGGCAGCTCAATATACCATTTTTTTTTCAAACCTGTGAAACTTCTATGGAAAATTCTTAAGTGAATGGAATCATCCATCAAGGAGTTGGAAGAACACCAAATATGGAAGGTCATTACATGATTGTTGGGATCTTCTCCAGGATTCCCATCGAATTTCAAGATATCAGAGGGCAGTTTAGAAGGAATCGGTGGCCAAAACGGGGCATGTTGTATGGGATCGTTAGTCAAACATGAAAAATCAGGTATATCTAAGGTAGCCAAAAAGGGAAGTTGTCGATTGGATTGCAAATACTTGTAGTATTGATGTGTCATGGGAATACTAGTAGGACCATATATTGGTTGTGATGGCATGGTAAAACATGATGTTCCTCCCATATATTGTGGTTGAGAGGGTTAGGGAGTAGGAAACATGGGGTTCACGATTTGAGTGGGTAAAACTCCTTACAGAGGGATGCCTGTTAGATTAGGTTGACTCCATGGAGTGTTTGCAACTCTCGAATATAGTAGTCCAGTATAAAGTCCTGTAGAAGTGGAGGGGCCTACCGGAGTGGCTTTCTGCCAGGCTTGTGGTTGGTTTCCAGTAAGGGATTTCCCCCAAAATGGTTTTTTGTTTCCCCCATGTTGAAGATTTCCCTGTAGCTGAGGGTTTCCCCCGACTATAATTTTCTGCCCAGTGAGAGGTATAGATGAGATCCCCCTTTGAAAATTCGTGGATGTAGGTTGAGAATTTTTTGTGACTGTCAATGTGTTACCATCTTGACTCGGAGGAGGAAGAAACAAGCCACTTGTCACAATGCTCGGTGCAACAGCACTGCTACCCACTCGACTAGAGGGAAGTGGTATAGAATGACCAAGTAAATCACTTGTGTAAACATATGTGTAGCTCTAGTGGTGGGAACATAACTTGGTCCATGTGTGAAAGGAGTTTTGCTCACAAGTGTTTGCAACAGGGTAATATATGTCAACGATGTTCCCCACAAAGGAGAAGCACCAGTAGTAGTGGTTTGTTGCAAAGCAATTATCACAGGGTCAACTAGCGGGTGATACTACCAATCTCTCTGAATAGTCAAGTGGTATGGGATCCATACCGAAAGATTGTCCACTGAATGTATCAAGTGGAAAGTGATAGGAAGAAAAAGAATAAACATATCTTGTGTATGGTAACTCAATTAGTAGTGGACTAAGAGGATCAATTAAAGGGAGATTTATGGGATGGACAAATCCTTCCTCGATGGTTTTGACTACCCCTTCAAGCTAGTCACTTAGGGGAGCTACACCCCCGACTTCAAAATTAATATCTTCATTAATGGTTCCTTCATTGAAATGGTTGTGTGGAGTTTCATTCCCTTCAAGATCCAACCCTTTCATTCTATGAGATCTTCGAAGACCTTGTTCAGCCACGATCAAAGTATAACAAAAATGACGATTCCTAAGGCCAACTACGAATGTCGAAAGAACACGCCACTAAGAAATTTCAAGGAAGTGAACCAAGAGAAAAGTAGGTGAAGGGATATTCCGAAGATGGGATGTCGATACTTCGATGAAGATATGAGCAACATTTATGATAATCGTCACACAAAAATCCCCCAAGGTGCAAGTAAGATCCCGTGGGAAAATACCCCCCTAGTCTGTTGAAGTGGAGATTGAATACTTTTCGCGGGTACCACAAGGAATCTCCCTTGTAGAAGGAATCCCCCTTGCCACCTATGTGGAATCCTAGGAGAGGTTACTATGTTTACCAATTCACAATGAACGATCGGCGAGATACAATCAACAATCAAGACTAGCAAATGGGCATGGGAATTTAGGACACAAATTCATGGCCCAAAACTAAGAAGAAGTGGTGTCACCCTAAGGAATTTCCACTCTTCAAATCCCCAAACTTGGAATAGTCCCACTAGGCGAACAGAGGGAAATCACAACAGATCGCTTCGCTTGAGCTCGTGTTTGAGTGATGTGTGAGAGGATATTTTCCGACTAACGTCAATTTCTACTACTAGATTCTTTCTCTCTATAGTATTAGATGGTCTCGTTTAGCAACCTTCACTAGTTTACTCACTTCTCCCTAATCCAAAGGCCCTATCCTTACACTATTGTTGGTGTTCTATAAAATAAAAGATGTCTAATTGATTTTATTAAGCGCCTTGGTTAATTTTTAATGTTTTTTGTTTACTCAATAGGGCGTACAAAGATGAAATTGATGATGTTATGACTTGACTCCAAAATCATGCGGAAAGAATGAAATGCAAAGACTTTGTTTCAATGAATTCTATATGAGGAAAGGAGAAGAGTTATTTTTCTTCTTCATGCAAATAAATTCCCAATACCATGCAACTTTCACTTTTCCTTTAACAAATGGAGAGAATTAAAATGCCAAACTAACAAATTAATATCCCTGAAATCCCAAAAAAAATGCAAGACAAGCTCTTTAAAATGTCTATCCAAGGATGGAGTTCTACAGCTAGGGTTTCCCCGGCCGCAAACCGCACGCTCCTTCTCTCTTGCGGCTCGGGAGAGATTTTTCCTGTGGCCCCCTCGCTCAGATTCTTCTTCTCCCCAACATTTCTCTCCCTTCCAGAGACTCTTCTTCCCGGTTTATCCAAGCGAGGTGGATCCTCTCCTCGTCACTTGTTTCAACTCGCACAGATCGAGCTCTACATTGTTTGTAGGAGGGTTGTGGCATTATGCGGCAACTCCTTTTGGGGAAGCTGTGTCTTCTCCCTATGCCATCCACTTGCTCAATTCAGGGCCTAGTGCCTAGATCCATATCTAGTCTCATCTTTTATTCAGTTTCTGACTTCTTGTGGTGCATCAGGGGGGCGTCATCTGGGATTATTTTCTCATATCTATTGTTTTCTCGAGTGGTGAATGGTTCTTCCTCTATGGGAGTGCGGATCTAGGATTGAGGCTTGGATTTTTCGCTTGTTTCTACTCCATTTATGCGGTTCCTCTCTTGAGTTTCTTTGATTGTTCAGGGTTTGATGTATGCTCATGATCTGGCTCCTTTTGGCAGTTATTGAAGTCTCCTTTCCTCCAATTGACTTGGATTGTTCCAGATCTTTGAGGTCTTGTCTTGGGCATGTGGTGTTGCGAATCTAGGCACTTTGAGGTCCTGTTGGGAGGGCGTGTAGTTTCTAGTCACTTGTTGGTCATGGTCTCCATCGATTTTGTTGCTTTTTGGTTACCGATATGAGGTTTTCATACCTCTTTGATCTGGTCCTCCCAGCCTCCTAGATCTGTTGGGAGTGAATTTTGGGGGGGGTTGCTTCTCTCGGATTCTCTTGTGAGGGGTCTTCACCGACCCATTTTGAGGATCATTTTGCGTTAGTATTTCTTCTTTTTCTTTATGGCATCTCTGCCATCTATTTTTCCCATTGGGATCTATCTTCGCATGTTCTAGATGCACCTATAGAATGTAATTTGGTTCTCTATGGATGAATAGAATTACGTTTTTTTCCGAGGAAAAAAAATGTGTATCCAAGAATTACACATGTTAAAGTAGAGTGAAAAAACTCAAAATATAACCTTATTTTGATTTTTATTTCAATCAGAATGAAAGGGCTCAATGATACTTGCAAAGGATCCCAAATCTAAAGAAGATGAAGAAAACAAGCACTCAGATAGGCTAACATGAAGTAAAAGAATCCAATTACAAGGATGCCTTCAATACTTGTTACTTGCAAACAGAAAACTCAAGCTTTCAATGCTCGCAAAAAACAATAAAATGAAAATCAAGAGAAAACCCCTTTCTGAACCTTTTAAATCCGATCAAAGAAATATTGAACATCAATGAAAGAGTTGTGATAAGGCCAATGAATTCATGAATCTATGAAAGATCGATGTGTATGCAAAGAGAAGCAAGTACTCAATCAAAGGAGGCCTAAAACAACATATTCCAATTCTTAAATCAATAAAATAGATTCAAAAGGAAAACAAGGAAGTTTGAAAAGTTTCATAATCAAAATGATAGAGGTATGAATGCCCAAAGGTAATAGGAGAAGGAAAATTTAAAAAGGAATCAGAAAGAATAGCAATCACTCAATTTAAAAAGAAATCAAAATATTAATGAAGTATAAAAGACTCTAATGTACAACATGAGACAAAATACTGACAGAAAAAGACAGGGTAGGGCCAAAATCCACTCATAAAGAGGCTTATCACCCTTGTAAAATTGCAGACAAGGTGATGATCAAGGTTTCATCGCTCCCCAAGACACTGAGAGAGGGGGGTAATTAAAATATTGTCGCCTTGTACCCCCTTATTGGGGAGGGATGAAGTATGGAAATTGGTGAAAAAAAACAAAATTTTGCCCAAATCTGATAAAGGGTCGGGTTCTTGAATCAATAAGCTTCCTAGTGATGATGAGGGAAGGGAAAAAATCAAAGAAGATGCATACAATAAAAAGGATCAAGAAACAAACAAGAATTCAAAGGGCTAGAAAACACTAAGGAAATATCAAAATGATCATTCCCCAGTGGAGTCGCCAATTTATGTTGTGGAAAAGTTTCCCCTATGGACAAGTGAAACCCCCCTTGGATAAAGACTCCTTTAATCTAAGACATAAAGTAACAAATGGTTTCCTATTTCCCCCCTAGTATATCTACTTTATATACCCACAAACAGAATGGAAAAAAAATATGAGAGAATGAGGTAGATAACTTACCTTTTTTCCGTCGGTTTTCCTCGTTGCTCCAGCCTTTGATCTTGATGTCCAAGCTCTTGGTGTAAGAGAAGTCATGCAAGGATCAAAGCAATTCTTCTTTCTTCCACAATATATTGTTAGGAAAAATAGACCTATCTACTTTGAGCTAATCAAAAATAGACATGCATACTTTAAACAATATAAGCATGAGGGGAATAGGCCAAGTTATATTATATGGAAATCAATTAGTAATGAATCATTTACAACCTTGATGTCGATGTTGTAGAAGCTCCTCCAAGCTCTATTTTCCAACACTTTGAATGTCACAAGACCAAAGGTATGATACTCTAAAATTATTCCCTTTCACCCAAGAATGGCCTCCATTATATAGGATTTGAGACATGACAACCATAGGATAATTTTTAGGAGAGGATAGGATCAAATGAGGATTTAGTTGAACAAACAAGATTGACCTTGCGTTAGATAGAGGGTAGCTCGAACCAACCTCTAACCAATTGAAACCTCCTGGAAACCACCTCTCAAAATAAGGCATGATAGTTGTAACTACTTCATTGCCCCTTCAGAAATTAGCATAGGGAAAGACTATCACTCCCCTATAACTGGGCAAGGAGCGATGAAAAGGGTTCATCCTTCTCTCTATATGGGTAGGGGAGTGATGATACTCAAGAAAAGCCAAAAACTCAAGATGAAAGATAGTATTTCAACCTCCAAATGATAGGTTTCCCTTCCAACATGTCTAGGGATTATGACAAACACTCCCACATGATGATGAAATTGCAACACTTAAGTGTGACGCTTGGTAAAGTGTGACGCTTGGTAAAGTCTGACACTTGGTAGTGTGACAAATAGGTGTGTAAAAATGGTGAGGTCCTTAAAGTCCATGAGGATGGGGCCGAGAGTGAGTAACCATTTAGCATCGAGCACAATGTCACAGCCTCCCATGTCGATAGAAAACATATGTGATTTCAAGTGGTACTGACCAATTTGTATGCACACATTTTCACAATGCCCACCACATCTCATGGAACTTTCATTGGCAATCATGATTTGAAAATTGTTGACTGCACGGATATAAAATTGATTTCCTAGGAAGTGCGAAGATGAATAAAAGTATGGGTGTTGCCATTGTCAACAAGGATTATGACTTTCTTATGCTTAATGTAGCCAATTAGCTTGAGGGTTTGGGGAGCATAGAAGTCAGTGAGGTCGTGCAACGAAATCAACTTTATTGACCTCAACTCAGCGAAGATGGTGGTTGCGATGAAAGGAGTTGGAATGAAAGGCCATAGTATGGGAGGATTCATCACCATCTAAGTGGGAGGGTTAGTTAGAGAAGGGGTGGGGGGCGCTGGGATCGGGTCAGTAATTGGTTGAGAGTGGCATTGATGGTGTCAAATTTGCTCATGAATTTGTCAAGTCGGCCATCAACTTTGGCAAATTTGTTCCTAACTTGGTCCTGGAAATAATCAAAGTTAGAAGACATTTTTTGGATGGTCTCCTTGTTCTGTGTGATTTCGTCCCATGGGTCTTGGTTGTAAGTGGTGGCCATTTGGAAAGTAAGGGTTCCTAGGATGGGGAGTGGGTCCACTCAAAAAAGGATAATAAGTGATATATACCACTACGATCATGGAGACAAGGGGAATCCAATGGGATAGGTGACAAACAAGGGTGTTAGGAAGGGGGTTGGGTTCCGGGGAAAAAAAAAACTTAAAATGAGAGGTACCACGGTGATCTGGGTGAAGAGAGGAATTAATGGGAGAGGTCCCAAATAAGGGTGTCGGCGAGACCACTATACTCTTAAACTCTTGCAGAGTTATACTTCATCCTGAATAATATTGCAGTGTCGAAATGCCCAAATACTTAACAAAGAAAATTATGTAGGAATTTCACAACCAAGACGAAGGAGGCAGGGTTGTGTGGAAAAACACCCCTTTTGTTCTTTTTTTGTTATGTTTCATTCCCAAGGGTTAGAGTTTGCAGGTTTCCTACAAAAAATGGTTTTCCCTATGTTATATCTCTCTTATATACTTGTGAGGTTGAATAGTAGTACTCGACCCAATATCTCAGGGCACTAACTAAGGAGGCTCGACTATACCCTTAGTCGTACTACCCGATTACCCAAGTACTAGAGAGTATCTTCCTGAGTTTCTTTCTCGATGTCACTATAGCAGTCAAGCAGTTGATCAGCTAATCTAGGGTTGGTTTCAAGAGACCTAGGGGACTCCCTATATACCTGACGGTATGTGGGAGTGATGGTCGTATACATATCATGTCTTATGCAGTTCTACTCGAAGTGTACTAACAAGGGTTACAGACGTTTAAAACAAGGTGAAACTTTTGTTTCGAGTAACCCTATGAAACCATTTGTATTTCATGTGTGTAGTCTTCCCCAGTCACAGTTTTACTCGTTGAATGACAAATCTATATGCTTTAAAGACGCTGGAAGTACACGCCTATACCTTGAAAAAATTACCCGCAATTTATTCTGAGGAAAAAGCTCAGATACCACTTGTAAAGTACCAGATGTATTATAATAAGAATAAATGGAAATATTGCAGCAAATACCAGCAGAACAACAAAATATAGAGAATCACAACACCAAAAATGATACCTTTATTAATAGAGAGCCAAGTTCACTTGTCTCTTCGAGAGCGAAACCTCCAGTAGAGTAGAGCTCTATTACAATAATTCTCAAGATAAGACTTTATCATGCCTTATACTCCTATTTATATTAATTCTACCTTCTAATCTAAAGAACATTCTAGAGGAATATTTTTCTACAAGCAAAAGATTCTATTAAGTCTTCTTACATTATTAAATAGGCCTTATTAAATAATGTCGGTCTTTATTACATGGAAAATATATTACTCTACCTACGTGAGGGGTTAGGGAGGTTAGGTCCCTAACAATATGTGTGCCTTCATTATGTTTTCCTATTCATTTTTAGGTTTGTTGTTTTGTATCACTATCTGAATATGTCGTTGTAAGAACAACCATTGAATGACTTGACTTCATGGGATCAATGGCCTAACTGAAGCCAGGAGTGCTGGCTAAATTATAAAATCAACATAGATTAGTACCAAACCCATGGATTGGAGAATAAACGACCACTGAGAACAAGAAGATATTGAATCTCACGGGGTTGATGGAGATATCGACCTTGACTACTTAGAGAAATTCATAAGAATCTGGCCAGTTATGGTGTGATGTTCTATAGAAAAGTCGAAGCAAAGATCGCAATCCGTTCAAAGATTCGCAACCAGGTTGTATAAACATATGCAGTTTAATCTAAGTGAGTTTGATGCAAAATCAACCAAGATTCCAACTCTATTTGTTGTTGGCGAAATTCAGTTGCATGGAAACAAAGCATCGATAATATAAAAATGCGGCATGAGTTTGGTGATTTAAATCTCTATGATCTAAACCATGAGACTTATGTCATTGCATTTAATAACCAAGCAGAAAATCAACATTCCAAAAGTTATTGTGGCCATTCGAAGAGGCGGGAATTATGGAAGGGTTGTTTTCCTTTGCATCCATGATGTCGCTGAGACGACATGATAGATATTGAACAAGGTGTTTCCTCTTGAGGAGTAGAGCTCAAATATAATGATATCTAATTTTTTCCAAAGATTAAGTTTACAATGATATTTTAAACTTTTAGTGCAACATGTTGTCTCTCAAGCAAAGTTGCTTGACGAGGCTAGCTTTTTTATCTACCCTCAAACAGTCATGGATGCAACAAACTTGCATCTTTCATTGCCTCAATTTTCCAGTCAACCAATGGTTCATTTACAACGACATCCAACACAGCAAAAATGATTTCACCGTTTGAATGCAATGTAATGATTTCACCGTTTGAATGCAATGTAGATAATGTGTGAACCATTCCATTATGCAATAGTGCAATAGAATCCAAAGGAAAAAGTAAATTTGTGAAGTGAGTAATCTTGAATGGTATTAGTTCAAGGACTAGCAAAAGAATCGCCCATGTACCAAAGTTGTACCCAAAATCAATAGGAACAAGCATACAATTTTTAGTGTCCATCAAAAAAATGGACAAGTGTGTGTCTCTTACTCCAGCTATATAATCACATACACTCAAAGAAGATAAAATTCAAACAAAATGTGAACGTAAAGCAAGAAAATATTATCCACTTGTTTCCAGCCTTGACATACCAATGTTGAGGGCATCCCAAGAAGTTGTTGGTTCTTTGAATAACGAGAGACAACATATTCAATCCCGAAAATCAATTCAACTCCATAATCAAGTGTTATGATCCAACGCCTTAAAAATGATAAAAAAAAAAGTCAATGAATACAGTCATACCAAATGTTATGATTCAACGCCTTAAAAATGATAAAAAAATCAATGAATACAATCCACTTCAAGGGGGAAACCTCCATTTACAATATATCCAATTAAGAACACAAGATGAGATAAGAAAAGATGATCCTAAGACTAGGTCTCCTTGGTATATATATAGGAGACAACGTACAATTATAATGAAAGGGTGCAATGAAGGGTTCTAGACTACATACAAACATAACACTAAAAATGTAATAATTCAATATCTAGGGCTTAATAAGGGGTTTTATACATAACATGAGGATTTGTCTAGGGATTAACATCAAGAGTCTGATTGTTAAAGGATGGAGTTTCAAGAAACTCTATGAGATATAAGACATGGCTCGAATTGATGAACCATTAGAGTTTTGAACACTAATACTCTCAACTCACAACAACATGGTCACAGCTGACAAAGCAACTCTTCAATCTATTCTAACTTTTTGCAAGTTTCGCGAGCCCAAGTAGAATTGTTTCAAACTCAGACTCAACTTCTGCAAGATGAAATACAATGAAAGAATCAACATTTTGAACTAGTCTTTGTTCAAAACAACCTTATTTTCGAAGAAGAATAAGATGATGATGATGATTCATATCAACATCCAGTGCAGGAGAAACTCAGTGAGCCAACTTGAGATACAATTACAAATGAAGACAAAGTTGTGCATGAACAAGTTCAGCTTTCTCTTTCCAATCCAATCATCAGACCTTGGGAAGAAATAAAAGACAATAATCACGGAGCAGGTATTGGATATGAAAAGGAAGTTAACTTTCACATTCCATATTATACCAAACCAATCATCCTTTAGATAGATGTTCCAAATGAAAGAAAACAACAAGAGTAAATAATCATTATGGGTGGATCACTTCTTCAAAATGGTCATCAACAACCAAGAAGATATATCAATCATACAGAAGAATTCATTCTCGAGTATTGACACATATTGTAGTGGAAATATTTATGTCTTCTCACCTTGTACCTGACAGGGGAGAATAACATCAACGATTGACAGTTAGGATTCAATTTTTGAAGTCCTATCAATCGAGCAAGAACAAGTGAGATAGCATCAAAACCATCAACATGATTTGGTTTGTGGTTTTCCTTAAACAACCATTTAGTAGAATACTTACAGCATCTGCTTGACAACAATTTTCCTTAAACCTCCATTTGAGAGCACTTCCAATTAGTAGAATGCATCATCTTCTAGCTAAATAAGGAAATTTTCTAGGAACCATTAATCCTTAGAGCCAAGTTCCAAGGTTTGAGTTCTTCCTTAAACCACCACCACCATTTAGTAGAATACAGATTTTTCTAGCCATTTGGTTTGTTGTCTTCCTTACACCACCATTTAGTAGAAGACATCAACTTTTGCTATCCATTTGTTTTTTGGTCCTCCCAAAACCACCAGATTCAGAGAGCACATTCATCCATTGGCAGTTATCGACTTTCAGATTTTATCTCTCTTCTTGGACTCACATACACCCTTTTGGATTAAGGGGGGGATGTTGGAAACCTAATCTGTTAGGATTATGATATTCACTTGAGAACGAATATGAAACATCACAAGTGATGGGAATGGTCATCGAGAGTCCAAGAGATCTCTTGGAAGATGAATCAAAAGGTCATCTAGATGTATTTATATTTGTATCATATGATTGAAATAGTAATCCATTCTTATCTCCATTTGTGCATTCTAATAGTTAGGACATCGCAGGAGTTTCAAGTTGAGACACCTAACCTATAATCCTCTGCGAAGTATGTAAGTAATATTTTTACCACCTGTAATATAAAGAAAACCCCAAACTTACCAAAAAAAAAAGTAAATGAAATTCATTTCAAGTTATTCTTCTTTTGTATATGATAGTTCTTAAAGGAAATAGGCTGACACATAGCATAATTTGTTTTCATAACTTCCATTTTCATTTTAAAATCCAGACGCTTAATAGCATGCCAACAATGTTAACGTTTGGTTTTGGAAAAGCACAAGATTGGAACTTGCTAGGACATAGCAAGGGTTTTAGTTTGAGACACCTCACCTAGAACCCTCCACAAAGTATGCAAGTAATCTTGTTGCCACCTGCAATATAAAGGAAGCCCCACACTTACAAAAAAAGCATGCATTACAAAAGGTTTGATCAGCCAAAGTCTTGGGAGAATGATATTCCTTTGGAAGAATAAATGAAACCAACAAAAATTGAAGTCTTATTGCTTCAACATCATTGTAAACTCTTCCTCTACAAACACAATCAATTCAATTTGTAAACACTAGCAAAAGTTTAAATCCTAATATATGTAATCTACTCTAACTCTCTCATCTGCCAGGCTTAATCTTGTACAAATCCCTTGACCATAGAGCCCTCTCGTGAGAGATTCAAGGCCATAGAGGCTTATATACCATGTTAAAAAATAGGAAAACATTGCAGCCACAATGCACAAAAAGAATTTACACGGTAAGCTTTGGGGCACTACCATTATTACACAATAAATGTGCACACACGCACACCTAAAATATACAATCACTAAAACATTCAAATTCGTGTGGAATATCAAATATAACAATAACATGAACAGGTAAAGAAAACCAAGATTGCATACATAATGAGAAAATGAAAGCTTTCTTATAAAGGGTTACAAGCTAGTCAAGTCAATCCATTTTATGGATGAGGGATAGATCGAGAAACACACTACAGCGAAATAAAGCATAAAATAACCTAAATTCAAAGTGACTTTATTAATGCCTATGTATAATATCTAATTGACCATTACAATCTAATATTTACTTTAACATGCTCCCTTAATGATCAATCTATTAACTACACCAAGTTTATCCCAAAATTTTACATATTTTTCAGGACCCAAAGACTTGGTGAAAACGTATGTAGTTTGGTCCTTTGTGGGATAGTATTGTGGTTCAATGGATCCATCCTCTACAAGTTGTCTAATGAAGTGGAAATATATCTAAACATGCTTGGTATGCTCGTGGAAGATTGGATTCTTGGATATTTTGAGAACCGCTTGATTGTCACATAATAAGGGTGTTGGCTCTGTCTATTGCATCTTCATGTCTAAAAGCATATTTTCTCATCGATATTCTTCTTTTGTTGATGAAATGGCTACTGCATGCTTCTTCTTTTTTATCCATGTGACTGCACTCGTGCCAAGGCTGAAAACATAGCTAGAAGTTAATTTTCTATCATCCCCACAACCTGCCAAATTTGAATATGTATACCTGCACAGTATAGGGTCTGTACTTATGTTATACATAATTCCAAAGTCAAGTGTATGTTTCACATATATCAACACTCTATTTGTTTCAATCCAATCCTAGACCTTCAACATTGTCATGAATCCAGAAATGAAGCTCACAACGTAACTCAAATCAGGCCTAGTGGCTATAAGATATATCAAGCTCCCCACTAGCTACCTATAGATTGAATCATTAATATCCTTAGAGTCGGTCTTGGCTGAAAGTTTCATCCCTTTCTGCATAGGTGTAGACGAGATTTTTCAATATTTCATGATTAAAATGTCAAGCAAACTCATGGCATATTTTTTTTATGAGACAAAAATGTTGCTACCTGTTTTCCAAACTCCTACACCTAGATAGTAATGTAAGTGGCCTAGATTAGTCATGTCAAAAGCTTTATTCATATTAGATTTGATATGTTCAATAATAGTTTCCTCACTACCTATAATAATTGTTGATGATTGTAGCTTCGTGAGACATCCTACATGATATGTTCTCCTCTATGACTGAGTTGAGTCGACCTGAGAGGGAGCCCAGTGTTGGGCATACCCACGTGACGGGGCATCGTTATCCTCTATGTGAGAGTTGTGTCGTCCCCCAAGTGGTTGGGGCATTGTTCTCCTCTGGAGATTTGAGTCGTCCCCCAGTGGTTGGGTGTGTCCATGTGATGGTTGCATCATTCTCCTTTGTGTGAGAGATGAGACGATGTGGTATTCCATATTATTTTATTGAGTATGATGTCCATGTGGTTGAGCACAGGTGGACATGTCCCTAGTGGTTGAGCACTAGTGGACGTGTGGATCCCTTGCTATATCGTCTAAGTGTAATATTTACCTATAACCCTAATTGTGATGTAAAGGGTACAAGTCGACCCCACCATATGTGAAAGATAATTAATGTTTATTGTTATAAATTATTTTCTGAGTTATTGAGGTCGGCCATGTTGTGCCAACAGACACACCTTTTGTTGTGTCTGGTCTAGTATAAATAGAGGTGATTTCCCCATTGAGTAAAAACACTCTCACACATGTAATTTTAGAATTTCATCAAGTACATTCTAGGGCTGAAGTGCACACCTCTCTTGGGCGCATGTTTCAAGGTTGTAGAGCACCCTCTTGTGTGCATTAGGGTTTTATGGTTGGGGGATCTTCTCTTGAGAATATAACAAAGGATTGTCGGGTTTTCTTCCCTTGAGTAGAAGGGTTTCCCATGATATTCTATGTGTTCTTGTGCATGGTACTTCTTCTTGTGATCTTGGTTATTGCAACACTTGTAAATTTTGTAGTTGCATTTGTTTATGGTTCAAGTAAATGATAAAATGAATTAAACCTCATGCTTGAGCCTAGCATAGTGAAAATTCAACAATAATGATGTCATCTACATAAATGACCATTAGAACGATATCATTACCAATGCTTTTGATGTACATATTGCAATATGAAGGACTCCATTGGAACCCCTATTCTTCCAAGTACCAGTCAATATAATGTACCATGCCCAGGATTCTTGCTTCAAGCCATATAGAGCCTTATTCAGTCTACAAAGAAGATGATCCTCCCCTATAACCTGAAACCCCTATGGTTGATATATGTAGAGATCTTCCTCCAAATATCCATTGAGGAAGGCACTCTTCACGTCCATCTAATGGACCTCCCATCCAAACTATGTTGTCATAGGTAGAACTTGTTGATTAAGGTTGGTTGTCATTGATGTCAACCCTTGAAGAAAGACCCGTAGCACAAAGGTTTGGGTAATGGACCCAATAGTGTTTGATGTAAATATGACTCATTATTTT
>JZKD02S1672739.1:29911-45740 GCA_000966675.3 Picea glauca
GTCTTTAATATATATGAAGTACTAATCAAAGATTGCACATATCAGTCTCCATGTTGTGTTGTCTCAAGCAGGTGCTTTTCTTTTCTTTGGTTATACTTTATTATTGGTTGTTTAGCTGGGACTATCTTATTGGTGGTGATCTGTGAAAGGGGGAACTTGTCATTGTCCTATTACCCTTTGCCCTTTCAAAACCCTAGGTCACCGGGGACGTCTCCCTTGGGCCTAGCCTCCCTAAAGAGAAAGAACCTACTCATCATGGTGACATTGGGTGGGATAGGTTCTTGTTATGCCAGTTTGGCCCTCTACCTTATAGCCTTTACTCCTAACTACAAACTTTGCGATAACAGGGTCTATTACCCAAACCTTTGTGATGCGGGGATTTCTTCAAGGGTTGACATCAATGACAACCAACCTTAATCAACAATTCTATGATATGCTTGATCTTGAGTAAGTTCTCCTTTAATGATGCACTCACGTACATTGTGATCGAAACAACATATTCTTCAAGAAGAAGGCTTTTCCCTTCTCTAAAGAATCATGTAACTCTTTCAAATGCTTCCAAATCTATGTTATAGTCTTCCATCTCTAGAACTAAGGAAGAATTTCATCCATCATAGACAAATTAAGTAACATTGCTACTTCTATTTCTCACTCATCAAACTTGTCTCGGTCTCTACCCATAACTTGTGGTCAGGTATCGTTACCTAGGACGATAATAGCTAAGCACCTATACTCAAATATGGTCAACATACGTTGCTTCCATGTATTGTAGTTTTTTCCATAGAACCTCTAGCCACCTGCAAGGTGTTAGGTAAAAAGGCTATTGGTACAAGTAGAAAATGCATAAATACACATTGAAACAAAGTAACACATTGCAAATACTTGTTTTTCCCTCCCTCAATCTGCAATCCTAGAGTAAGAACACTGAGATACTTGCTCTAAACTATTGTCGGAACTACATATCACTAAAAAGTAGAAATTTTCTAATAAATTGGCCCAAAAACACACAAATTTTTCCAAATATACTAAAAAAAAGCCTAATAAACCACGTATCTACTCTCACTCAACTCCAAAACAACCAATTTCTCCTTGGATCTGCTGAAAAACAATAAATCAGCAACTAAAACTTACAGATCTATGAATATGAACAACAATACATGTAAGAACAAATCCAATATGCTCCAAAATCATCTGAATTGTTAAAAAATTAAACAAATTGCACAGAAAAACTATTAAATCTGTTGTACAGGTCCAAATTTATGTTCAAGAACTCCTTAGTGATGTCTATATAGTCTTGGTGGTTGTTTGTATAATTCTAATGGCTACAATTTCTAAATTGTACAGTTGTATAGTTGAATTTCTTTTTTTCTATAACCATATTTATGATAGATGGATCTCTAATCCCAAGGCCCCTTCTATCTCTTGATTCTCTAACCACTTTCCAATTTATTAGATAAAAAATTTTGGAGTTAGACTTTCCCCATTGCCAAAAAAAATTTCGTATTTCCTTGCCTATTTGTTGCATAACTCCTACTAGAGCCAACATAGTTGAGCATTGGAAAATCGAGAAGGTTTAAAGGACTAACAATATCAGTATTTTTCTCCCTAGTGGATTTAACCATTGCAATCCCCACTAATTGAGTTTTCTCCTAACATTTTCTAATACACTTTGCCATGCTTGAGAGGTAGTATTTTGAAACTAAATGGGCATTCTCGTATATTTAAAATAAATCCAGTTTTCGAAGAATGAAAATTGTAGAATCCTATTGATTGAATGGATCTCCTAAAGATTAATATTCTTGCCTAGCATTTTTTTGTTTATTAATCACCTTGAAAAACTTTTGAAAATATTGAGCACCTTATTTAATCTAGTTGTGATTATCGTTGAAGTGTTGATGTTTGTAACATCAGACAAGTACTTCCACATCGATTTTGTGTCTAACATGTGAAAGTCATCCTTAATACCTCTCGGGACTTAAGGGATTCACTTTAATAAAGTTCTTATTAAAGTGAATGTACTTGTGTAATTAATGGAGTTTAACTTAAGTCAAATGCCTAAGTATTTGACATTACTAAGTTAAATTAAATCCTAGCCATTAAATCATAAAGTGAAGGTGAGATATAATCTCATCCATTGATCACTTTGGAGATCTAGGGTTTTGGATTTAGGGTAAACTCAATATTATAAAATGTAGCATAAGTGAGAGGATGAGACACACAGAGTGAGATAGTGAGATCTCATTGATTGGGTGGAGAAATACGTTCATCCAAGTGTGCATAGGCAAGGTCTGGAGAAAATATCAAAGGGGTAGAAAAGGAAGTAGCAGATAGCGAGATCGAAGGACAAATCTTGAGGTGTGTTAGGCTAGGCTATTTAATGTTTTGTATCTTCCTTGGGTGGGCCATTATCCTAGGACAGGAGCCCATATTTTATCTTAATAAAAATAACACAATACTAGTTTTCTCTTAGGGATTTTTCTAGGGGTATTTACCCAGAAACTTACGTGTGCAAATCTGTATGGTTTCCTTGTTGTGCTTCTGTTGATTTATTTATTTATATCATTAAAAGCCAGTTGTGATTTGATTCTGTAAAATATGCTTAATAAGTTTGTTACGATAAGGATTTTCTAGGAAGTAAATTGCCAGGTGTTGGGTTGCCGAAATTTAACATGGTATCAGATCTTTATCTCTAAAAAGGAAGTCATTTTGTACACAGAACGTGATTTTGCAGCGTAGGAAATTTTTACTATAGGTTTGTAGGGTAAAATAGAGAAAAATAAAAATAAAAATGAAAAAGGTACAACGTATGATCGTCGTATGGGTCGTACGATCGTACGATCTAGTAGTTGAAGAGAGAGGTCGAGTTTTTGAGAGGGAAAACGATGTTAGGTAGCTAGAGAGGTAGTGGGGGAGCTAGAGGTCCCATAGTGATAATAGTGGAGTTCATTCAATGTAAGGTGGACTAGGTCCACTATAGTATTAAATCAGGCCCACTATGGTAGTTAGATATAATAAATGTAAGAGGACTTACTAGAAGATTATACTTCTAGAAGGTTCCTCCTCTAGAATGTTCTTAGGTGGTTGGTAGAATTATATAAAGTCGTTCAAGAAATGTCATGGGATATGAAGAGAAGTATTGTATTTGGATCAGTATCTCAATAGGAGGATGCCCCCTCGAAGAGACAAGTGAACAGGAGAGGATCCCTTCCATAATAGGATCCATTATATGGTGTTTCCCTACCTCAAGAGTTTTGATATAATAAAGTGTGGTTTTCATATATTCTTCTTGTTGATATTGTGGGTTTATTTTGAGATTTGTATTCATATCTATTCAAGTACTTAAAAAGTGGTATTAGAGCATTTTCCTTGGCAGGAATTGTGGGCAATATTGTTTATATGTTTGTAGTTTTTTTTCAAAGAATCAAATAGGACCGCGACATTATGGATCATTTATGTGTATTTATGTGCAAAATTTGTAGAAATTGGTTGTATATCTGAGTTCCTCTCAGAATAACACCCAATTTAAAAAAAAAAAAATCGTCTGAAACGGAGCCTGGGAAGTAAAGTTATTGAAGTTTTAAAATATGATATTTTGCAGGGTTTTTTCCATGGACGGTCGCGTGATTTTTCTGATTTCTATAATAGTTGGGGTTGAATTTTCCAAAAAAAATTGCATATCTAAGTTCCTCTCACAATTTCACCCAATTTCAAAAAAAAAAAAAATCATCTAAATCGAAGCTTTGGAAATGAAGATATCGTTGATTTAAAATCATCCATTTTGCGGGGGGGTTTCGTGACGGCGGTGGGACTGCAAAGTTCATAACTTTTCATAGGGTGCATAGATTGCTACCAGGTCACTGCTATTGGATAGATAATTTTAATGTATTTTTTTTGGTATATTATATGTGGTATTTCCAATGGATATTCGAATTGTCATGGAAATTAAACGGAAGATTGAAGCCCTTGAGACAAGTGCTCAAAATCTTCAAGTGATCACACTTTAAATGCAAGAGAAATACATTATACAGGACATCGGGGATGAATATAATCAAGAAACACATGTTTGGAATAATTTTGAGGATGTTTGTTATGATTGGTATATGGATAGTTGTCATTTCTGGGATGAAAACCATTTTCATATTCTATTTGATGACTTTACTCCACCTTCTGTAGAGCACATCCTAGAGAGCAGACAAGAGCTCTCTATGCACACACTTCTTCATTTGTATTATTCTCCAGTAGTAATGGATCAATTTTTAGCCAGTTCTATATATTTTCATCCACTTGACCAATGTCACTCTTTGGAGCATCATTTTCAGTTGGCTATGGTGTTTTGATATCTTCAACGTGGAGTTCACGTGAGCACTTGGACACGGGACCCCAGTTTACAGTGACAGTTGGACTACTTCAGCATGGTGGCTCGCATTCCTACATGGGACCCTAGTTATCTAGTCTACTTCATAACTATGGTCCACGCTTATCCATGGGACCCTGGTATATGGTTGTACACTCTCATAGCAAGCGTTGAGGACAACGCTTTCATAAGGGGGATGGAATGTTAGGTAGCTAGAGAGGTAGTGGGGGGCCTAGAGGGCCCATAGTGATAATAATGGAGGCCATTCAATATAAGGTGGAATAGGTCCACTATAGTATTAAATAAGGCCCACTGTGGTAGTTAGATATAATAAATGTAAGAGGACTTACTAGAAGATTATACTTCTAAAAGGTTGCTCCTATAGAATGTTCTTAGGTGGTTGGTAGCATTATATAAAGGGGTTCAAGCAATGTAATGGGATATAAAGAGAAGTATTGTATTTGGAGTGGTACCTCAATAGGAGGATTCCCCCTCAAAGAGGAAAGTGAACAGGAGAGGATCCCTTCCATAATAGGATTCATTGTATGGTGTTTCCCTACCTCAAGAGTCTTGATATAATAAAGTGTGGTTTTCATATATTCCTATTGTTAATATTGTGGGTTTATTTTGAGATGTATCTTCATATCTATTTAGGTACTTAATAAATGATGTGTTTTGGTCATGGAGTTGGAGGTTGTGAGTTGGAGTAGTGTGAGCAGACGGCAAGTGAAGTTGCGGTAGAGGAGAGTCGAGCGATGGAGAGAGTTGGGAGCGGAGACAAAGAATTAGTGGTTGCAGCTGGTAGTTGCCAATACAGAAGGATCCACGAGAGACTCTTGTAGTAGGGTGAAGGTAGAGGCGGAGGTTGCGGGTGAAACGGTCGCCGATAATTGAAGGGATGAGCCACCAGGGCTTAGTCGCCACCGCTAGTCGCAGCCATCCATCGGTCGACAGCCAGATGCTAGCCTACAACAGAGCCACAAGAAAGAAGAGTCGTGAACTAGCAGAACCACCAACAAGGTCACAGGGCCACCACACAACGCAGAAGTACACACAGGAAGCCACAAAGACAAACGAAGGCAGGGTCAGGTCCATCGAGCAATGAGCAAAGAGCTTGGGTATCCCTAGATAAGTCATGAGCAACAACAGAAGGTTGTAGGAAGCTTCAGATAGAGTTTGAGCAACAAGAAAAGGTCTAGGTAGCAAGCAGTAAAGTCTGGGAAGTGGGTTTTGAGCAGGGATCCGGGCAGCCAAAGATTAGTTTTGTGCTAAGCACAAAATTATTCAGTTTTTTTGCTTGAAGGACTAGGCACATTTTCAACAATTTTTGTTCTCTGTAATATTTCTAATTTGGAGATGGTCACAACAAGTTTGAAGTTTGAGGATGGGATGGAAGGTGCATATAAATTCATCCCTTGGAAGGTGAGGGTCACATTGGTTCTCATGGAGAATGGATTGTGGTAGTTTGTTAACACAAAGGTGACCCCACCGATGAATCCAAAGGNAGGCCCACTATGGTAGTTAGATATAATAAATGTAAGAGGACTTACTAGAAGATTATACTTCTAGAAGGTTCCTCCTCTAGAATGTTCTTAGGTGGTTGGTAGAATTATATAAAGTCGTTCAAGAAATGTCATGGGATATGAAGAGAAGTATTGTATTTGGATCAGTATCTCAATAGGAGGATGCCCCCTCGAAGAGACAAGTGAACAGGAGAGGATCCCTTCCATAATAGGATCCATTATATGGTGTTTCCCTACCTCAAGAGTTTTGATATAATAAAGTGTGGTTTTCATATATTCTTCTTGTTGATATTGTGGGTTTATTTTGAGATTTGTATTCATATCTATTCAAGTACTTAAAAAGTGGTATTAGAGCATTTTCCTTGGCAGGAATTGTGGGCAATATTGTTTATATGTTTGTAGTTTTTTTTCAAAGAATCAAATAGGACCGCGACATTATGGATCATTTATGTGTATTTATGTGCAAAATTTGTAGAAATTGGTTGTATATCTGAGTTCCTCTCAGAATAACACCCAATTTAAAAAAAAAAAAATCGTCTGAAACGGAGCCTGGGAAGTAAAGTTATTGAAGTTTTAAAATATGATATTTTGCAGGGTTTTTTCCATGGACGGTCGCGTGATTTTTCTGATTTCTATAATAGTTGGGGTTGAATTTTCCAAAAAAAATTGCATATCTAAGTTCCTCTCACAATTTCACCCAATTTCAAAAAAAAAAAAAATCATCTAAATCGAAGCTTTGGAAATGAAGATATCGTTGATTTAAAATCATCCATTTTGCGGGGGGGTTTCGTGACGGCGGTGGGACTGCAAAGTTCATAACTTTTCATAGGGTGCATAGATTGCTACCAGGTCACTGCTATTGGATAGATAATTTTAATGTATTTTTTTTGGTATATTATATGTGGTATTTCCAATGGATATTCGAATTGTCATGGAAATTAAACGGAAGATTGAAGCCCTTGAGACAAGTGCTCAAAATCTTCAAGTGATCACACTTTAAATGCAAGAGAAATACATTATACAGGACATCGGGGATGAATATAATCAAGAAACACATGTTTGGAATAATTTTGAGGATGTTTGTTATGATTGGTATATGGATAGTTGTCATTTCTGGGATGAAAACCATTTTCATATTCTATTTGATGACTTTACTCCACCTTCTGTAGAGCACATCCTAGAGAGCAGACAAGAGCTCTCTATGCACACACTTCTTCATTTGTATTATTCTCCAGTAGTAATGGATCAATTTTTAGCCAGTTCTATATATTTTCATCCACTTGACCAATGTCACTCTTTGGAGCATCATTTTCAGTTGGCTATGGTGTTTTGATATCTTCAACGTGGAGTTCACGTGAGCACTTGGACACGGGACCCCAGTTTACAGTGACAGTTGGACTACTTCAGCATGGTGGCTCGCATTCCTACATGGGACCCTAGTTATCTAGTCTACTTCATAACTATGGTCCACGCTTATCCATGGGACCCTGGTATATGGTTGTACACTCTCATAGCAAGCGTTGAGGACAACGCTTTCATAAGGGGGATGGAATGTTAGGTAGCTAGAGAGGTAGTGGGGGGCCTAGAGGGCCCATAGTGATAATAATGGAGGCCATTCAATATAAGGTGGAATAGGTCCACTATAGTATTAAATAAGGCCCACTGTGGTAGTTAGATATAATAAATGTAAGAGGACTTACTAGAAGATTATACTTCTAAAAGGTTGCTCCTATAGAATGTTCTTAGGTGGTTGGTAGCATTATATAAAGGGGTTCAAGCAATGTAATGGGATATAAAGAGAAGTATTGTATTTGGAGTGGTACCTCAATAGGAGGATTCCCCCTCAAAGAGGAAAGTGAACAGGAGAGGATCCCTTCCATAATAGGATTCATTGTATGGTGTTTCCCTACCTCAAGAGTCTTGATATAATAAAGTGTGGTTTTCATATATTCCTATTGTTAATATTGTGGGTTTATTTTGAGATGTATCTTCATATATATTTAGGTACTTAATAAATGATGTGTTGTGGTCATGGAGTTGGAGGTTGTGAGTTGGAGTAGTGTGAGCGGACGGCAAGTGAAGTTGCGGTAGAGGAGAGTCGAGCGATGGAGAGAGTTGGGCGCGGAGACAAAGAATTAGTGGTTGCAGCTGGTAGCTGCCAATACAGAAGGATCCAAGAGAGACTCTTGCAGTAGGGTGAAGGTAGAGGCGGAGGTTGCGGGTGAAACGGTCGCCGATAATTGAAGGGATGAGCCACCAGGGCTTAGTCGCCACCGCTAGTCGCATCCATCCATCGGTCGACAGCCAGCTACTAGCCTACAACAGAGCCACAAGCAAGAAGAGTCGTGAACTAGCAGAACCACCAACAAGGTCACGGGGCCACCACACAACGCAGAATTACACACAGGAAGCCACAAAGACAAACGAAGGCAGGGTCAGGTCCATCGAGCAATGAGAAAAGAGCTTGGGTATCCCTAGATAAGTCATGAGCAACAACAGAAGGTTGTAGGAAGCTTCAGATAGAATTTGAGCAACAAGAAAAGGTCTAGGTAGCAAGCAGTAGAGTCTGGGAAGTGGGTTTTGAGCAGGGATCTGGGCAGCCAAAGATTAGTTTTGTGCTAAGCACAAAATTATTCAGTTTTTTTGCTTGAAGGACTAGGCACATTTTCAACAATTTTTGTTCTTTGTAATATTTCTAATTTGGAGATGGTCACAACAAGTTTGAAGTTTGAGGATGGGCTGGAAGGTGCATATAAATTCATCCCTTGGAAGGTGAGGGTCACATTGGTTCTCATGGAGAATGGATTGTGGTAGTTTGTTAACACAAAGGTGACCCCACCGATGAATCCAAAGGACCTGAACGCCCATGAGTTGAAGGACGTGAAAGCTAGGAGGATTATGTTAGATGTGGTGAAGGATCATTTATTTCCTCACATATCTGAGAAGAAGTCATCTAGGGAGATGTTTGTATCTCTAACGAACCTTTTTTCAGAGTAGCAATACAAATAGGAATATGGTGTTGAGGGAAAAGTTCAGAGACACCAAGATGAACAGATCATATACATTGGCCCATTATCTCACCCTGATCACTCAGGTATGTGATCAGTTGGTAGTTTTTGGGGAAGTTGTGATAGATGAGGAGTTGGTGAGGACGACCCTGAATGGTTTCTCTGATCCATGGGCCCCATTCATCAAGGGCATTGTAGCATGGGAGACACTTCCCAGGTTTGACAAGCTATGGGATGATTTCATCTAGGGGGAGATTCAGGAGGAATCGTTGGCAGACCAACATGATGGTGATGATGAGAATCTGGTCCTTTCTAGTAAGGCAAGGAGGAGCAAGGGTAATACAAGTGGATATTCAAATCCACATGCTAGAAAGAAGAAGGATCTAAGCAAAGTGAAATGCTTTGTGTGGGCCATAAGAGTGGCCTCGATAATTCCCAGTGTCTGGAACATAAGAAAGGGAAGAGTAAGTCTCGGTGGGTAGCATCATCTACAGAAACTCAAGTCAACGAGTTTGCTAAGAAGTTCAAGAAGGAGTTATTTTTAATCTCTTATCTTTCTGGCACAAATTCCTATAGTTCTTGGTTCTTGGATAGTGGAGCTTATCGTCACATGACAAGGACACATGAGTTGTTCACCAGTTAGTCAGAGAGAGACTCAGATGTGCATGTGGAGCTTGGCACACATGCCAAGTGTGGTGTAGAGGGAGTTGGGACAGTCAGGTTCCAATTGGATTCAAGAGGTTCATTGAAGGTGGAAGATGTGTTGTATGTCCCAGAGCTGAGGAGGAATTCGCTCTCAATCTCCGCTTTGGAGGACAATGGTTATGCAGTCTTGTTCCATAACGGAAAAAATTCCATGCATTCAGAGGGAACTAGCCCTAACACAGCAGTCAGCAACAGTGTCAGAGAAGGAAAGGTAAACAGGTTGCATAGAAACCTTGTAGGTGGATCCAAGGATATTTTGAATCATGGATAGATGTCAGTGACAGAGGATGAGGAGTAGGAGGCTCCGAAGGGTGAGCATATTTCACAAACTTCCAATGTGGGGAGTCAACCTTAAAATGGTAAGAGGGATTTATCCCCTTCTAGTTCTGTCAGGAGACCTAATTGGTACGAGATGACACTGATGGATTCTTAGGAGCGGGAGGAAGCTCCTAGGAGCACATTGAGAGAGAGCAGGCCTTTGACGAAGTTTCCAAACTTCATGGCACTAATATGTAGCGCCATTGATTATGTGAATTCAAATGTTCAGGGAGCATCTGACCAGCAGGGTTGCACAGATTCAAGTGTGCAAGATGATGTGTGTGGCATTGTGCCAGGGTCAGAAGGAGAACCGATTCTAAGTGGCTCTTAGAGAAGTACCTTCCTTGTTAAGAGGGAATGTTGATGTTTGTAGCATCAGACATGTACTTTCACATCGGTTTTGTGTCTCACATGTGGAATTCGTCATTGATACCTCTTGGGATTTAGGAGATTTGTTTTAATAAAGTAATTATTAAAGTGAATGTACTTTTGTAATTAATGGATTTTAATTTAATTCAAATGCCTAAGTATTTGGCACTATTGAGTTAACTTAAATCCTAGCCATTAGATCATAAAGTGAAGGTGAAATTTAATCTCAGGGATTGATCACTTTGGAGATCTAGGGTTTTGGATTTAGGGTAAATTCAAGGTTATAAAAGGTAGCCTAAGTGAGAGGAGGAGACACACACAGAATGAGATAGTGAGATCTCATTGATTGGGTGGAGAAGGACTTTCATCCAAGTGTGTAGGGGCAGGGTCCAAGGAAAGGATCAAAGGGGCAACAAAGAAAGTAATAGCCAACAAAATAGAAGGACATATCTTGAGATGTGTTAGGCTAGGATATTTTTTGTTTTGTATCTTCCTTAGGTGGGTCATTATCCCAAGACAAGAACCCATATTTTATCTTAATAAAATCAACATAATATCGGTTTTCCCTTAGGGGTTTTTCTAGGGGTATTTACCCAAAACATTATTTGTGCAAATGTGTATGGTTTCATTGTTTCACTTCCACTTATTTATTTATTTAGATCGTTAAAAATCATTCGTGCTTTTATTCAGCAAAATCTGCTTAATAAGTTTGTTACAAGGATTTGCTAAGAAGTAAATTGTGGGGTGTTGGGTTGCCAAAATTTAACATGAATATCCCCCTAAAATAAGTGTGTCTTTTGCAAATTGGGAGTGGTTCAAATGTTTATCTCCCCTCACAATTTTGATTCCCGTGAGAGACCTGACCAATATCTCTGCCTCCAGTTTCTGGCTCAAAGAGTCAGCCATAATGATGTGCAAGATTGGAGATAAAGGGAATCCTTGCCTCAAACCATGACTTCCTTTGAAGAAGGTGGTAAGTCAACCATTCATCGATAAGGTGATCCAAGGAGCACTTATAAAATAATATACCCATCTAATGAAATAACAACAGAAACCAAATTTTCTCGTTACATCAAATAAATAAGAATGTCTTTACCTGATCAAAAGCATTGGCCAATCCATCTCAATTATCAACCCTTGCTCTTTGTTCTCTTTGCTTGAATGAACGACTTCTTGAACCAGAATTATCTTGTCCACTATCTATTTGTTTTGCATAAACTCTCCTTGATTTTTTTAGATGATTCTTTGGTAGCATTCTTTTCCATTTGGTTACTAAAATTTTGGCCATTATTTTATAAGATGAGTTTCACAGGGGAATGGGTCGGAACCTAGAAAATGAAGATGGGTTAGCCTCTTTACGGCTTCAAGGATGTTGGTATCTAATACCATACAATTATAACACGAACACATAAAAAAAAAATATTGCATACATACTAATAAAGCTAAAGATTTCTTATAAAGGGTTACAAGGTAGTTGAATCAATCCAATTTATGAATGTGGAATAGATTGAAAAATACACTAAATTAAAATAAAACATAAAAGCATAAAATAACCTAAAGTCCAAGAGATTTTATTAATACGTATGTCTAATATATAATTGACCATTATAATCTAATATTTACTTTAATATGAAACACTAGCATATTTATTAATAAAACAAAATACATCATTTAGCAAGTTAGATGTCAAATTGTACTATTTTTAACAAACACATCTATAGAAATCTCATTCAAACATGTAAATCAAAATACCAAATCCATCCAAGTTGGCCCTAAAATAACGTTTGCACCTTAAAAGAGAAAAATCAACTATGTTGCCAACATCCAGAGGCCATAAAAGAGCATAGACGTGTTGGTTTTCTACAATCTTGGGAATGGTGGAAAGCTAATAAAAGTTGAATACAATCATCTTGGGATTGATGGAATGTTAATAAAAGTTGAATACACGCATCTTGGATTGATGGAAAGCTAATAAGAAGTTGAATACAACCTTTAGAATCATTCGATTGAGAAACGCTTCTATTTTTTTAAATCATTAAAAAACAAATCCTTTGAGATCATTTGAACCAATTACACCACATGCATGTATGCTTCCCAAGACACTCAAAACTTCACATGCAAGGTGAAAAGAGACATGGGAGAATGTATCAATAGAGGCATTGAAACAAAACCCCCAATAATGAATATTAAAGTTGATTTAATCTAAATGTGTGTCTAGTAAAATTAGAAAAACAGCAACAACTACCTCAACTAGAATATATAGTCACTAGATTATGGTACAACAAATTACTTTAGATAAAATAGAAATGAATAACAAATCATTCATATACATTGTTGAGTAATGTGATCAGCAACCCAACTTTGAATTTTCATTAAAGGAATGTCTATATAGCATGTTATGTACAATATGAATCTTACAAATCTATCTTCTTATCAACCAACTATGACAAAATTGAATGAACCCATTTACGATGAATCTTACAAATCTATCTTCTTATCAACCAACTATGACAAAATTGAATGAACCCATTTACAGTTAAAATTTTGGGTATAAATAATACAGCCAAGGGAATATGAAGAGTTTTAAATTTCGTTTTCTCATATCTAAATTACAATTAGAGCACAAAGTTGGGAACATGTCCATCCACATTAATACACTCGAAATGAGTTGAGTTCTTTATGCTTATGATGAAAAGCATGTGCCAATGTAGTACGATAAGTTGACCAAGACCAAAATTTGGGATGGTGCAACTAGGTCACTATTGAAACGATGCCACTAAAATATAAGTGCATCCATAATATATTGCAAAACTGCCAATATGATGTGCATTAAGATTGATCTATGTAATATGTACTCCATGGTAGTAATATTGCGCCACTAAGTACCCTTCATACATTAACCAACTTTGTACACCCAAACTTGGACAAATTATTCTAGACTAAACTTCCCTTCCAATCATGGACTTGAAGGATCAAATCTTGTCACTGAGAGGGGGGGGGGATGAATCAGTGACACAATTATTATATCAATTTTTTCTTTTATTAATGCAAACAGAATTTTAACACAATATTTTATCGTGGAACCCAAATGGGAAAACCACAAACTCTTTTCTATTAACTGAAAAATTTTGCTTTACATGTTACATAGAAGGAAGATATTCTTCATTTTCGATCAGCACCAACTGATCAGGATGCACCCACACCCTTGTTCACCAGCACCAACTGGTAGGAGGATACAACCCCCTGTTTAGTCAGCTACAACTGACAAGGAAGCACCAACTCCATCTGCAGGCACCAACCTGCCCTTGCACGACCCAACCACCCTTATTGCATAAGTAATTTCATCTTTCCTTCCCGGAATCTACTTCATCTTTTGATCTTCTAATCTGGACTATAGAGACACTTTTTTTCTCAACACTCTTCCTCGTTTATATATTATTCAAAATGGTGTGAGAGTGACACACTGTGTCCCTTGGTTTTGAACCATCGCACCTCTTTGTTTAACTTAACCATAATCACTGATTATTATTTTTACTGTGAAGGATTTTCGTAAATTGATCACATATGGATTAATTTCATCCATTAAACTCGATCCTGAATCTTTGTTACTTTCACAAAGACTGAATTCTGCAGAGGCGCTTCCTTCAAACCATTACATGTGATCGATTGTTACAGAACCACGGGCTTACCAATTACAACGACATGTTATATTTTCATTTAAATCTCTTATATCATATGACCAATGGCGGTGACCAGACACAAGGCCAAACGAGCGCTTCAGCGCTTATCAATTTCAACAATCACGATTCAATCTTCTGATGAGATGAACGGCTGACGAAACTTCGCCCTTCGGAACTTCAACTTTTCAACTTTTCAAACCTTCGAATTAGATCGGATGGTTTATTTCACGAAAACAAATCAATGGTCATATTTAATTCTTACACTCATCCTTTCATTTTTTAATCTGACGGCTAGGACTTAATCAAGCATTGTGATGGATGGCCACCATTTACTCTGGGACTTCATCTATTTCAACTTACCTATCCTTCCATTGTAGTATATCAATGGATGAGAATGCTCCTGAAGTGTTTCCTTAGATCAGACAAACCATGTCTACTTCGGTATTTCGTCCTTCTGGAGTGACGTAACTTATTTGACGTCACGTGTTGACATGGCATGAGCCAATTTCCTCTTGACACATGTCATCATCTGATTATGCCATGTGTACTTCCTGACGTGGTCTACCACGTGTCCTTGCTGACGTGGTCTGCCACACATCCTTGCTGACATGGTCTACCACATGTCCTTGTTGACATGGTCTGCTGACGTGATCTGCCATATGTCTTTGTTGACATGGTCTGCTGACGTAGATCTCCTACATGTCCTTGTTGATGTGGTCTGTTGATGTGGTCTTCCACATGTCCTCTTGAATCGGACGGTTGAGGCTTACTTCGGATGGTCCGGCAGTCGAGATTTTATTTCGGCTCTCCGAGTCTCCAGACTTCGGGGATTTCAAATCTCAAACTGACGCTCTGGATCAGACGAACCAGACCCACTTTGGACGATCTGACGCTTGATATTTACTCCGGATGATCTGACGACTAAGATTTACTTCGAATGATCCGACAGACGAAAGTTTATTTCGGCTCTCCGGATCTCCGGGCTTCGGAAATTTCAAATCTCAAACTTAAAATTTTGAAGTGAGATTTTTTTGGAGCTTTAACCTTCTCACATCTTTAGAATGATTTGACGGTTGACGGGTATTCAGATAATCGAATTCTCAACTTTTTCCCCGCTTATCGTATCCTTCCACTTTAAAGTGATCCAACGATTATGAAAACTTCTTGAAGTGGATCCACGGTCGACGATGATTGCAGAACCACAACTTGTAAGTGATTTAACTCGTCACCAAAACTCCGCAATTTGAATTTGTGTGTTGTTGGTGAGTCAACCACAATTGTCGATCTTCGAGGCTATAAGATTTGACGATCCTTAGTAATTGTGGGATTGGAAATAGCACGACATTTAATTCTCCTTTCGATCTCTGCAATCTATTCCTATCGTTGATCTGGCGATTGCACATCTGACGGTCACGACTTAATACGAATTAATCTAATTGTTTGTTAGTTCAACCACAGTCGTCGATATTTGGGTTTATGAGATCTGACGATCTATATGGATTGTGGGATTATAACTAGCGAGTATTTTAATTCTTCTTTTGCTCTCCGCAATTCATCCTTATCGTTGATCTAGCAATTGTGCATCAACAGTCTTGATTTGATCTGAGTTTCATCGTGCCATACCTATTGAGTTTCAATGCGCCATCTCTTATGAGTTTTGATCTTCATTCGTTAACTCTCCTGAGCTTTAATCTCTGCATATCTTCACATCAACGATATCGACTGTTGACATCAATGACAATACAACAATGACATTGTGTCCAACAATATCCCCCTTTGTCATTGATGGAAACACACCAACTTCATACACAATCTCCCCATGTGATGTTGCATCTCTCCTATGAAGTTACTCTCCCCCTTTGACATCAATGG